>OU343225.1:284161107-284199871 GCA_910596185.1 Chrysanthemum makinoi | reverse complement strand
ATCCATTGGACAACATCATTGGAAATCCATCTCGTCCAGTATCCACTCATAAACAACTTGCAACTGATACCTTATGGTGCTTCTTCAACTCCGTACTATCCAAAGTCGAACCAAAAGACGTTAAAACTGCAATGAATGAAGATACGGTTCAACGCCATGCAAGAAGAAATTCATGAGTTCGATCGACTAGATGTATGGGAATTAGTACCTGCTCCTGACTGTGCTATAATCATTGCTCTAAAGTGGATCTTCAAAGTAAAACTTGATGAGCATGGTGATGTATTAAAGAACAAGGCTAGATTGGTTGCAAAAGGATACAGTCAAGAGGAGGGTATTGACTTTGAAGAATCATTTGATCCGGTTGCACGTATCGAGGCAATCAGAATCTTCCTGGCTAATGCGACAAGTAAGAATATGGTAGTCTATCAGATGGATGTCAAGACGGCTTTTCTTAACAGAGATCTTAAAGAAGTCGTATAGGTCAGCCAACCGGAAGGTTTTGTGAATCCAGAGCATCCTACTCATGTCTATCGCTTGAAGAAGGCTATTTACGGTTTGAAGCAAGCTCCAAGGGCATGGTATGATACGCTATCAAAGTTTCTTCTATCTACTGGATTCAGCAAAGGAGCAGTTGATCCGACATTGTTCACCCATTATCTCACAGTTAGTGTACCAAACTGGATGAGGACCACTCAGGGATCATGGTAGATCAAACGAAATATCGAAGTATGATTGGATCCTTGATGTATCTCACACCAAGTAGACTGATACTCGTTCACTGTATGCATGTGTGCTAGATACCAGGCTAAGCCTACCAAAAAGCACCTTGAAGCTGTTAAACGGGTCTTTCGTTATCTCCAAGGAACCATCAACATGGGACTTTGGTACCCGAAAGACATCGGTATGTCACTAACAGCCTATGCAGATGCTGACCATGCAAGATGTCAAGATACACGTCGAAGTACGTCTGGAGGTGCTCAATTTTTAGGTGATAAGCTTGTGAGCTGGTCTTCAAAGAAACAACTGAGTACTTCTATATCCTCCAAAGAGGCTGAATACATAGCCATGTCATCTTGTTGTGCTCAAATCCTATGGATGAGATCCCAATTATCTGACTATGGCTTTGAATTCAACAAAATTCCTCTCAGATTGTGATAACAAAAATGCCATTGCTCTCTCTCTTGCAACAACGTTCAACATTCAAGAGCAAAGCACATCGACATTCGACATCATTTCATTCGGGAACAAGTGGCAAAAGGTGTGGTAGAATTCTATTTTGTGAGGACTGAATACCAATTAGCAGACATCTTCGCCAAAGCTCTTCCTAGAGAACGTTTTGAGTTTATCCTTCCACGACTTGGTCTAAAGAGTCTACAACCGGAAACACACAAACGTCTTCAAGAGGAAGACGAAGAGTAAAGGTCTTTCTTCATCTATCTCTTCTATATATTTATTCAAAAAGAAAAATACAAAATTATAAAACCCACAAAAGAAAATAGAAAAATATAAAATTTCAAAAATCCATAAAAATTTGAAAAACTCGAAAAATTCCAAAAATATTGTCTTTTTGTCATGTTTTTCTTAATTCGATAACATCTACGAACTTTGTGTTGACATTCAAATAATGTCACGGGTTTTTAGATGTTCTTCGAATGTACATAAATTGCTTTAAAAAAATTTAAAAAAAAAATAAAAATAAAAATGAGACGGAGAAAAATGGTGGTTTATTGTCATTTCAGGCAGTAACCCGTTTTAACAAGAAAGAACAGAGCCATGCTTAATCTTATTTTTCAAATCTCATGCTCTGATTCTTAAAACAAATGTTTGTCACCAAAAAGAAAAATATTTCCTTTCCAAATATTTTTCCTTCTAATGATTCTTCTGAAAAATATTTGTCATCTTATGAAAACAAAATTGCTTTGAAAATACCTTGGACTATATTTTTGAAAATCATCCAAGCTTATATTTGTCAAAATCTCTAACACTCAATCAACAGCTCAAGTCATTGATTGAGGGGGAGAATGATTTCAATTCAATCAAAAAGGTTATTTTTCAAATAATTGGCACGTAAAAAAGCAAGGTCTACTTTTAGATAATCAAAATGAACAATGTTTTATACAAGTGGTTCAAGACCTTGGCTATGGTTATGTTTTCAAAAGATACTCATGCATGTTTAAACAATGGAGTTTAAAGTCTGAAAATCTGATTCTTATCAGTTGAAATGTTTTTTTTCAAAAGCAAGTCGCAATTCTCCTTAAAAAGTTCTCAAAATTTAATTTAAATCAATAAAGATCACAAATCTCAAAGGATTTGAGAATTGTGATCGGGGGAGAATTTGTGATTTAAATTGAATTTAAACTGATAATTCGATAAATGGTTTTATACGTGATTAACATGCTGAGGGGGAGCAAATTTTCCATGCACATGTTAAGGAGGAGCATCTACATCAAACCAAAATGGATTAAAACGTGATTGATTTGTCTCTAAGTGCAGTTTTTCCCTAATATGTGCTAAACAATTTCAAAATCAGATGCACATATTGAGGGGGAGCAAATTTTTGAAAACCACATTCTTTCCTGAAATTATCTTTAACTGTAAGTGAAACACTGATTTTGATCGGGAAAGTGATGTCAATATTTTTAGAAAATATTTATCAAAGAAGTGAATTCTTCCTCTTGCCTCCATGTGTCAAAATGATTTCAAACATATGATGCACATGTTGAGGGGGAGTCGTTTTCTAAAATATCAAAAACGATTCAGGTACAAAATGCTTTGATAATATATCACAAGTACCTGGATTGATTTTCAAATGGTTTTCAATTGGTTCCAATGGCTGATGAACAATATCAAAAAGACCGACCAAATTTATTTTATGTATAGTGATATAAGGATGGTTAGGTTAGGTATTCGTTCCCACGATCCCGCCAGAGCCGGAGGGATCTACCCAGGGACAATCCACTAGATAGTGTAGAGTCCTTTGGTATGATGAAAAAAAGGAGAAAAATGAGATATGGGAAGAGTGCGGATTGAGACAGAGCTATTACTGGAACAAACCCAACAAGGTTCTAGTAATGAATTCTCGGTAAGCACTGAAGGGGTTGAAGAATGAAAAAGAAATGAAATGAGAAAAGGGTGAAAAGAAATAGCCCTCCAATAATTCAACCTTAGGGCAGAAACCGGGTTCAATACATATGCTACTGGTGGTTACTAAGGTAATGCCGGTATTGAAGACAAGACGTCATGGACCCAGTGACGCACTGCACCTAACTTCTTAAGCTACTCAAGCTCCTCTTAAAAGGGCTTGTTTCATTCTCACGGGGAACCTACATAATCTATCGACTTTCTCTTAAAGATAGTTGATATTGAAGAAGGAGACCCTCTCCCTAGTCTCCGGCATAGGAACCAAATGTGCACAATTGAGTCTAGAGCCACGAGATCATCAATAAATCTCATTAAGGACACATTCAATGAAGACTCTCTGTTTCACACAATGTGGAAAGAGAGAATATATTTTAAGAGTCCTACGCATTATCCTTGTGGTATTGCCAGAACATCTGAGTGATATACAAACATATTCACAATGAAGATGAAAAGCCTTCTAGAGCCAACATTAAACAAGATCTTGGTGGGTGACATGTGAGATCTTTCCAAAAGATCAAGCTTGTGACAACTGGATAGAAACAATGGGGCGATTCACTCTTGAATCAACCTTGGTCCAGGAAATGAATTGACGAATACTTTTGGAAAAACCGTTCGATGTGCATATCTCTTCTTTTCTCTAGCACATCGAATGTGTATTCATTTTCAAATTCAAAAAGTATCTCTGATTGAAAAAAATACTTTTGGAAAAACCGTTCGATGTGCGAATCTCTTCTTTTCTCTAGAACGTCGAATGTGTACTCTTTTCAAATACAAAAAGAATTTTTGATTGAAAATTGATCTTTCTCATAAAACCTTCGTCGTATTGCAAAACTCTTTCTTCAAGCAATACACGATTATTTTTCAAATCAATTTTTCATCAATCAGTGAATCTCAATTCGCTGGTTCACTCACTCCGTGTTGTCTTCTTTGAGACGTTCCGGTTTGAGAATGGCTAGACCAGCTGCGAAACCCTGTCAAGGAGATTCTTCGAATTATACCTCGATCACGTGCAGTACTTGTATCGATCAACGGGAACCGTGGGCGTGGTACCTCAATTCAACGAAAGTGATCAAAGACACTTTCGTGCGCTTTATTTCTAACTATTGTATGCGGTACACCCAACGCTTTGCGTACCGATCGTAATGGAGAAGTCAATCCATAGCCACATGCTCACACAACACATTCATTTCAAAAGAAATCATGATTAGTGCATCAACAACTCTGATATTCTCACTCCATGCTTCTGCTACGCTGCTGCAAATATCATAAATCAACTAAAGCTTCCGCTACTCTGATGAGAAGAAATCATGATCCAGAATGTGATCATGTCGGTCCACTGTCACAACATCACACAATGTCAATACTACAAAGGAAGAGTCAGAGATTTATGCAAGCTGATGATCTCAAAGCTGGCTCAAAACTCATCATCACGTGGATCAGTTAAAGACCTCCACTTGAATTATCCAAACATATAAAACATGAAGAATCAATGACTACGGGCTACAGAGCAATGAACTTAAACAAGAATCCAATAACAATCTTAATGTAATATTTGTTTGTATTATGTGTAATTTGAGGTGACCTCCCTTAGGGGGAGATTGTTAGGATTTAGAAAATCCAGTAATTAAAGTGTCGGTCACCTCAAGTATATGTAATCGTTAGAAAGCTCGCAGTCGTAGTCATTTTATATTAGTTTGTATTTAGTTAAGTAACACCGTGGAGGACGGACAGGTCTTTACCCACTGTATGCCTGATCCACAGCCCGTAGGAGGCGAGTCTTGTAAGAAAAATATAAATACCCTCTACCTCCCAAGGTAGAGGGTTGGAGCTTCAATACCATTTTTCTTTGTTTCACATAGTTCCCAACTCTCTTCCCTTTCTCTCTCTAGAACTTTCTCTCTCTAAACATTGTATACGCCCCATATGTTATTGGTTTGATGTGTTTGTAAAATCCTATAAGTTACATGAAGAAACACAATAATCACTTGATCACTTAGATTACTAGTTAACACATAATAATATGAATCATTAAATGAATCAAATTAGCGAGCTACTTTCAACGTTGGCATTGATTTAGCACTAGTAGGATTTCCATTCAACTATCATGGAGTATAAGTTTGTAGGTATCACTATGAATGTTCCGGCATTGTCACAATGTAACACCCCCAAATCTCGGTACAGCGGAAGACTTAAACAAGTTTTCGGGGCGTTACTGAATTGGCACGTCACACAAGTATATCAAACAAGATAGTCGTATTATAGTTCAAAAACCAATCTCATAATTAATTATCCAAATACAATCATCCCAAATAATCAAATGTAAGGCCCAACATGATATATAAAATAGGTCCGCATAATATTATCAGAGTTTAAATATGATCCTCCAACCATGCCTCATTGCCAAGCTTCCACAGAACAAGCATTCCACACATCAACTTAATTACCTAAGAAAAACATGCTAAAAGGTCAGCTAACGCTGGTGAGTTCATAGGTTTAAGTATAAAAGTAATAGTGGACCTATAAGAGTTTATTTGCTATGCGAGACTAAGATAGATACACAATATCACACCAATCAAATACCAATATCACAATCAATAACACCATCAATAACATAATCAATATCATTGCAGGGCCCCAAGCGACTCTAGCCAGCACAGTCATAGCAAGGCCTAGAACAAATGCTACCCTGGACTAGGTCGAGGTAGAAGTCTATACTTGGCTAGGCAAGTGGCATAGCAACATAATTGCGACCCTAGACTAAGGCAACAACTACCACATATCTATCTAAGCAGTCAACACATAAGCAAATCAAAAGAGTTTAAAAAGGTCCAAAAGAGTAGCATGATTTCTCACCCCAAATTAGTTAAAAACAAAGATAAAAGTGGGGCTATGAAACTCACCTCAAGCAAGCAAAGCACAAACAAACACTAGCAATGAAGATAACAGCTAACACGGCTCAGCAACTACTAACTCGACACAACCTATTAATATAAACCAATTCTTAATATATAATTCCAAATTCAACGTTATCTACCCCAATATATTCCTTTTCTTTTTCTTCAAAAATATCTTGTTTCACCGTTTAGTCCTAGCGTTTGGTATCGTCGTGTGTGTGTATCGACTCAACAAGACACAATGAATGCACTCAAATGACTACAATGCAACTCATAACGACACAATGAGACGTCTAAGCGATAAGCTTTGTAGTCCAATAAGTTTCGAAATAAATAGGTAGACCTTATCGAATTCGTCAACTCGATAAACTCAATCATTTATTCGTGTCGCTTATTATTCCATAAACCAGTCGCATCCTAACGAGTCATAAGGATAATTCACCCATTAATAACGTTATCCTACGTGCCTAACGGGCTCTTATTAGATTCGTCAACCTAATAAGTCCGCTATCCACGTGGATTGACGCTATTAATGTTAGGTCATCCGTAACCCATGCACAAGACGTAAATAGTATTAAATGCTCGAAAATGGCATTAAATGCTCATAAATGGCACATTTCGATAAACGTGCACTCGAAACATTAAATACTCACTAATTAGAAAATATATCCATTTTTAGATGTTAATTTCTATTTAAAATTGCGAATAAAAGACGAGTCGTGTTATCTAAGGTTTTAGTATAAAAATCATTTATTATTTATGTTTCTTAGTTTTATTAACATGTTTATATATATATTACGTTAATTTCAATATAAGTTTCAAATTGTTATTTCGTTTCGAGTCCACAAGCTCGAGTCATGACTTCTCGGCTTTTATTCAATCTATAGTCCAATATATACTAAAGTCCATGTTACGGCGTTGTCGGGGTCAACTATGACTAAAAATTCAAAGTAACACCGACGTTGTGCAAATTTATAATATAAGTCCAAGTAAATAATCACAATATATCAAATCAATCTCCAATCAACCCATATCAATCTCGCCATCCAATCAAACTACCAAATACACCCGTAACCAATGTCAAGACCCTAATGGTCTTGACACGGTCCCGGTTAAGACCACGTGAATCAAACAAGCTCTAGTCATCCAAACACCAATAACAACTACCAACAAGTTACCACAACGACCCGACCCGGACCCTTGGTCCTCATGGGTCTCGTACGCCTCCCCATGACCATGTACGAAGCCTTAGTGGCTCGTACGACCTACTACTCCCATCCAAACACTCCCCAAATGGCTTCTCCAATAACCAAACACAATCAAACAAAATCTAAACAACATCCAATCACCAAACCCATCAACTAATCATGACCAAGAATATGAAACTATGATAAAAATGCAAAAACACAATAAAATGACATAATACACGATACCAAATCACTAATTTACGTGTTTTAATTAGTTTTAAACTCGTATTTTACCCGTGTCCATGAAACCCAATACATATCGCCACATGTACGACCCATATAGGGCTCGTACGTGACTCAGCATGACTTAAACGTGTCACCACCATATTCCTTTTACCTTTTACAAACCCGATCTACAAAGTTACCAAGAAACCCTAAAGATTCGAATAGTTTTTGGATGATTTGGAGGTGTTATGGAAGGCTTCTAGGCGCGTACCATATATGGATGGAAAGAGGAAAGAAAGATCTATCTAATGGTCGTGGAGGTGAGATTACACTCGCCAGAAAATGGCCGGAAAGTGGCCGTATATGGGGCGGCGGTGGTGGTGGTTATATTAGGGTTAGGGTTTTGTTGGTGGAGAGAGAAAGTAGTGAGAGAAAGTGGAAGTGTGTGTGTTTTTAGTGAGAGAAAGTAAAGAGGGGAATGAGAGGGGTGGGGGTTATTTATACTTGGGACTAGGGACCTCAAAAATAATTAAAGTGGGAGGAGGGGGCCGGCCATGGGTTTCTTGGGGGGCAAACCCGTAATTTTTATAAATCTTACTCGTTTACCCATTCCCGAGCTCATATTTTGTCCTACGAGTGTCCCACGACTTTCCTACGACTTTCTATTGCTTTTATTTACGTTTTTCTACGGATTGTGATTATTTATATGTCAAGTTTCGTGTTACGATTTAAAAGTTACGTTATCTCTCGTTATAGGATTTTATTGTGCCGAATCACATATTGCTTAACGTAAAGGGCTAAAACTCATACGATAATAAAATAAATCATAAAAACCATTAAACGATATCAAAACAAGTCATGGTTAATCGAAATAGTTTTAAAGGCAATTATTCGGTTTAACTTAGCGTAATGCGATACCTAAAATGGGCTCCCTAATTGCCAGTTGTCACACACAAAGACATGCGATGTCACAAAGACATGTAATAAAATCTTGTACCTTTTGTATTATTGATGCTTAATACAAACTTATTTTCGGTCCTAAAGATTTTCATTGAATATCATTTGGCTCTAGACTCGATTTGTGCGCTTTAGAAAGCAAGGACCGGAGCAAATGTCTTTTGTTTCAATATAAAAAATCTCGGAATGGGAATTTGATAGATTATGTGTTTAATCTCCGTGTGAATGAAAGAAGAACTTTTTGAGAAGAACTTGAGTAGCTAGGAGTAGTTGTGAATTTGTATCACTGGGTCCATCATGTGTAATTCAATACCAGAAATCAACGAATGAAATCTGATATATTATGTATTGACCAGGTGTCTATCCTAGTTTAGGAAGGATTTTAAATTCTTTTAACCATTACACCAACTCCCTTTTTCTTATCTTTTAGCCTCTCATTTTTCAACTCCGACCTTTAGGATTTTTCACTGTTTTTATCTTCAATATTGTTATCAATCGTTTCGTTTCTTTGTTTGGCAAATGATATATGTTGATTTGCACCCCAAACTCCATCACATATACCTAACTTTCCTAAATTTAAAGGAAGCTCTGAAGTAGATCAATTCTTGTTCTCGAAGATCATAGGAGTTTTGTGGTAACAATATTAATCAGTGCAATTAATCAACATATGCCAAACTTTCTCTTGAAAACTTTGATTGAATGCCTTTTGTAGTCTCAAGATATGAATCAAAATGTTTTATTAATCTTCCAAAGTGTTTTAATATATCAAAAAAATTTAACACTTGGAAGTTATGAATGATTCTTTGAACTATGAAGAGATCATATAAAACAAGAAAAGTTAGAACAAGCACTCAATCTGTTTTTGTATGCAGTGGCATTTCTTTTCTCGCATACTTTTATCTTTTTTTTTTTCATTTGTTGTTCTTGATTTTGAAGAAATGATGTATTCTTTATTTTATAATATGATTTATCTATTGTTTTATTTTATTTTATTTTTAATTTTTTTTTACTTTCTCTCTATTTTTCATCATTCTCACCAAATTATTTTGTCACATAAAAACGTTTGCTTTATTTGAAAATATCTTTTATAATCATTTGAGAATGACACCCCCTTAACATATGCCGATAAACATATTTAACATGAAAGTTAAATATGAAAAAATACAGGCACATGATGGCGAAATGTATACATTTTGAATTTATTTTCTCATTCGAAGAACTTCTCAAACATGAATTTGCGGACACTCCCCCTAAAAAAATCATATCTTCTTAAAAAATAAAATAAAACGGGAGTTCCTTTTGCAAAATCGCAAACTTTTCTTCAAGTTTACTAGCATATTTGAGACTTTTCTTTTCCGAACACTTAAAACATGTAAGCTTCTCACTTAAATGATGAATAAATCGATTTGAAAAACGTTTAAATGATATAAAATTTTTGAATTTATCTTATAAGCTCATTGTTTTGAACGAACATTCTCAAATAAAATAAATTCATTATAAGCATGACTTCAAAACTTGATTTTCATTTTAATTTTGAGTTACAATTGGAAATGATCGTAAATCATTGTCTTGAGCACACTTATTTTTAGAAAACTTTTTAGGGTTTTGAAATATATTTTTCAATGACTCAAGACTAAAAAGACTTCTCTCTCCTTTTTGTTTAGGATATTCGCACTGAAGCGTACAAAAATCTCAATAAATCATTAAGTTCGGGTTTCATATTGAAATATATGAAAGCCATTATGACAACAAAACTATGTAAGTTGTGTCAATTTGATACATAACTGTTGAATTCCAAGGAGACTTAAAGCTCGAACTTTTATTTTGAAATAGAGATCTTAAGGATCAATGAAGATCTAAAACTCTTTGAATCTTTTCATATATAGTTGAAACTTCGTGTTTCATTCGGAATTTGAAAATTTTATGTAGATATCCATTTATGGTTGAAACTCGGTGTTTCATTTTTAAATGGAGCTTTTGAAAATAAATGGAAACCTTACATCTTTCACATTGTGAATTGTAATGTTTTACTTTATTTAAATTATGTAATGTATTTATTTTAGAGTATTAATTGACATGACTAATTGGTATGTCTAATAGCATGCCTAATTTATGTGACTGCATTCTGATGGTGATATCAGAGGGATCCGCATTTTCAAAAACCAATAAACAACTACCACTTCGATTTAGGAACAATGGTGCGTCTATATCATTTCTCTTTATTTTAATATGTTGTTTTATTTAATAAATGATAAAATTAAAGAACTAAGGGGTTCGATGATTTTTTATAACTTGAGTGATTAGAGAGACTTTTTTTAAAGGCTGATATATATTAAGAACCGGATCCAAAAAGGATGCTAAGAGCAGAATACAACGAAGAGGGGAAACGAAACGAAAAACAACAAAACAACCCCACAAAGGGAAAACCAAGTTATACAATTAGAGAGACTTTTTTTAGTTAAGTTATATGTTTTGAGTTATAAAAAAACATTGGCGTGATAACACTTTTTGCTATAATTGGAGGCTATAAATGAAATTGTACCTAGAGCCGCAAGTATTTTTATACAAAGTGTGATGATAACATTGTTTATTTTACATAAACTTTCCTATTCATGACTTGATCAGAATATTCTTTTCATGCATAGTGGAATGACAAATGAACTTATGTTTTTTCAAGCTTTAAAGTTGAGACAAAGCTTAATTATTTGCTAATTAAATGGTTGTTTTCATGTTAAATCGTGTATCACTTTGTTAAGACAATGGTAGACATTCATATATATTTTTAAGGGCTATAAAACACAGAAATGATGCTTACTAGGCTTATACCTCCTAAAAAAGAGCTCGCGAGCCTAATACATGGAACATCTTAATTAAGAAATAATTAGGTTAATTTATGGAATCTTTAGGTTCATGTACAATTGCTTTATTGGAATAATTTTCAGAATTTGCATCAAACTTTCACATAATTAGGGACATGTTTGACTAAGTAAACCAACTTTCAAATTGGAATTGTTTATTAAAAACTAAGCATTTTTTGTTCAGTTTGGCCAATATTTGATATAATATTGGTGTATGTTGATTTGAACATAATAAGAGCTAATTCATTGTACTTACATGCGTAAATACTAGCGCAAATTTTTTGAAATCAATGTGATAGCGATTGTAATTCGTCCGTTTCTCAATATGCATTTATGCAAAGTTGTCACTTTGCAACAATAGTTCAAAATTTCAAATACTAAGGATTTTAAAGATTCTATTATGTGGATTTTATATTGTAGAATATTTCTATTTAATAATTAATTGAACTTTTATCATCTAAAAGATGTTCCATATGTTCAAGTGCTCTAATTAAAATTTCAAAAATGCTATCTAAAGCATATGCCATTGACGAGATTAGCTTTTCTTACATTCATCGTTCATGGTGTTAGAAATATTATGTAATACTCTCTCGGTTTTTAAATAAATGTCCATTTTAACTTTTTGCAGTTAATGTTTTTTCAAGTTTGACCTAAATTTATTTATATATTTATTTATTTTTTATATAATACTTAGATCCAAAAATTTTAAAGGGGTTGTGTTCTAAATGTATTATCATTGTTATAAATTCCATCAAATGTTATATAACACAAACAAAAATATTTAACGTTAAAGTTAAAAAACAAAAGATTTTAAAAGTAAAAGTGAATACTTATTTAAAGACGGAGAGAGTAATGAACAAAAGGTAATTAACTTAGCTAGTTTAATGTAAGAATTAATGTCAACTTTAGGATGTAAAGTAACATGGTAGTCGACAAACAATTCTAAACCAATTATGACAAGGTTTTGGTTTTCGAACTATATGTTGTATATGTATAGGGATGATTGGCTTAGTTTTATCATTGTATTATTCTTTGTAAACATAATATTGTAAGGACTAAAATACACCGTTGGTCTCGAAACTTGTTGTTGCGCATCGTGATGGTACAAATTTGGGCTTTTTCATCGTCCGGAGTCCCTTTTCCAAGTTTCATACTCTTAACTGGTCCTTTGACCATATTTCCGTTAGTCAAGGACTTCAGTTGCTGTTTGATTTGTCTTTAGTTCAAGGGCACAATTGTCATTTCTTTATTTCAATTAAAAATTTCTTAATTATTGCCACATGTAATGTAACCCTCTTCCCGCCCCATAAACACGTAGTCTATATTATTTTTCGTCCCAGAACTTTCGTTACAAGAATTATCAGAACAAACCCTAATTGCATGTCACAAAACCCATGTTTATCAATCATAAAACCGAAACATGGACTTTACTCTATGAAAAGTAAGAAGACATCCAGGTTATCCAGTTGATGATACCGTCTTGTACGACTCTGCTAAGAAGAAATACGGTACTGTTTTCTTTATTTATTATAGTCATTGGAATTTCTAATTGGGGTATTTATTGTTTGCCAATTAAGTTTTTAGAATGCCCTAAACATATATTGACATGTTTTCAGGTGGTAGATCTAATATGTTTAGCATGAGGGTTCATCACAACGGTTTCTTTAAATACTGGCCTGGTAGAATCTACGTTGGAGGTATGAAAAATTTAGTTGTTTTGGTTGCTGTTGATAGTGTGTCAGTCGAAGAGTTGGATGTTCTTATGTATGAATTGAGTTATGAGCTTGGTTCAAAAAATTACTGTTACTTTGTTAAGCCTGGTAGTAATTTAGATGATGGTTTGTATAGCTTAAGTGAGAGTGCTAATTTAGAAATATTGAAAGATCTTGTTGATAATCATAAGATGATAGAGGTTTATGTTGAAAATGGTAAGACAACATTGGATGTTGATCAAATGTGACCAAAGTCAATTAGGACAGTTATTGCTGATGTGGATGCAACAAAGAAAAAGGCAGCTCTTGCTATTGTTCCATATTGCTCAAACAAATTGTTCTTAGAAAACATTGTTAATAAATCTGTGGTAGAGGATATATGTCAGGTTACACATCAACCTTTGGAAGTCAATACTTTGGTACAATCTAGTCAGATGCTAGAAACAGAACCCTTGTTTTCATATGTAGAGGTCTGTCAGACTGAAGATGTTGTAGGTGATGTCAACCATCATATAGATAAACATGTTTAGCATATCCAAATAGATAGTCCTGAAGAGGTATGTCAAAATGATCAAGAGTTAGGTCATCAAGAGGAGGAAATATGTAATCCTGTGGAGCATATCCAAAAAGGTAAAACTGTACAGGTATGTGAAATCAATGAAGCTTTATGTGATGACAATGTGAGTGACACAGATAGTTATATGAGTGATGATGATGTTATTGAGAACAATCGTGATGGAAACACAGTTGTCAATGAAGCTAATACTTTTGAGGAGCCTGATTTTGATGTTAATATGTTCAAAGTGACTGAGACTACAGAGTTACCATATATAGGTACCTCCAGCCAGATACCAGATGATTTTTTTAAGAAAAGTGAGTTGGATCTGTTAGATGATAATGATTTTGCAAGTGGTTCTGAGAATGAGGATGAGTATGTTATTAGGAAGAAAAAAATGAGGGCATACAAGAAACAAAAGTTAAGTGAGGCATCACAAATAGAGGACGAAATATATTTTTTATGTGGTCAAACTTTTGTAACTGCAAAAGAAGTGAAAGATAGGATCTACCTGCTTTGAATAAAGACTAGGAGGAAATTGCAGCTCATTAAGAATGACAAATAGAGAATTAGGGTTAGGTGTCTTGGAAAAATACCTGTTTGTGGAATAACCGAAGGTGTTGGGCTGGGAAAAGCCCCAAAGAGGAAAAATGGTCCGATAACTAGAGGCCTTGGAAGGGATGCATATTTGCGATCACTCAAGGAGCAAGCAACAGATTGCCCATGGTTGTTGTATGTAGCCAAAAATACAGCTAAAGATGTATGGATTGTTCGAACTTTCAGGGATGAACACAAATGTTTGCAATCAAGAGAGATTAAAGCTTGTGACTACAAGTTTCTTTCGAAGCAAATAGTTGACCAAGTTCAAGTCAATCAAGATATTCCAATCAAGGATGTTCAAGATCAGCTCAGTAAACAGTTTGAAGTTCAGGTGTCTATGCAAAAAGCATTACGGGCAAAAAACAAGGCAGAAAATGAGATTAGGGGTGATCATAAGCAGCAATACACCCTTTTAAGAGACAATGTTGAAGAGTTGCGAGAAAACAAACCCGGATACAACAGTTAGGATAAGTGTACAAACTGCAACATATTCAACAAGTCCAACCAGAGTTTTCAAGAGAATGTATGTATGCTTAGGTGCTTTGAAGGAAGAATATAAAGCTTGTCAAAGAGAGTTGTTGGGGTTAGATGGTGCTTTTATGAGGGGTCCTTTTCCTGGCCAGCTTCTTGCAGCAGTCGATATAGACAACAACAATGGAATATACCCTTTAGCCTACGCGGTTGTAGAAGCAGAAAGCAAAGACTCGTGGATTTGGTTTCTTGAATGTCTAAGAGATGATCTTGACTTTCAAGCAAACTCAAACCACACTTTTATCAGTGACAGGAAAAAGGTAATGTTACCATTTAGATGATTAGATTCACTTGTATTTTTTATAAATGCAAGTTTTATTAGTAATGAATTGATGTTTATTTGTGTAGGGTATCATTCCAAAGATAATAAAGCAGTATTCCCTAGTGTTGAACACAGATATTGTTTGAAGCACATCCATGATAATATGAAATTGCAATGGAATGCTAAAGCATACAAGGAACATTTTTGGAGATGCGCAAAGAACAACCGGTCCAACAATTTGAGGCAGTCATGCTGGCATTCAAGAGGTTTTGCGAACCTACCCATGCTTGGTTAAGTAAGATACCACCAACCCATTGGTCAAGGTCGCATTTTTCAGGTAACTAACCAAATCTATGTCTACGTGTACATCTTTTGTTCTACGACATTGTTCAACACTGTTGTTTGTATAAATCAAACATGTTGTATAAATGTGTATGGAGGTCTCATTCTGATGTCTTACTTAATAACATGTGTGAGGTGTTGATGCAGGTTTTACTGACTAGGTTTTAATATTTAAAATGTCTCGTTATACCTATGGTCTACCCTAATGCACTAACGGGCAGTGTACCCGGTCGTGTGTAGTGTAGTATTCGATAAAACCGAGGTCGTCCCAAGAGCTATGTGTGTTGGATTATTACTAAGTCTAGGTGTCACAGATTTTAATATGATTATGATAAGGAATTAACTACAAAAGCAGATTAAAGCAAATAAAAGGCAAATGTGTGATCAATAAAGGAGAGTGGTGCTAACCTACTTATTCCTCCTAGCTAGTAATGTCTACGTCTAATTACTTCCAATTACTTCAGGTGGGGTCAAAGTCGAGAGGAAATCATTTGGTAAATTCGCCCTAACTTATCAGCAAAGATGCCACCACTGGAGAAGTCAGGTGTCCTTTCATAAGTCCAGTTGTTCCTGGTCCCCTAAGCCAAGTCATTAAGTTCCACTACATGCTATATTTATAATAGTGAGTGCCCCAAGGCAGCAACTTAAACACTCACCCCCTAATATTTAAGTTCATCCAAACGGTAGGTGATCAGTTGGTCAAATCGCACAAGTAGAAAGGGTCGGCAGTTGCTCATATCTTACCCTTCCCGCCTCTACTCACTTAGGGTCAGTTGGTCATATCTCCTAAGCAACTAGCCTCTATCGCCATTCAAAACTACCGAAACAAGGGTAGCTACCAATAAACTATGCATTCATACACTTAGAAATACTAAGTAAAGTAAACGCAGACAAAACAATTAAGGAATCATAACTAGGCCAGTACCTAGAGGTGCTTAGCCGCTCATATTAACCATACAAATCAATTCAATGTTTAATGCGAAGTACATGAATCAAAAGTAAAGAAAAGATAAAATGCTAATGCTTATCGTAGGGGAGTGATTTCTCCCTTGGAGATGCCTCCGTATGCTCCTCTAGACCTGCCTTTGGCTTCTTCCCACGTTCTTTGGTTGTGGTGTGTGAAATGGGATGCCTTGAAATGCTGGAAATCGCGGGGTATTTATAGGCCAGATCTGGGTTACGGCGTAACTAATAGAACGGTTACGCCGTAATCCTCTATTTCCTCGTAAATTGCACTAGATCTGCTGGTTACGACGTAACCTTAGAAGTGGTTACGCCGTATCTTCAATATTTCATGGTTACGCCGTAGTTTATGCAAGAGTTACAGCGTAGTTATCAGCGGCGTGGAACATCATTTGACCTAATATATTACGCCGTGAGTCTTTGGGAGAGTTACCGTAACCTTCTGATGAGTTGGCTTTCTGAGTCACGCTTTTAGTTACGCGCAATGTGAGAGATGAGTTACGCCGTAACTTCTTCAAAGTGAGCATACTATATTAAATCTTTAATAATCTCCATCCCGCCTCTTTAGCTCTAATGCTCGTAATTTACCTGAAAGTGGAAAACAATTGAAAACAAGCGTAAATCTATATAAATGATATAAATTACAAGCATTATCGGGGGAAATTGACACTTAATATTTAGGATTATTTGATGTTATCAAATATCCCCCCACTTGAACTCTACTTGCCCTCAAATATCCCCCCAGTAGCTCTTAATTGAACCTAATATAGTGTCGTTTTCAAACCTTTGAACATAAAAATCGTTTTGTTATGCAATAAAACTTTTAAGCGATTTTGATAAAGAGTTAGAGTTCAACTTTTTGTTTAAATTTTTGGAAAAGCATACTTTCTTAAAACTAATAAAATTGCAAAATGAAAGTATCGTAAAAGTGCTTGAATGATGCAAAAGTAAAATTGCAAGTCAAAAGTCAAAAAAAAAAAAAAAAAGTGAAAAAGTGAATGAAAAATGAAAAAATGTTAGTGAAATAAAAAGTTATGAATAAATGTTAAACTTGCTTTTCTCAAATTTAAATCGGAGTTGAACTCTGATTCGCAATTTTATCTTAAAAGCAACGGAATTTAGAGATTATTAATTTCAAAGGTCTAGAAAGCTTCAGTATTCTCTGCGGGTTTCAAAACTGGTCACCTAAAACCAACTGGTTTGGGATGTGCCGAGAAGAAAGCCATTACATGGAGTAATTTGGCCTGAGTTTTCAAACCTCTAAATATCGGGGTTGTTATCCATTCAAGTCTTATTAATTGGTTAACGAAGTTTCTAAACCTTTGGAATCGAAATCCATTGATTCCTACTATTCTCTCGTGGGGTGTCAAAAGCTGGTCACCAAAGTCGCCCTGTTCGATGTGCCGGAAGAAAGCCGCTACATGGAAAAGGCCCTTTTCAACCTTAAGTTTTTAGATTCGTGTGAATTAATATTAAACTTGAATAGATAACAACCGTGATGAGTGTCGATTTTTATGATCAAAGTTTTGAAAACAACACACACACTTAAAATGTATAAATTATGGAGTAAAAAAGTTAAGTCTCGACTTACATAGATTATTTGTATAAGTAGTGTTAGCATTTTACAAAAACATTTGCACAATAAGTCTAGACTTAGTTTGGGAGTATAAAAAGAGGATGACGATTACAATTTTTCTGAGACACCCATTTTGTGTGAATCCAGTCCATGATACCGCTTATTTTTGATAATCAAGCATGTTGTTTACGTTCTGTTTAAGTTTCTCGCATCAAATAAAAGTCAAACGGGTAGTCTTGGTAATCTTGAATCTTTCATTACTTCACATGATTGATTGCTAGGGACTAGCAATTGCCTAGTGTTGGGGAATTTGATGAGTGCTTATTCACTCATCGTTTTTACCCGCCTAAGACCACAAAAATGACTAAAACACCCAAATCAAAATATGTTAAAAATATCCCTGAGTGTGTTTTATGTCTTTAGGTACAAAAATTGAAAACAGAGCTTAAAACGGAAAAATCGACTGGAAAAGTGCACAAGACGAGTGAAATGAAGCAAATTTTCTACATTTCAAGCCCGAGACACGCTGAGAGTGATCGGGAAAACAACCAAAATCCGATCCCAAACCCAAAAATCTCATTTCACCCTTTCCCGATACCTTTAAAACCATTTTGTAAAAATCCTTTTTTTTCTTAAAACTAATTTTCATTTTCTAAAAAAAAATATATATATATATATATATATATATATATATATATATATATATATATTACAAAACAAAAATAAAAAAAATACTTTTTACCATTAAAACATTTTCATAAAAATCAAACCCTTAAACCTTTTCCCTTTTAAAACCCCCTAACCCACGTGACCCTCTTCTACTTCCTCTCTTCCACCCAAAACCAGAAAAACACCACAAGCTAAAATCCCACCCAAAACTTATCCCAAAAGCCCGCCAAAAATCCAAGTCACAACCGACTCAGCACCCACTACATTTCCCCTTGTCACTCTCACCCTTGGAACCTGCAAAAAGATAGTCAAAGGAGGTCTTCACGAGATGGCAGCCATGGTGGCAATTCTCCATTCTCCCATTGGAGCCCATATCAATGGTTTTGATCAAAAGGATGGTTCTCCAAAGTATTTCAATGGCTAGGATTATCTCCCAAGAAGCACAAGTATCTCAGCTCAAGTATTCCCTCACAGAAGAAACACACATCAAAGGATTGGAAGACCAACTCACTTAGTATAAATAGGGTCTTGTAGCCATTGATATGGGGCACCCTTTTCTTAGTTTTCAAAATTAGTTTTCCATTTTTCTATTGTAATGAAATTTTTAGTTAATGATAAGTATCCCTTTTTCATATTTATTACTGTTTTCGGTGCTGAATTGGTAGTTATCAAGAGTTCTTATCAGTGTAGTTAACTCAAATTTCAGCTTTCATAAAAAGATCTTCCAAGTTTCTGGTCTTAAATTTGTTTTAAGAAAGAATCACACCATTAATGTGTGTTTGGGTCAAGAAGAAAAGTGGTCAAACAAACATGTTCTACCCGTTTGACTTCTTAAGTCAAACTCCTTTTTGATGTTTTGAAGTAGTTTCGTAAGTTCGAAGCTAGTTGAGTTAGTTCTGCAAAAGTTGGGCATCATAAAAATGTTGTTTACTGTCTTTCTGAAACCTGCTGTTCTTGTGCTTAATTTTCAACTTCTTTGATGTTTAAAGTTAACAAACTTTGTTTTTCTAGAATCTCTGCTGGTCTAACTTTGTTGTTGTAGCTTTTGTTTGCTTTGGAAGACCTTATCTCAGCTTAGAAATAAGCCCCAAAGTAGCAACGAAAGCTGTTTTTCATCCCGCAGTTGACAGGTCACTCTTGATTCTTATTTCTTGCTTATCAATTTGTTTATTAGGTTAATTTTAATGTCATGTAGGTAGCTTAGGTAAAGTGTAGTTAGGATTTAGCTTATTAGTTTTACCTAGCGCTTATTTTTAGTATTCCTTGTGTGCCTTGAAGCTGCTGTATAGCAGACCCCAAATAGCATTTTTCCTACATTTATTAGTCTTTCATTTGAGCTTATGTTCATCCCTTAGGTTCCCCTTTAGTTGGGTAAGTTAAAGTAGATCGTCATTGCAGTTTATTAGGCACTTAATAACAGATTTCAAGTGCTAATTTCAGGAATTAGAATTTAGGATTCCCCTAGTTTGAATCATTGTATACTGATTAGTTTTAAGTACCCCCTAGTATAGCTAGTTATGTCTACTGATCTTCCCCTTATTTAGTTGTAAAAACAAAGCAAAAATTAAAAAAGAAAAGGGGTCTGATGTGGGATTCGAACCCATGCCACTACCCTCTCAGTACACGTCAACCCAGCACACCAAATACCATCTACCCTTATGCCCTTTGTGGTTATTGTTCTGCATCATTAATTTCTTAAAGGGATTTTGAACAGTTTTGCTTAAAAGCATTTTTTAGCTTAATTTTTGCTTATTTTCCATAACAACCTACAAGTTTCTTATTTTTATTAGAACAAGCACTGTTTCAAGTACTTTTAGGAAAACTTTCATATATTTCAAGAATGTTTTAGTATTTTTAATCATTTAATTAGTGTTAAATAGTTTTTAATTTGTAATAATTATTTTAAAAGTCGAAAAAATTCCTAGCTTTTTTATAAAATTATTTTTAGCCAATTAGAACGTAGGAAAATTATTTTCACACCCGTAGCCATTAAATTGCAAACGTTTTACGTTTATGGCTCGGGTGGTTGCTGGTTTTTACGTTTTTTAGTTTTAGCACCCTAGGACTTAGTTTAGCTTCGTTTTATCATTCCTTAGACTTAGTAGTAGTTAATTTGTAGTTTATTAGGTTTCCCTTGCCTTAATTACCTTCCCATTAATTAATTCGTAGACAACGTAATTCAAATCAACAAATCATCAAAACCAATTCAAGTTATAAATCACAAAACTCAACGAATCCTTCCATTCACACCTCGTTGGGACACGACCCGGGAAATCTCTTTTCCGGTATCACTTTTATCACACCCGTAAGGTTTGGTACGTTAACCCTTTTCCTAAAAGGTTAATTTGTCGAATTTTACGGATAATTTGATATATTGATATTGTGTTTTTCACCACTCACAAACAAACGAATCAAATTTTGGCGCTGCTGCCGGGGAGGTGTGTTGCGACAATATCGTGATTTTTGCGATTAGTGACTTGAAGATCCTTCCTCGTGAAGTTATTGCTTTTTGAAAAATACAAAAATACAAAAATATTTTTCTTTTCTTTGTATATATATGTAAAAGATTAAAAATTCAAAAAGATTTTTGCTTGTTGTTTTAAATAATATAGAAGACACAATCAATATAACATTCTCAACTGAGGTGTTATCATTATAAGTTCCCGAACAAAAGATTTAAAACTTGCCTTTGTGTCGCTCGTGTTTTGGTTTATTTCTATCGGATAAACAAACTGTGTGAGGGGTATAAGGACGGCCTGACATTAAATTGCGGCTGAAAAGAGGCGGGTTTTTAATAAGCTTCGCGCTACCTAAATAAGCTTCTCCGCCTTTGCGCTTATCTTATAGAAGTAATCAATTCACTTGGGATTATTGGTTTAAGTTCAATGTGTTTTGCCTCGGTCTTGTTTTAATTGAAAGTGTTGTTTTTGGAAGTGCATGCGCACTTGCTCGCAAGCTCGTAGACGAATCGAACCAAACAAACGTATTTCGAGATACGCACCGTTGAACAACCCACAATGACACATAACCAAGGGAACGGACCTCAAGTCCCAGTACCTGGTCCACAAGATCAAGCTCCCAATCTCCAAACGATGGAGGAGCTTTGCCAACCCACGATGGATGGACGGGGTGGTCCAATTGCCCCGCTTAACATCGAAGCCACGAACTTTGGACTTAAGCATCACATGATCCAACAAGTCCAAAGCTTTTGCCAATTTCACGGAAGGTCGGGTGACGATGCCAACAAGCATCTCGACAAATTTCTCACCGTCACCCAAAGCATGAAGCAAAATGGGGTCTCCGATGACGCCCTTCGCTTATATCTCTTTCCTTATTCTTTGACGCTTCATGCCACCGCATGGTTTGATCGTCTTCCCAAGAATTCAATCCATAGTTTCGATGAAATGATCTCCAAATTCTTGGTGAAATACTTTCCACCGTCGATGGTGACGAAACTAAGGAATGAAATCAGTAATTTTGGCAAAGAACCCGATGAGTCCTTATTTGAGGCATGGGAACGCTATAAGCCTTCGATTGATCGATGTCCGAACCACAATATGTTGCTTGTCACCCAAATAGATACATTCTATAACGGGTTAACATTGAGACATCGTGACACAATCAATGCTGCTGCCGGTGGTACCTTTATGAAAAGGCGACCCGAAGAGTGCTATGATCTCATTGAAAACATGACCGCCCACCACAATTATTGGGATTCCTCAGCCGAGAGGAGTGAGTCAATGAGATCTACCACTCTTCCATCTTCGTAATACACGACTCTCACCAAAAAGATCGAAGAAATATCCACCGCCTGTGCTTAAAATGAGTCTAAATAATAACAATCAACAAGTGCATGTCGTGAACAAAAGTTGTGAAACTTGTGGTGGTCCACACCCTTATTTCGAGTGTCCAGCCCTGTGGCTTCACTCGGAGAGCGTGATATGCCGCTTCGGTTCCTACAATACGGGAGGTAATTCCTACCAACCGCAAGGAGACCGTAACCTTCTAAGCTATCGTTCTAATAATTACCTTGGACCACCCGTTTAATCAAAATCGAACAATCAAAATGTGCAAAATAGAAATAATCATTTAATCGAATCGAATCGGAATTTTCAAAATCAAGGTTCTCAAAATCAAGGAAATTATAATCAAAACCGATTCCAAGCTCCTCAACAAACCTGCTCAAGCTCCACCTCCTCAAGCTTCCATTGACATTGCTAATTACATCAAAAACAATGAAGCTAAGATGGTGTCCATGCAAAATCAAATTACCACTTTGAAGAATGATTTCACTTCCGAGCTTAGAGCTACTAGCAACAAAATTGATCAATCTCATAGCAAGATTGAAAGCATGATTGCTAGTCTCATGAGTCAAAAGAATCAAGCTTCAACTTCGGGAGCTCTTCCGAGTAATACCATTCCCAACCCAAAAGGTGAATTGAATGCTATTGCTACCCGTAGTGGTAAATCTTATGAGGGACCCTCGATGCCTAATCCTTCTCCGGTGAGGGATGTGGAACGAGAAACCGAGGAGCCAAAGGACAAGGTGCATATCTCAAGCCCAATGGAATCAAGACAAGTCCAACCTCCGTTGTCCTACCTCCACCCGAACCCGTTGTTCCGATGACCATTCCTAAGCCTTCACTTCCTTATCCTTCAAGGCTTAATGACCAAAAGCTCCATGATAAAACTAGTCAACAAATGGAGAAGCTTATCCAAATCTTTCAAGATTTGCACTTCGAGATTAGTTTCGAGGACGCTCTTCTTCTTATGCCCAAGTTCGGCCCGACAATCAAGAATTTGTTGAATAACAAAGAAAAGATTTCCGAAATGGCCAAAACTTCATTAAACGAGAATTGTTCGGCGGTTATCCTCAAAAAGCTTCCCTAAAAGCTAGGAGACCCCGGAAAATTCCTAATCCCGTGTGATTTTCAAGGAATAGTTTAATGCTCGCTTTGGCCGATCTTGGCGCTAGCATTAACTTGATGCCACACTCCATGTGGAAGAAGCTTTCATTACCTCCGCTCACACCTACATGTATGATCCTCGAGCTATGGACCGCATAAGTTCTCGTCCGCTAGGTATAGCCGAGGATGTATTTGTGAAAGTAGGCAAGTTTCATTTCCCCGCCGACTTTGTTGTTGTCGAATTTGATGCCGATCCCCGAGTACCCCTCATCCTTAGGAGGTGCTTCTTAAAACGGGCGGCATTGATCGACGCTGATGAAGGGAAATCACTTTGAGGGTAAACAAGGAAGCCGTTACTTTCAATCTAGATCAAGTTACGAGATACTTCCCCAATTATGAAGACACTTCCGTCAACAAAATTGATGTCATTGACATTGTGTCGGAGGAGTATTCTCAAGAAATTCTTGGATTCTCGAGTGGCAATCCCACTTCAGTTGATCCCATCGTTGCTCGCTTTTCCCCCCTCACCCGCTTGAGGGAAGTGACTTTATCTTGGAAGAGATTGAAGCATACTTGTCTAGTGATTCGGTTTCATGGGAAATTGATCACGCTCCAATTGACATCGAGGGAGACATTCTTCTCATCGAGAAAATGCTCAATGAAGACCCTTCCGCACTCCCTCCTCAAGAACTTCATAAAGAGGAAATTAAAACAATTGAAAAATCTAATGATCCTCCCGAGGTCGAGCTTAAGGACTTACCACCTCATCTCGAGTACGCATTTTTGGAGGGTGACAATAAATCACCCGTCATTATTGCTAAAGACTTGAGTGAGGATGAAAAATCCGCTCTCATAAAGGTTTTGAAGTCACATAAGCGAGCCATCGCTTGGAAACTTTCCGACATCAAGGGTATTAACCCGGAATTTTGTACACACAAGATTCTTATGGAGGATGACTTCAAACCGGCGGTCCAACAACAAAGAAGGGTGAATCCTAAAATTCATGAGGTTATCAAACAAGAAGTCATAAAACTTCTCGATGCCGGATTGATTTACCCTATCTCGGATAGTCCTTGGGTGAGTCCTGTTCATTGTGTGCCCAAAAAGGGTGGCATAACCGTTGTTGAAAATGATGAAAACGAGTTGATTCATACTCGATTGGTTACGGATGGCGTGGTTTGCATTGACTATCGAAAGTTAAATGAAGCCACCCGTAAAGACCACTTTCCCTTACCCTTCATGGACCAAATGCTTGAGAGATTAGCGGAAACGAATACTATTGTTTTCTCGATGGTTTCTCGTGTTACTTCCAAATACCCATTGACCCACAAGATCAAGAAAAGACCACATTCACGTGTCCTTATGGAACATTTGCTTACCGACGCATGCCTTTTGGCTTGTGTAATGCTCCCGGTACGCTCCAAAGGTGTATGATGGCCATTTTTCATGACATGATCGAAAAGACTATGGAAGTCTTTATGGATGATTTTTTGGTCTTTGGGGATTCTTTCCCAACATGTCTCTCCCATTTGGACAAGATGCTTGAACGTTGTGAAAACACTAATCTTTGTCTAAATTGGGAGAAATGTCACTTTATGGTTAAAGAGGGAATTGTCCTCGGCCATAAAATTTCTAAGCACGGGATTGAGGTTGACAAAGCTAAAGTTGATGTCATTTCAAAGTTACCTCCTCCCACAACCGCCAAAGGAGTTAGAAGTTTCCTTGGTCATGCCGGATTTTATCGTCGTTTCATTCAAGACTTTTCAAAATATCCCGGCCTATGACCCGACTTCTTGAAAAAGATACTCCTTTCATCTTCTCTAGTGAGTGCATTAAAGCATTTCAAACTCTTAAAGAAGCTCACGGGCACCAATTCTAGTTGCCCCGATTGGGAATTACCATTTGAGCTTATGTGCGACGCAAGTGATTTCGCCATAGGTACAGTTTTGGGGCAACGAAAATCAAAACATTTCCAGCCTATACATTATGCTAGCAAAACTTTGACCGAAGCTCAAGCACATTACACTACGACGTAAAAAGAATTACTAGCGCGGGTGTATGCTTTCGAGAAGTTTCAGCCATACTTGATCTTGTCCAAAAGCATAGTGTATACGGATCACTCGGCGCTCAAATATCTCTTTGCTAAGCAAGATGCAAAGCCGAGATTGCTCCGATGGGTTCTCCTCCTACAAGAATTTGATATCGTCATCCGTGATAAAAAAAGGAGCTGAGAACCTAGCGGCTGATCATCTTTCTCGTCTTGAAAATCCTCATCAAGTGTGCTCGAGAAAAAGGAAATCAATGAAACATTTCCTCTCGAGACACTTAATGCGTATCTAATCGAGATTCGAGTACCCCATGGTTTGCCGACTTTGCAAACTATCATGCGGGTAACTTTGTTGTGAAAGGGATGTCGCCCCAACAAAAGAACAAGTTTTTCAAAGATGTTAAGCATTATTTCTGGGACGACCCCTACTTGTTCAAAATCTTTGCGGATCAAGTCATCCGACGTGTGTTCACGCCAAGAAGCCGCTGAAATTCTCAAGGCTTGTCATAATGGACCCACGGGGACATCATTGCCCAACTACACCGCCAAAAGGTGTTTGACTGTTTCTATTGGCCTAAAATCTACAAAGATGCCCACGACTTAGTCCAATCTTGCGACGCTTGTCAACGTCATAGCAACATCTCGAAAAGAGATGAAATGCCTCAAAATGCCATTCAAGTGTGCGAGATCTTTGACGTGTGGGGCATTGACTTTGTGGGGCCGTTCCCGTCTTCTCGAGGGAACAAGTATATACTCGTGGCGGTCGATTATTTGTCCAAGTGGGTAGAGGCGAAAGCGCTACCCACCAACGACGCCCAAGTAGTTGTGAAGTTTTAAAGTCTCTTTTCCCGCTTTCGAACTCCCCGTGCCATCATTAGTGATCGCGGTACGCACTTTTGCAACGATCAATTCGCAAAAGTGATGCTTAAGTACGGTGTCACTCACCGTCTCTCTACCGCTTATCACCCCCAAACTAGTGGGCAAGTGGAGGTATCGAATCGGGGTTTGAAAAGAATCTTGGAGAGGACCGTAGGTAAAAACCGTGCCTCTTGGTCGGACAAACTTGAAGATGCACTTTGGGCCTTCCGTACCGCTTACAAAACACCCATCGGGTGTACTCCTTACAAGCTTGTGTACGGAAAGGCGTGTCATCTCCCGATCGAGCTCGAGCACAAAGCCTATTGGGCCTTGAAGCATGTAAATTTTGACCTTAGGTCCTGGGTGATCACCGAAAGTTCAACTCAATGAATTAAATGAACTCCGTGATCGCTTCCACGAGAACTCGTTGATTTACAAGGAAAAGACAAAGAAGATCCATGACTCAAAGATCAAGAACCGTGTTTTCAACGTCGGTGACCGAGTCCTTCTTTTTAATTCTAGATTGAAAATCTCTCTCGGGAAGCTTAAGACCCGTTGGACCGTCCATTCACCGCTGCCAAAGTTTTTCCATATGGCACCGTCGAGTTATCTCAAACCGACGGGCCAAACTTCAAGGTGAATGGACATAGGTTGAAGCACTATTTTGGAGGGGACATACCATCCATGGTTGTCCCGGATCTCCAAACCTTCCCCACGAACCAATGAATTCGGGTTCGAGTCAAGCTAGCGACTCGGTTAACAAAAAAGAGCATCACATGGGTTTTCACCCATGTTTCTGACTTCTTTCTATTTTCTAACAACTAAGTGTGGGGGAAACCTCCACGGTGTTTGCTTCTTGTGTGTTTGCTCATGTTTTCAGGAATCCCTTTGAACGTGATGATTGATGCTCGCTTTCATTCCAAATCCCAATATCCGATCATTTTGCTAACGCTCATCTGGGATATGTTTTCAAAAATCCTTTTTGTGTTAAAATAACAGATTTCGTCCACACACTTTGTTAGTGGTATTACCTTTTTTCGTTCGATAGTATCGCTTCGCCGGGACTTTGAATATTGAGGGCAATATTCAATTCTAAGTGTGGGGAATTCGTCGAATTTTGTCACATTTGTACCCTTTAGTCCCTAGTACCCCCTGCTTTGACCAAAATTTTAAAAATTTTGCATGAAAAAGAAGTGCTTTGCACAAAAATAAAGTGTTAATGCTTCGGCATTAATGAAAGTTTAGTCTTGATTAGGTTAGAACAAAGGGAATCCCACTCGCTAGAGTGTTGATCTAGCTGCTTCATTAACGATTAGGCTAAGTTTTTACGAGTTGTGCAAATGAAAATGCTAAGCGTGGAGTAGTTGGTTCTCTTTAAAGCTTATATAAGTAATCTATGGCTTTTTCTCCCAGTAGCTCTTAATTGAACCTAATATAGTGTCGTTTTCAAACCTTTGAACATAAAAATCGTTTTGTTATGCAATAAAACTTTTAAGCGATTTTGATAAAGACTTAGAGTTCAACTTTTTGTTTAAATTTTTGGGAAAACATACTTTCTTAAAATCTGAATAAAATTGCAAAATGAAAGTATCGTAAAAGTGCTTGAATGATGCAAAAGTAAAATTGCAAGTCAAAAGTCAAAAAAAAAAAAAAAAAAAAAAAAAAAAGTGAATGAAAAATGAAAAAAATGTTGGCGAAATAAAAAGTTATGAATAAATGTGCGAAACTTGCTTTTTCTCAAATTTAAATCGAGAGTTGAACTCGGATTCGTCAATTTTATCTTAAAAAGCAACGGGAATTTAGAGATTATTAATTTCAAAGGTCTAGAAAGCTTCGGTAGTATTCTCTGTGGGGTTTCAAAAACCTGGTCACCTAAAACCAACTGGTTTGGGATATGCCGAGAAGAAAGCCGTTACATGGAGTAATTTGGCCTTTGAGTTTTCAAACCTCTAAATAATCGGTGGTTGTTATCCATTCAAGTCTTAATATTAAGATAGCGGAAGTTTCTAAACCTTTGGAATCGAAATCCAGCTGATTCCGGTACTATTCTCTGTGTGGTGTCAAAAGCCTGGTCACCTAAAGCCGTCTGGTTTGGGATGTGCCGAGAAGAAAGCCGCTACATGGAAAAGGCCCTTTTCGAACCTTAAGTTTTTAGATTTCCGGTGAATTAATATTAAACTTGAATAGATAACAACCGTGATGAGTGTCGATTTTTATGATCAAAGTTTTGAAAACAACACACACACTTAAAATGTATAAATTGCGGGAGTAAAAAGTTAAGTCTCGACTTACATAGATTATTTGTATAAGTAGTGTTAGCATTTTACAAAAACATTTGCACAATAAGTCTAGACTTAGTTTGGGAGTATAAAAAGAGGATGACGATTACAATTCCCTAGAGACACCCATTTTGTGTGAATCTAGTTCCATGATACCGCTTATTTTTTGATAATCAAGCATGTTGTTTACGCTTTCGTTTAAGTTTCTCGCATCAAATAAAAAGTCAAACGGGTAGTCTTGGTAATCTTGAATCTTTCATTACTTCACATGATTGATTGCTAGGGACTAGCAATTGCCTAGTGTGGGGGATTTGATGAGTGCTTATTCACTCATCATTTTTACCCACCTAAGACCTAAAAATGACTAAAAACACCCAAATACGCTCAAAATATGTTAAAAATATCCTCGGAGTGTGTTTTATGTCTTTTAGGTACAAAAAGATTGAAAACAGAGCTTAAAACGGAAAAATCGAAATGAACTGAAAAGTGCATCAAGACGAGCCGGAAGCAAATTTTCTATATTTCAAGCCCGAGACACGTTTGAGAGTGATCGTGGGGAAAACAACCAAAATCCATCCCAAACCCAAAAATCTCATTTCACCCTTTCCCGATAATCAAATGTCCAAAATACCTTTTAAATCAAAATCTATTTCAAACCTTTAAAACCATTTTGTAAAAATCCCTTTTTTTCTTAAAACTAATTTTCATTTTCTAAATATATATATATATATATATATATATATATATATATATATATATATATATATATATTACAAAACAAAAATAAAAAAAATACGTTTTACCATTAAAACATTTTCATAAAAATAAAACCCTTAAACCTTTTCCCTTTTAAAACCCCCTAACCCACGGACCTCTTCCACTTCTCTCTTCCACCCAAAACCAGAAAAACACCACAAGCTAAAATCCCACCCAAAACTTATCCCAAAAGCCCGCCAAAAATCCAAGTCACAACCGACTCAAAGACCCACTACATTTCCCCTTGTCACTCTCACCCTTGGAACCTGCAAAAAGATAGTCAAAGGAGGTCTTCACGAGATGGCAGCCATGGTGGCAATTCTCCATTCTCCCATTGGAGCCCATATCAATGGTTTTGATCAAAAGGATGGTTCTCCAAAGTATTTCAATGGCTAGGATTATCTCCCAAGAAGCACAAGTATCTCAGCTCAAGTATTCCCTCACAGAAGAAACACACATCAAAGGATTGGAAGACCAACTCACTTAGTATAAATAGGGTCTTGTAGCCATTGATATATGGGCACCCTTTTCTTAGTTTTCAAAATTAGTTTTCCATTTTTCTATTGTAATGAAATTTTTTTAGTTAATGAAAAGTATCCCTTTTTCATATTTATTACTGTTTTCGGTGCTGAATTGGTAGTTATCAAGAATTCTTATTAGTGTAGTTAAGTCAAATTTCAGCTTTCATAAAAAGATCTTCCAAGTTTCTGGTCTTAAATCTGTTTTAAGAAAGAATCACACCATTAATGTGTGTTTGGGTCAAGAAGAAAAGTGGTCAAACAAACATGTTCTACCCGTTTGACTTCTTAAGTCAAACTCCTTTTTGATGTTTTGAAGTAGTTTCGTAAGTTCGAAGCTAGTTGAGTTAGTTCTGCAAAAGTTGGGCATCATAAAAATGTTGTTTACTGTCTTTCTGAAACCTGCTGTTCTTGTGCTTAATTTTCAACTTCTTTGATGTTTAAAGTTAACAAACTTTGTTTTTCTTGAATCTCTGCTGGTCTAACTTTGTTGTTGTAGCTTTTGTTTGCTTTGGAAGACCTTATCTCAGCTTAGAAATAAGCCCCAAAGTAGCCACGAAAGCTGTTTTTCATCCCGCAGTTGACAGGTCACTCTTGATTCTTATTTATTGCTTATCAATTTGCTTATTAGGTCAATTTTAATGTCATGTAGGTAGCTTAGGTAAAGTGTAGTTAGGATTTAGCTTATTAGTTTTACCTAGCGCTTATTTTTAGTATTCCTTGTGTACCTTGAAGTCTATAGCAGAAGCCCCAAATAGCACTTTTCCTACATTTATTAGTCTTTCATTTGAGCCTATGTTCATCCCTTAGGTTCCCCTTTAGTTGGGTAAGTCAAAGTAGATCCTCATTGCAGCTTATTAGGCGCTTAATAACAGATTTCAAGTGCTAATTTCAAGATTTAGAATTTAGGATTCCCCTAGTTTGAATCATTGCATACTGATTAGTTTTAAGTACCCCCTAGTATAGCTAGTTATGTCTACTGATCTTCCCCTTATTTAGTTGTAAAAACAAAGCAAAAATTAAAAAAGAAAAGGGGTCTGATGTGGGATTCGAACCCATGCCACTACCCTCTCAGTACACGTCAACCCAAAGACACCAAATACCATCTGCCCTTAGGCCCTTTGTTGTTATTGTTCTGCATCATTAATTTCTTAAAGGGATTTTGAACATTTTTGCTTAAAAGCAATATTTAGCTTAATTTTTGCTTATTTTCCATAACAACCCACAAGTTTCTTATTTTTCTTAGAACAAGCACTGTTTCAAGTACTTTTAGGGAAACTTTCGAATTTTTCAAGAATGTTTTAGTATTTTTAATCATTTAATTAGTGTTAAATAGTTTTTAATTTGTAGTAATTATTTTAAAAGTCGAAAAAATTCCTAGCTTTTTTATAAAATTATTTTTAGCCAAGTAGAACGTAGGAAAATTATTTTCACACCCGTAGCCATTAAATTGCAAAAGTTTTACGTTTATGGCTCGGGTGGTTGCTGGTTTTTACGTTTTTTAGTTTTAGCATCCTAGGACTTAGTTTAGCTTCGTTTTATCATTCCTTAGACTTAGTAGTAGTTAATTTGTAGTTTATTAGGTTTCCCTTTCCTTAATTACCTTCCCATTAATTAATTCGTAGACAACGTAATTCAAATCAACAAATCATCAAAAACCAATTCAAGTTATAAATCACAAAACTCAACGAATCCTTCCATTCACACCTCGTTGGGACATGACTCGGGAAATCTCTTTTCCGGTATCACTTTTATCACACCCGTAAGGTTTGGTACGTTAACCCTTTTCCTAAAAGGTTAATTTGTCGAATTTTACGGATAATTTGATATATTGATATTGTGTTTTTCACCACTCACAAACAAACGAATCAGATAGACACGACAAAGGTTAAGGGGGTGACTCGTCATTACTAACATGTCACGGCGAAGTGGACAAAATCAATGATACATGACCAAGACACCAAAGATTGCTCGTTGCATCACCTAGACACGCTTCATGACTAAAGGGTAGGATAAGACATGGGATATATAAATGGTGTAAAATAAAAATCAAGCAGGTAGTCCAAATCTATAACCAAGTCATCACCACTTACCGCCCCCCCCAAAGTTCAAGCTTTGAAGTCAAGAAACCGGATCATGAAATACTAGGTAGATGTGTTATTAGAGGACGTCATGATGGGCACACTACATTTTCTCCAACTGTTGGCATAATTACCAACTCTAATATTCCAATGTGACCGAGGTGGCCTCCTCGATACTAAATCTATATAAAGCTCATGACATAGTGCTTATAACATTGCACTTTACAATAACTAAATAACATAATTTTTTTTTCGGATCATCATCATTTTTTTTTCAACATAACAATAATAACTAAACATAATATCCCCCTACTTGAGATGAACAACGGGAATTCGGGGGGTCTTCAATGATCTTTAAGAATATGTCGTCGATGAAAGCATAATTTCCGAACCTTTCCACTTGAACCTTGAACTTAGGCAAATGACGACTTCCCAATCACAAATAAAGACTATAGGGTAGGCTAAGGTGTATAAGTGTATCGAAACAATATATTGGGTTAACAAAATGAAAGGAATGGCTTAGATGGGTGTATCTATGGGTATGCACTAAAGGTGAGTGCAACAAAAGGGTTTCACATGGGGGTCGAGAAGTCGAGGTGACTAATCGATAGATACGCAATGGTAGGCTATTTTGGTGATAATCCTATAATATTGCCTTCTTAAACTGAAAAGTCCAAATACATCGAGCTAACTCAACATACCTCGTCTATGGTCTCGAAATGATGCAAAGGCCAAGTTCTAAAGTTTACAAGCTATCGGCACATTCATAATTTGGTGGATTTGGGGTAAAATATTGGAAACGGATAAGGCTAATCTCACCATATAATATCAAGGGTTGTATGTGCTCAGCTAAGGTCTAATCTAGTTAGGTTAAGAAAAACATGTCAAAATTAAAAATGGCATAATTTTTCAAAATAAACTAGAAAAACGTGGGCAAAATAAAGTTCAAGAGATAATTCTACTCCCGTCCCCCCACTTGAATTGTACAAAGTCCCTTTTGTACTAAGCATTAAATAAACGTGAAGAGAAAAGTAGAATTAGAGCGAGAACTTCCCTAAAATTTGCTCCAAAAAAGAGAGAAGGCCTACGAAAAAGAGTCGTGCCTTTGTATAAGCATCCATGAGCAAACTTTAATCCCTGAAATCACACTACCTACAAGCATAATTCTAAAAAAGAAAAGATGAAAAATGAAAAACAAACCTAACTCACTTTCGTAGGAATCACGGTTGCATTTAGCATATGCAACAAGCCTTTTAAACCACTTGGTGTCCCAAGTGGACGTGAAGTCTCGTGAGGGTTTACAGGGAACACACCCACAAAGTTCATTTAAAATACTAATAGAAGGTTATTGTGTTTAAAAATGAAAGAAGTAAAACAGAGGATAGTTACGTCGTAACTCTTTAAAGGAGTTATACCGTAACTAGGTAAATCCTCGCATAACGTGTAGCTACGGCGTAACCACTGAGATGGTATTCCGTCGTAATTGGTAATGCATCCAAAATTCTGTAGCTAGGGGTTGGTTACGGCATAACCACCGAGATGAATTACGTCGTAACTATGGTCATATCAGCAGCAATTACTCCAAGTTTCCTGCAAAAATGGTTAAAAACACAAAACCCAACTAAAATGGAAATAAAACAAAAGAAATGGATAATTTGGGTTGTATGCCGAAAGAGAACTTTTCTTTATTTACGAGTCTTTAAGTTAGACTCAGAGCCGCGGGGCTTTATGGGGGCCTTTGGACTTGGCCGACTTCCTCATTTAGTTGGTGGCACTCATTCATCCAATTGTTAAAACCCTTTTTTCTTGCAGTGTTACCGATGCTACATGTTCCAAATTTTCGCGAAAGCCACTCATTACATGACTTTCCCCAGTCATCATCTTCAGCTATAAGACTGCTTTTTGCACTTATGCTTGATCTTTCACCATTAGTTATTGCATTAGTAAGACGATAGTCATTTTACTTGCATTCTAATTGCTTAACCAATCCCTTATTGATTTCTAAGTCTCCAAATCTTATTTTGTACCAATCTTCAAATGCTAATTTCTTAAATTTAATATCATGTCTTTTAGCCTCGTAAGGGTATATCCATTCGCCTACCTTTCTTTCACAAGATTCTTGAAAAGGATTACTCGAGGGTCATGCTGTCACTGATTCGTTATCCTCGGTTAATATCGGGTTGCAGAAATGTTTGTTTGGAATCGGAGCTTCCTTAATACCTTGGACTTGGACAGTCTTTCCCTGTTTCTGCTTGCAATTATCAACATTCTCTCCACTATTATTAGTATTAGGATTATAATGTATAGGAGGATCGAGTGATTGAACATTAACAACATCAACATTATTTGAAATTTGAAATTTTGGTTTTAAATGCTCTTTCATACTGAAAGTTATTCGTTCATTTTCAATTCCCAAAAAAAATTGTTTTTCAAAAACCTTAATTTGAGCCCTACAAGTGGCCAGAAAAGGTCTTCCAACAATTAAGTTTTAAGCCTCCCGCTTCCCCAAGTCAATTACCACAAAATCAGTGGGAAAAAAGAATTTTCCAATTTTTAGGAGCACATTATTTACTATTCCCTTGGTACAAACTTTAGAGGAATCACCATTTCTATCATCATTGTTGTTTCTTTTAAATTGGTAAGTTTTATTTTATCAAACAACGTGGTAGAAATAAGGTTTACCCCGACCCCCAAATCAGCTAATGCATGAATCTTAATATTACCAATAGTGCATGGAAAAAGAAAACTTTCCGGTATTGCTCTGAAGTTGGCTTGGCAGACCTCGCCGCCTTCGATTTACCATCTTCTTTCGTAGTTAATCCGGACGATCATTGGTGATAGAAGATGTGCACCGCTTTTCTTTGCCTTATCTTGCGCAAATATGGCTTTGCAGGCAATAGCTTTGGCATTACTGGTCTCAAGGTTTTTAGCTAATTGCCCAATTTGTGTTTCGAGGTTTTTAATTTCAGCATCTTGGTTCCGCAGGTTCATGTTGGTGTCATTATTTACCTTGACCATCCATTCCTTGAGTTTATCACCCTTTTTTGTAGATTCTTCGATGTGCCTATGCATTATTTCTTCAAGGCTTGGTATAGGAGGATTGTTGTTGATTCTTGTGTAGAATCCTGGGGACTTTTCTCGATATTTGGGTCCGTTATCATTGTATCTGTTGAAAGAGCTCCCACTTCCATATTTTACTTCTCCGATCATTTTAACTTCCTCGTTGGAGGAACATTCCTTAGTAGGTGGAGCTCCATTTCGTTCAACTTGAATGGAATGCACATTTTCCTTGAGCTTCTTCATGTCTCTTCCGAGACTTTCTAATTTGTTGTTTATTGCTGCAAGGCCTTCCATATTTCCATTCTTACTTCGGTTGCCCCTCCCATTGTGCCATTTGTGAGAGTGATCAGCCATCTTTTGAATAGTTTCCAATGCCAATGTTGGAGTCATCCCAGGAATCGGCCCTTGAGAATCGATCATTTGTCTTGAGGAGATGTTCAGACCTTTGTAAAAGATGTTCACTTTTTGTTTGCTGTTGAGGTCATGAGTAGGGCATTTGTATAATAAGTCGTTATACCTTTCCCATGCCTGGTACAACATTTCATCATCCTCTTGCTTGAAGTTATGGATTTCTTCTAATTGCTTAGCAGTCTTAGATGGAGGACAGTATCTCTGAATGAAAAACTTTTTTAGGATAGGCCAAAGGTTTGATGTTCCGCAGTAATCGATCAACCCATCTTTTGGCAGCTCCCCGAAGAGAAATAGGAATACCCGTAACATTACAAAGATCGTTTGAGACTCTAGGAATTTTGCATAGGCTGACAATGTATTCCACGTTGTCTATATGTTCATGAGCATCATCGGTAATGCTTCCAAAAAAGGGATTTGCGCGTAATTCCTTCATGAATTGAGGTTTGATTTCAAATTGAGCATCTTCTGCGATAGCCGGCCTAACAATCCCTGGTCCTTGTTCTTCCCTTCTTATCGCTAAATATTCCTCAAGAGTGAGGTCATTAATGTTAACGACTTCCATGGTACCGAAAAACTTGAATAGTGATGTGAGAATTTGAGAAAGTTTAAAACAAAAATGAAAGACTTAATAGCAATCCTAATATAACTCCCTAGAAGTACCAAAACTTGATGCATGTTTTACCTAATTCGTGTTTTAATATTTATAATGTCTCGTTATACCTATGGTCTACCCTAATGCACTAACGAGGCAAGTACCGATTCGTGTGTAGTGTAATATTTGTAAAACTAGATCACCCCAAGAGCTATGTGTGTTGGATTATTACTAAGTCTAGGTGTCACAGATTTTAATATGATTATGATAAGGAATTAACTACTAAAGCAGATTAAAGCAAATAAAAGGCAAATGTGTGATCAATAAAGGAGAGTGGTGCTAACCTAGTTATTCCTCCTAGCTAGTAATGTCTACGTCTAATTACTTCCAATTACTTCAGGTGAGGTCAAAGTCAAGAGGACAATATTTGGTCAATTCGCCCTAACCTATCAAAAATCGATGCCACCACTGAGAAGTCAGTTGTCCCTTCATAAGTCCAGTTGTTCCTGGTCCCCTATGCCAAGTCATTAAGTTCCACTACATGCTAGATTTATAATAGTGAGTGTCCGTGCGTTAACAATTTAAACACTCACCCCCTAATTCTTAAGTTCATCCAAACGGTAGTGATCGCTGGTCAAATCAAGACAAGTAGAAAGTGTTGGTCATATCTTACCCTTCCCGTCTCCGTCTACTCACCTTAGGTCAGCTTGGTCATATCTCCTAAGCAACTAGCCTCTACCGCCATTCAAAACTACGAAACAAGGGTAGCTACCAATAAACTATGCATGCATACACTTAGAAATAATTATACGGAAGTAAAGTAAACGAAACCAAACAATTAAGGAATCATAACTATTTACCTAGAGGTGCTTAGCCGCTCATATTAACCATACAAATCAATTCAATGTTTAATGCATGAATCGAAAGTAAAGAAAAGATAAAATGCTAATGCTTATCGTAGGGGAGTGATTTCTCCCTTGGAGATGGCTCTGTATGCTCCTCTAGACCTACCTTTGGCTTTTTCCCACGTTCTTTGGTTGTGGTGTGTGAAATGGGATGCCTTGAAATGCTGGAAATCTTGGGGTATTTATAGGCCGATCCGTTACGGGCAGACTAATAAAATGCTTACGCCGTAATCCTCTATTTCCTCGTAAATTGCACTAGATTCTTGAAGGAAATGAAAAACCTCAGTGTCAAACTGATGCTCAATCTGAAGGTGATTTTCAACCAAGTGTGGTTCAGTCTCAATCTGGAAGTCAAGTTGATGCTGCTTCTGGTGGGTCTCCAAAACAATTTTGAACTAAGACCAAGATTATAGCAAAAGAAAGTCTTTCACAACAAAAATGTAGGTTAAGCATATGAAAGCCAATTTTTTCCATCGAATATGTATTCCCCTAAACATTATTTGCTGTGTTTAAACAATGTCTGTTTCTGAACTTTGTAGACTACAAAATTTTAAGCATTTGGAAATATATCCATTTGCATTATGTATGAAATCATGTCATGTTAGTCTATGGGTTAAATTGTGTTTTTATTGTATTGATTTGCCACTTTAACGTGTATTTATACGTATTGTTATTAGTTCATATGCATAGTAACTGTTGACTTTTACAAAGTCAAATATTGTTCACCCATCCTTGAGACTTCATACGTCTATGATTCTTGGATCTGTTTTTCTTGGATCTGTGTTTTGAGTTAGATATTGTTATTCTATTATCACAAACAAAAATGAAGGATAAAAAATGGATGAACAACACCATATCAAGTTTATTTTGATACTCAAAAGTGGTGTCTGTTCACCCATCCTTGAGACTTCATACGTCTATGATTCTTGGATATGTTTTCTTGGATCAGTGTTTTGAGTTGGATATTGTTATTCTATTATCACAAACAGGAATGAAGAATCAAAAATGGATGAACAACACCATAACAAGTTTATGTTGATACTTCAAAAGTGGTGTCTCTGCTCATCCATCTATGATTCATCCATCTTTGATAGTTGTATCTATGTTATGAGTTGGATCATTTTACTAGTATTTGTGTGGCAAGTGATATATGAATTTTGGGTCAAAGGACCTATTAGTAAAGGCAAAGACAATATAAGGACCTAAGCATAAAAGAAATATATTACCACTGTACAAGGACCAAACATTATAAACCAAAAGACTATTCTTAGTCAACCTACACTAAAACTTCTTAAACACAACTATCAACATTGGAGACCATCTACTACCGATTCAAAACACAAAAATTAGTACCTTTCTAAACCCTATAGAAGAACCATAGAAAAACCAAGAAGATGACCATCCAAGACAAGACACAAAAGTTCCCGAGGACGGCAAACTTTCTCCTTCAACAAGGAGATCGCCCAAGGTCGCTTGGTGATCACCAAGGTCTGCTTGGAGCGACCTCTTGCTCTGCTTGCCGGTCATCACGGCTGACCGACTCCATGGTCTCGAGAAATGAGGGCGGCCAGCATTCTTGTAATGCCACCTCATTCCTCAGATTGTCCTCTGCAAGTAGATGATCACATCCCTTGCTCTCTTTGCATGGGTGGATCGTATCACCCAATGAAGCATATTATGTTGTAGGCTAAAATTAATAATCAAATAAAGCAGACTGCTTGCGGATAAACACCAACTAAACCCACTTGTATAAAATCACAATTATAATAAAACATATATTACTATAACCAACACATTTTAAGGTAAACCATTACAAGTCAACTTTAAAATGAAATACAATTAAGTGTCCCAACCTCGCCTTGGACAGCATAGAACCT
>OU343225.1:283905434-284160362 GCA_910596185.1 Chrysanthemum makinoi | reverse complement strand
TTTGCAAACTTAGTGTTCACTCCATTTCCAATAGTTTTCCTAAGCTCATTTTTTAAGGCAACTATGGCAAAGCTCTTATCCTGAAGTTGGGCTTTGGGGGCTTCAATGTTTGCTAACAAGGAGCGTGTTTGATCTAAAGACTTGGCCTTATCTTCTTTAGTTGGGACACATTGGTCTAATTGATTCTTTCTCAGAGACTCATTTTCCCTTAATAATTTGGCCACACGTAATGCTAATTCCTCATTCCTAGCTTTAACATTATCACTAACCTCTATATTGAGATTGTGCACACCCATATTGATTTCCTTATGCAGGTCTGAGATGTGTTTTTTCAGATTACATATGGTTGAGTCCTTGTCTTGAAGCTGTTTTTTTAACTGGTTAATTTCAAAAAATTCACGAAATTCTGGGAGTTCCGGATTTATGCAATATTTAGTAGCTTGACAACTTTCTTCTGTTCGTTGTATTGTAATTTCTTGAGAAATGCAATGTTTTTCAAGAATTGAGTATTTGTTTGAAAGTTCGTCGAAAATTCTCTTATCAACCACGTTGTTAGTCATGATATGTTTTATCATTGACTCAGCCTCAGTTACGGAACATTTATCAGCCATTTTTTCTGTAAGGTCATTAATTTGCACATAATTAAGCACAGATGGATTATCAATAATAGTTACCGAAGGTTCTGCACTCAATGAAGATTCTGCACCCAGTGTTTGTTCATTCATCATTCTACACTCGGCATCCTCCTTCAGTGAGGCAAGAGTTTCTGAACAGCTTGTTGCATCCAATTTTGATGTGTCTGTAATTTTGTCTTCAGCAATGCCCAATAGGTTACCCAACTCATCACACCTCTCCATTAACTGCATCTTACATTCATTCATGTAATCACTGTTCTGGGTAGCTTTCTGAATGTACTTCTTCACATTGTCCATAAGATGGAAAAATGTTTCAATAAACTCATGAATTTCCATTCCAGTATGTTTTTTGAAAGAAATTTCAGTCATGTGTTGATCATAATCTGATGAATATTCCCCACTGATGAATGGCTGAAATTGTTTATAGATTACTTGAAGTGCAGCACTGGAACCAACCTTTTGAACCATTTCTTTGTCGAGTTGTTGCTCCAATTGTTCTAAGTTTAATAACAAAGTTCATGTTAATGTGGATAAGTCCTGACGGAAGAGAGCAATACATGTTTGTTCCATTGTTTTGGGTAGAAGTAACATGAGGTGAGAGTAGAGTTGCTGATAGGGCTCAATGCTGCATTCCTTTTGCATGGCATTCTGTAGCATGAATATGTGCAATTCTTTCTCATTGGACTCAGAGTATGAAGGTCTCAGGTCATCATTGGTTGAATCAATCAAGTTTAAGCTTTCGGAGTAGCAAATACTTTCTTTGTTGTCCACATTATCATATAATTTAAGCACATTTGAGATTACGGGATTAGTGGTGTAAGGCATTGTGTTAATATCAGATGTCAAGTCTTAATTTTCAATAAAATATCAGAAAATTAAACACAAATCGCTTCAAACAATCCTCCTTTTGACAAATCTCACTTCAGACAAAACGCATACTTGACAAATCGCGCCCTAGTCAAATCGCTTAAACGACAAGTCGCTTAGCAGACAAATCGCATAGTACACAAGTACACCCACTACTTCCACTACTTTGTCCTTTCTTGTCGTTTTGTCTCAATAGACAAATCGCATAAAAGACAAGTCGCTTTACAGAAAGTGACAAATCGCACTCTGAGTAAGACAAATCGCTTCAATAAACGATCAAAAACGGACAAATCGCATAGAAAAACTTGACAAATCGCATAGAAGAATAACTATACGAGAGTCAAATCACATAGAGGAAAACTTTCAACAACACCACTTTTCAATCAAAAAATAACCCAACCACGATGATTCAAGTCTTCCAAACCAAAATCTAAACACTTATAATGATTCTAAACACAAAAGTACTATCAAAATTCAAACTTTAACACAAGTAATTATCGAAATGATGCAAACTACTCTAAACTCATTCAAACCCAAAATCCTTATGAAAAACACTAGAAATCCAAGAACATGAAAGATGAGTGATCAAACCATGGCTCTTGATACCAATTGTAACGTATTGGTTTTCATAAGCACACAATTAAGCACAATAATGAGACGAATTATTTAGAGTTCTAGAGAGAGAAAGTGAGATGTTATAGAGAGATTAAACAAAAGAAATGTTAGATTCCCAAAATGAACATCCAACCCTCTCCTTTGTGGGGAGAGGGCTATTTATACAAATGACTACTCCCTTCTTTGGGCTATGGATCAGGCATACAGTGGGTAAAGACCCGTCCTTCTTTCACGGTGTTACTTATACTACTAATTATCTAACTAATATACTGTTACGTCTACGAGCTATAATATGCTAAACATATGTTGGGGTGACCGACACTTCTGCATGAATTTTCTAAATCCTAACAGACTTCTTTGTGTCTTTCGGGTATCTCGTGCTTAATTTCTAGTTGCTGTTTGTGTTTGATACAAATTTGCAATCTAGCGATCCGCATATAAATTTGTTATCGTAAGTGTCCAATACATGAAGGTCGGAGGCGCATATCTGAATGGAAAGCAAAAAGAATATGAATACGAACTTAATTTTTTTTATCCCTTGTCTTGTACCTTACTTTTTTTTATAGCTAATATGAAATTGTATTGCTTGATGGATTAAGAAAATCTATAGAACCTTACAAGTGAAAGGAGGTTCAAAACCATCCCTTGATATATTGAAATGAAATAAATGTAATTGACTACCAAGAAACTACTTGAAATCTAAACCACCACATACTTGATAACCTATTGAGATGTTGAAAGTTAACTGTTGATTCTCAACCACCATGAAACAAATTTACATATCGAACTTTATGGAGAATTTTGAGTTTAAAAAAAACAACTTTATGGAGAACAATATTATATTATAGTGCATACACGTTTGCTTTAAAACTAAATCATTAAAAATTAATGTACGTTTAATTATGGGAAAATGGCAATAAAAGTACCTAATTTTAGCAAAATGAACAAGAAAATTTAGGGTTTTCACCAAATATCAAATTTCTTTTTGCAAATTCCAATTTTTTTTAGATGTTTTTGCGTGTTTTAGGAACACGTTAATCAAGTTATTGAGACTTTAGTTACTGTTAGTGACACCAATTTTTTTTTCCTCCATATTTTAACTTTAACTTGTTGCAAGATTTTTGAGATGAACTACATACTTTTCGAGATCTTTTAAAAATTGTAAAGCCGTCAAAAGAATTACTGTATTAAATTTACAAGAAAAGAAGCATTTTGGTAGAACCAGAATTTACTACTTGTGATAAGAAAAAGGGGTTTTCTAACTTGTGCCCTAGGGGCACAAGTTAAACATACGAAAAGTATACTGAAAGTACACAGGAACCTAAAAGTACACTTATCTGTACTTTTATGTGGATCCCTATGTACTTTTCAATAAGTCTCTGTATACTTTCGATGTGCTTAACTTGTGCCCCTAGAGCACAAGTTAGAAAAACCCAAAGAAAAATGATAATATGGGTATCGTCAACTTTATAACTTTTGTAATTATATTGGGGAAGTAAAATAATGAAGCTTTTCTGTGTCTATATAATGGTCATTCTTAACTCCAAATAAGCCATAAACCACTCACTACTACTCATGGTTCCAATTCCTTCACCTATTCAACCACTGCACACTCGTTGCCCTACATATCTCTCTTTCTCTCTCTCAAATAAAACACACACAAACCAATACTCGACATGCATGATTGGATCCGGTTGAAGCTTCTAGCTCATGTCATGCAAATCCGGTTAATGAATTATTTGTTTGATCAAGATTATATGCTGTTTTTTTTGTTGTACCTAATTAGAGAGGACTAAAGAGAGCTTTCTTTAGTCCACTCATAGGTTTCGATAAGATATCAATTAGCTGCCGACTCATTCACCCAAATACTAAGCCTAGTTGTCGTGCTTAGTAAATGAGCGAATGATGCGGGAGACAAATTGGATCTTAAGTTTCCTGTACTTGGACTGAAGGGAGCTCCCTTTTATAATTCAGTTTTAAGAAAAAAATATTATTAAATATTATCCTAGGGTTTTATATTAGGAGGTATATATAAGATAAACTTTTTCAGGGTTATTCTGTCTAGATCATTCTAGGTTATATTCAAATTTTACTTTTTTAAGTTTCGTCAAAGATAAGAAAAGTTTCACTTTTGTAAGATGCATAATGAAATAATTTCATCTTGATAAGATAATATTTTAAAAGCATTTACTTTTTTATATATGTATACATTAGGATTTATATTCTTATATTTTTTTACTAGCGGTTACTAACTTCATATCAAGGTCATGCATCACTCGAAAGTTTAAATTTAAAATGAACTAGGTCCATATGATTAAAGTTATCAGATTTTTATTACCTTCAGAGTATTATGTTAATTTAGTTTTTGTAAATAAAGATTCATGAGGCTATGCTGGAATAGATGATGCATGCTCTTATTCGTTGAACATAATCAAAGAATCAGTACTTTTGTTCTATATGCAGTTTATAATGCTTACCTTTTTTTATACGAGCTGAGATTATGGTACCTGGAGTTTAAATATTTTGCCAAACTAGGGTTCATTAATTCATTAAAGTTTATTGTTTTAGCTTAATCAGCCTTACGAGCTAGTTTGCGCGGACACGGCCACGGTGTCCGATATGGACACAGATACATCGATACGGCAAAAATCTAAAAATATAGGACACAGACACGGTGAAGACACGGTAATTTATATATATATATATATATATATATATATATATATATATATTATATATATTATATATATATATATATATAAAGCATTAAAATTAAATAAAATATTATAATAATAAAGAAACACAACTAATCTCTTTATCTTCTCCTTATCTCTCGACATCTATGTGCTTCCGTCATTCACCTCACCCCCAGGTAAACACTTTTTTTTTTTCCTTTTTTTAAATTAAAAAAAAAAAATCTTTTATTTCTTTATAAATTTTGAAAACTTTCTTTTTTCAATTTTTTTTCAAAAAAAAAAATCCAAATCCGTGTACAAGCCGTGTCCAAATCCGTGTCCGATCACGTGAGACACGGCACATGCGTGTCCGAGGCGTGTCGGTGTCCTACACTGTCACTCCTTAATTTCAGGCGTGTCTGTCCTTCCTAGCTTACGAGTATTAAAAAAGAATAAAAAAAAAATATTTTTGTACACATACAACTCAATAATTTCTATAATAATATAATTCTTTAAATTTGTATGCTTAACTAGCATCTCTTGAAGCTGTCAAAATTATATATATATATCTTGTAATGTTTTGAGTTAATGTATGCAAACTTGTTATCATTCCATAGCAGTGTTGCTACATCCTGTAAACATGTTTAAATAACTCACTAATATCTTCTTTGTATCAACGTATAAATGTATGAACAACACATAATGTTGTTTAACTCATTGATAAGGTTGAGTGTTGTATGATGAGCAGTAGGTGTTGTACTTGGAATCATTGGAATATGCAGCAGATGGGATATGACAATGGTGTGTTGGATGTTGCCCTAAGCTACTGCTCCTTTGCAACAAGTTCCTAGGCAGGTGTGTCCTCCAGTTGGGTGCAATTACCAAAATATCCTCACTTCTGACACAATCTGTAACTCTGTTTGGTTAAGTCAGTACTCCGTAGTAGAAAGCGTGGAGAACCGTAAAGTGTACATTAATCTTTTACTGACCAGCTATTTCTATATGAATTAGAAGCAAACTTACGTATTTTTTTACTTTTGTTTCCAAAATATATGTTGTGACGTTGATTACCTTAGCCTCTTTATGTCATGTAATTTTTGTGATTCATACAATTTTGTATTATTTACCTTTTTAGTTTTTTTATCATCTCTATTCTCTAAAATAATTCAAGTACTTATTCCGTGTCTTTTGTCTTTGAATTTAATAATTTTGTATTGTCTGACTTTATTCACAAAAAATTAAAAGGATTAAAAAATAATTAGAAGGTATCATAATCATTTTTGGAGGATATCAATATTGTTCCCCTTCCAAAATTTATTATATAATGCAATATTACTTTTAGTTTGTTAAAGTTACCTAGATGATTTCGCTCATTTAATTAATCTAGTAGTTTATTCCATTAATATTCCATGCAAGGACTTGTGTCTTCAAATGTATGGTAGACCTTTATCTTGTTTAAGTATGTAACAAGATTTGCTAAACGAGACTGGTTTGAAACTATTCAAAGATTTGGTTAACTAGAGTGTGTAAACGGACACATCCATATTCTTAAGAACTTATAAACTTACTAAATTTACGAGGACTTTAAGCTTTGCAAAATTAAAGTACTAACGGCCTAACTCAATCCAATCACTATTTTAAGTAACTATTTGTAATTTATTTCGCCGCTAGCTACTTGCTCGAAGGCTTAATATTCTTTCGTCCTTCAAAATAAGAGTACCCTAATTCAAGCCAATAAGGTTAATCTCCCTCATGTTAATCTAGTGATCCTTGCCATGATCCTAAGCCTACATTATCCCCACGCTTGATCTACGTACTTTGTGAATATTAGATTCTTAATTAAATTGAGTTAGATTCTGACTGGTTGTCGTCGTCAGAAAAGAGTCATATATAGTCAATATGGCATACAAACAACAAATGTCAAAATGATTTAATTTGAATATACATGAACAAGTATGTACGTGTTTAATTGGTAAGAAGATGTATTATGGACCATCGCTATCACACAAACGCCATAATTTAAATATCAAGTTTACAGAAGAAAAAGAAAAAAAAAAAAAAAAAGTTGAAAAGAATCTCTAAAGGCTAACCGCACAAATAGTTTAACTACAAATCTTTATGAGTAGATTACTAGATTAACATGAATTATGCTAAATCCGGGTAACCAGGTTTGAGTATTTTTTGAGTCAGACAACGTACACCTTTCGTTTTATCTTTACTTTAATTTGATTTGTCAATTCTGAATGTTTGATTGGCAAATTCTCAATTCCATAGATAAATTGCATGTAGCCACTAATCTTACTACAGCTTCACATTAATAATCACTCGCACCATCAAACCAAATATTAAACATTTTAAATCATGATCCAAAATAGATATAGAAAGTTGAACATTTCTTTAGACCAACTGGATCCAAAATTCATTGTTAGCTCCCTATTTGTAATTCTCTTTCTAGCTTTTTGCTAGTTTTAATAAATTTGCCATTAAAAAAATAAAATAATTATCAATAAACTCACATACACACAAATTAAACAAAAATAAAGAAGGTTGGTACAATTAAATGTGTGATCAAACTACCTTCAAAATAGAGCTTCCATGCATGAATGGGGTTGGTAGTGGTTGACGACGCATCGTTCGAATTGGAGGTAATTACGGTCAGTTGAAAAGTATCCAAAATGCAAAAAGTCACTAATAACTTCAGCGCAAAAAAGTACTTCAAAAGCATATCATGTTTGTTTTATACTTCCTTTGTTCCAATATTATTGCTTATTTTTTAGTATGTCTCAAAATAATTGTCAAAGAGTAAAACAATCTTGTTAAAATGAAAACGGTAATAAATACATTTTTTTAAAACTATTGGTTTTTTGTTCATGAAAAATAATTTTTAGACTGAAAGTAAACATTTTAAGTGTGCTTTAAAAATATAACTTTTGCCCAAATGACTTAGGGGATGTTTGTTTGACAGGTTTTGGCTTTTATAAATCAAGTCACACCATTAATATGTAGTTTCCTATCCAATTCTTTGATTTTATGTGAGGGAATAAACTCAAAAATGTCACACCATATTAAACGTGGGCTTCGCTCAATTAAATGTCTCTCTTATTTTTGTTAAATATTATACTTTAGATAAAGGGGGAATTGCATATATACTCATTAAAACTTAAAAACTTGCATATTTTCCCACAATACAAGTTTTTATTGCATGATGTACAATGCAATTGAAGCATGTTTTGGGTATATATATGCAAATATGCAAGTTTTAGTGGGTATATATGCAAGTGACCCTTAGATAAAAGATCATTTAGGGACAAAACTTTATCTACATCCCAAGGGACCAATCCCCACCTTTCATTCATTTTGATCTAATGGCTTAGATTAAATCTGATTTTTACACTGCAGGGGTATTTTAGTCAATATAAAAAGAATTTTTGCTTTCTTCAGTTAAACGCTATTAATTTTCACACACACAAAGTGTGTCTCTCTCTCTATTCTCTCGTTTTTTTCATCTTCTTCATCAGTTAATCCTAATTCGTTCACAATTAAACGATTCTTTCATGGATTCGATTCCAAATTCTTCAGTTTCTTCGTCCTTCTTCTTCTATAACTGAATCTGCAACTGAATCTGATCGTTCCTCTTCTGATCCTTCTTCTTCTATAACTGAAAGCGTCGTTGTTTCTGTAACTGAATCTGCATCTGAAGAATTGTTGTTAGTGAGTATGTTTCTGCTAAGTATACGGAGGAGATTGTAGCTTATGAACACAGTGATGAATCCGCAGCTATTAAGAGTAAGATGCGTTTATTTTTGTTTTTTCATTGTGTTTTTCTGTTTGAATAACAGTTTTAATCTGTGAATAAGCTATTTAGTTAGGTTAATATTGAATTAAGCAGTTTTAATCTAGTTTTAGATTGAATTAAGCAGTGTTAAGTTAGTTTCAAGGTGTGAATAAGCTATATATTTTTAGCTTTAGATTGATCTAAACTGTTAGTTTAGTGTTACGTGTAGGAGATGGATAAGGTATTAATCATTTTAATGCTCTGTAAGCGTTAGTTTTGTTTAGATTCAAATTAAGCTTTTAATTAGTTTTTGATGAATTAAGTATATTAAGCTTTGAATAAGCTATTAGTTTATTAGTGCTTTGATGAATTAAGTAGTTTAAGCTTTTTGAATAAGCTATTAGTTATGTTTTGATAAGCACTTTTTATTTTGCATCACATTTGATATCATATGTGATATCACATATGATATATCACATGTGATATCACATATGATATATCACATGTGATATCACATTTGATATATCACATATGATATCACATTTGATATCACATATGATATTACATGTGATATATTTCTGTTACATACACACAATGTGTTATATCATATGTGATCATAAGAAGTTGTTTTTGTTTATTTCATTTTTACTTGATCGATGTTTTTATTTTGTACTTTTTTTGTTTTTCAAACTGAATGCTTTGAAAACTCCTGAATCATTTTCTACTCACTCTAATTTTGATACTCCTGGTGGAACGGTTTATTATATTCCTAAAGTTCCTGTCGACGTTTTACTAGCTAAGGGAAATGTTTTTAATTCAGTTGATGAGTGCATTAGTGCGTATATGAAATATGCTTCAAAATCATGTCAGAAAAGGTTGAGGAGCAGTATTGTTAAGCAAAAGTATCTAGTGTGTAATAGGGAAGGCTGTCCTAAGGGAATTCATGTAGACACACTAGATTTAGAGAATAGTGACAATCAGGATAAAGAGGAAGTTCGAACCTGCATATCACAGGTCGCAAAGCACGTGATGTTTTGAGTTGATTCCTGGTTCTACAAAGTATAGGTTGACTGTTTTTGATATTATACATAACCATGAGCTTGAACGTAAAGAATATAAGCATTTGTCAAAGACCGAAAGACATTTAACATATGCTGAGCAGTTGTTTATTGTTAAAGCTGCGAGCGTGAATATAGGTGCAACGAGAGCTCATCACTTGTTGACTGGTTTGAAGGGATCGTATTTGCTTGTTCATGGTACAACTGTTGACTTTAAGAACTTCTTTAGGAGTGTGAATTGTTATATAGGCGATAGTGATGCTCAGATGCTTATAGCTAAGATGGAAAATAGACAGAAGCATGTTCCAGATTTTTCGTTTGATTACTTGGTTGAGAATGCTGAGCTTTCTGCAATTTTCTGGGCTGATGAAGTTTCCAAGTACAATTACAAAGAGTTTTGTGACGTTGTCTCTTTTGATGCTATATACAGGACAAATAAGTAAGTGTTTGAGTGATATATATCATATTTTATTGTATTACTTGTATTTTGTCTTCGTATTTGTTCTTTTTTTTTTTTTTTTTTTTTTAACTATTTTTATTTTTGTTTTTCAGGTACAAAATGATGTTTGTTCCTTTTACAGCAATTGATAATCATAGGAAGTGTGTTACGGTTGCTGCAGGCTTGCTGAAGAATGAGACTGCAAACTCTTATATTTGGTTGGTCAAAGCATTTATAAAAGCTTTTGGTAAAGCTCCTAGTATCGTTGTCATGATCGACGGGCTATGAGAAAGGCGATTGAACAAGAATTTGCTGGATCGAAACACAGATTGTGTATGTGGCATATTACACAAAGCTTCCTGGAAAGGTATGTTGTGTGCTTTCTTGTATTTTCTTTTGTTATATCATATGTGATACTTTATGTGCTTTCTTGTATTTTATTTTGCTTTCTTTGTAGTTCCTAATGATTTATCATATGTGATATTTCATACTTTTTTTCATTTTGGTAAATCATTTGTTAAATCATATGTGATATTTGTTTGCAGATATGCTCAAAAAATTTATGATCACACACAGACTTTAAAGGAAATTCAATCAAATTGTGTGGAATATGTATATTGGTCCTGACGAGTTTGAGTATCAATGGGGAAGTTATTAGATGAGTTTAATTTGCATAATCATAAGTGGTTAACAAAGATGTTTCGCATACGCTCTTGTTGGATTCCTGTTTTTTTTGTGGACTCCTCTTTGTGTGTTTGATGAGGACAACTTCTAGGTCTGAGAGTGAGAATTCCTTTTTCTCTCATTTTACTAATTCTGGTTCGACTCTCATGAATTTTATGAATTGTTTTGAGACGGCAATGGAAAACAGAGGCATATACAAGAGAGGTTAGATCATAAGTCGATTGATTCTGTTCCTACACTTAGAACCTATCTTAAGATTGAACGTCATGCATCAAAGGTTTATACTCGTCCCCTTTTCGAATTGGTTCAAGCTGAAATATTTGCTGGGACATGGTTTTGCCAAATAGATACCAAAAGTTTGGTTGAAGGATCTGAGGTGTCTGTTATTAAAGAGAAAAAGTTTGTTGATGAAGTAATGGAGAAGAAGAAAGCTAAGAAAAAAGAGAAATTTAAGAAAAAAGGTGATGATACTGATAAAAATGAAGAAGAAGAGGAGTCGATCAACTTGTTTCACAGAGAAGATGGACTGTATAAGGTTTGTTAGTTTGTTAACCAATTTTTTTTTTTATATTAAAGCTTTTTTTATTGTTATTTTTTACACTTTTATAATTTTGATATATCATATGTGATATATCATATGATATATCATATGTGATATATCATATATGATATGTCAAATGATGTATCGCATATGATCTATCATATATGATATTTGACTATATATTGTTTTTTTTTTTTTTTTTTTTTTGGATGGAGGTTTTGCGAAAAATAGAAGATGGATCAGTTTGTTTGTTCTGCCAGCTTTTTGTTAGAGTTGGAAATGTGTAGACACATTTTTTGTGTCTTTTAGAATGCAAATGTTGAAATGATTCCAAATCAATACATCTTGAGGCGTTGGACAAAGAACTTGATACCTGCTGGTTTGAGGAACAAAAGGAACAGGTACGGTGAGAAGAATGAGATTGTTGAGAATTATGCAAACGAGGCTACTTCTATTGTTGATCACTGTGTGCATATGTTGAGTAAAGACGAGACAAAGTTAGCTGCTTTTATTGAGAAGTTGAGTTGCTAAGTTAGATGTTGAAGCTGATTGCCCAAATCCTCCATCAAAGGACAAGCTTGATAATATTGAAGAGCTTGTCGGAGTGCCAAAGCCTCCTGTAGTTGCTGTTAAGAATCCGTCTGGCTGTAAGCCCAAAGGACGTGAAAAGTCGCGTATAAAAGGTGGAAAAGAGTAAGCTATTGATGAGAGTTCAGTTAATAGGAATGCATGTTCAGTATGTAGAGCTAAAGATGGCCACACAAAAAAGGACCCTGTCCAATAAGTATAGAGTACAAGATGATTTGGTTCAATCTGAAGCTACATGATAAATCTTTTTACTGTTTTTGTCCAAATAAGAATTTTGTGATTGAAGTACTTTGAATCTTCTTTGATTGTTTACAGATTTTGTTTTATGAAATGGATTTTTGATTTTTTTTTTGGTGTTAAGTGATTTATCTTCTCTTTGTGTTAAGTGAATTATCACATTTGATTTATCTAGTTTTTTTTTCCTGTTATATATCATATTTGATATACATACAAAATCACATTTGATTTTTTACTGTTATATATCATATTTGATATACATACAAAATCATATGTGATACCACCATTAGCACATTTGTTGATCAGATCTCATATCATATGTTTTCAAATTGTGTTATAAAACGCGGAGTTGGTTAGCAACACCTTTTCATCGAATATATCAGTTTTGTGTAGCAAAACTTGTACAACAGCACATATAATCCAAAATCACATCCGCAGATGTGCTGCCAAATTCATTAGATAACCATTTCAGATCTGATCACTATTCGTCAACATTGTGACATTGTACCATAAGACATAACATATTGTAGCATACGAGATAAGATTGTGACATTGTACCATAAGACATAACATACTGTTCTAACCATTCTAAATGGCATAAGCTATCCCAAATTTAACTAATCAGAAGTAAGTTTGTAAGTGCATCACCATTGTCACTCCACCTTTACCCAAAAACGAGTGACTTCCCATCTATTCGTCAGCTCCTATCATCTATCAACTGTCTCCTATCATCTATCAAGTTTTGCCTTCAAATCGCACTTGCAACATGGGTTGCCTCCTGTTCCTTCTTCTTCTTGTCTATCTGCTCCTTTATGTAGGTTTGTTTCAATGCTTTGTCAGTATGCTTCCTTGCAAACGCATGTGCTTCCTCGCTGATTTCTTCTCTCTTACTGTTAATTTCATGCGTTAACATTTTTGTTGCATACTTTACTCTCAGCTTGATTATTGCCATTGTTTGGCCTTCTTCTTCAGTTGGGAAGTTCAGCTCCCAGTTCTTTGCTGCTTCACCATTGTACATCTCCATGTGCATCATAACAAAAACCCCGCAATCAATCACATTTTGTTTTGTTGCCCATTTGACCTTTATGATTGATGTCTTGTTTTTCTTTATCTGCTTCGCTTTTGGGTGGTTGAATGACTCCAAATACTGTGAAAATACTTTTTCTGCACAACCAAAGATTCGGTTTACTTACTAGTGGTTTATCATATTTGATATTTCAAACAAAGACTCAATTAACTTGCTAATGTTTTATCATATATGATATTTAACTACCATATTTTAGTTTGTAATATTTAAAGACAATTATATCATATATGATATTTTACTGTCATATTATAGTTTCTAATATTAGATGCAATTTATGTTCTTTCCATGGCTAGTTTGAGTGACTTACCAAAACATCGCATTCTTTCTTGTATTTGGTGCCATATGTCTGCCCATAGTTGGAGTTGTCAATGATTGCTGAAGTTCCTTTTGCTAGATTGAATACAACCAAATAGAAGTGTTCATGAGCAATCACTGGGAAGAAGGCCTGTAGAAATTGAAAGAAAATTATATTCATTTTAGCTCAAATAAAAGTCGAATCTCTTTCTTCATAATAAGTAAAGTAAGTTGTTACCATTTCTACATGTTGCAATGACATGTCATTTGGGTTTTGTTCAAACTCGCTTGTCATGCAATCAAAGAAAGCTTTATATTGCTTTGCTTCATCTTTCTTCGGCAACTCTACCATTTGGCTTGTCTGTTGTCGAAAATCAACAATATCATATAACTGTTAACAAACAGATTAGTAATTAGTTTCTAAATGTTTATCTACTTACCAACATTCCAGTGTGGAAGTAATGCTTCATCTTGTTTCCACCATTGGTCACCATTTCTTCATAGTTTAAAAGTGAAGCAAAGCTGTCAATGACACTAGCTTCTACCTTCAAGTTAGGTGCCAGTGTTTGCATGATTTCTCTTATTGTAGGGCTCCCTGATGCTTGGTTCGAAGACAAAGTCACTACACAAAATTTAAATTATATACATATTATTATCACAACATTTATTATTTTTTGTGTGATTTTTAATAAAAAAAATAGCAGACTTACACTGGATTTCCTTCCATTGAAAATAACGCATCCGTTATCATCACTTCATCTGGTTGTGGTGGAGTGTGGATTACAGTTTTTCTGTTCATGTATGGTGATACCAGAAAACGTGATGGTTTTTTGACTCTCTTTGCTAGATGTTGTTCTTCTTGTTTTGATTCTGTTTCAGTCTCAGCCTCCATGTCTCTCACCCTTTTTTCTTTCTTTTCTTCCAGTTTTGATGCCGTTTCAGTCTCAACAACAGCTTCTGTTACCATTGGGCTTATACCAAGACTGAAAGATGGTGGCGTGAATGATTTTCTGATCTTTCCTCTTGTCATTTTCTCAGATTGTGGCGACATTGACTTTCTTACTATTCCTCTGGTCTTTTTTTCTTTTGACCCTTGAATTTCTTTTGGACTACTCATCTCCGTTGTCCCAGCAATCTCTTTTGGGTCAGTTATCATTTCTGTTGTCCCAGCAATCTCTTTTTGATCACTCTTATCTGTTTTCCCATGAAGCTTTTCATATTGTTGATCTGCATATTGTTTTTCTGCTTGAGTCAAGATATTATCAATGTTTTCTTCATTCCAAAAATCATCTGGTGTTGCTACTCTCAACTTATAACCCGGTGCTACCTCCACAGTTGGTGTTCCTACTTCCTTTGTAACTTCAATCGGGTTTTCAATCGGGTTTTCCTCCGCTACTTGAACTACAGTTTGTTTATCCTTCTCACTCTCACTCACCTTCATTACTGGAACTTCAGTTTGCTTTTCCATCACACTCACCTTCACTACTGGTCTTTCTGTTTCTTTCTCAGGTTCTTTTTGTGTTTCAGTTGGAGTTGTTTCTTTGTTTGCAACTTTGTGTTCCTTCTGTACTAGTATTATTTCTGGTATTTTTGGTAGTTCTGGTATTTCATCTTTGCTCTTAACCTCCTTTTCACCTAAATTCTCGCTTTCATCCTCCTGTTCACTTTCGCTCTCACTTCCAAATATATTATATTCTTCTTCTTCCTCATCCTCACCTTCACTCTCACTTTCATTCTCCTTTTCATTCTCCTTTTCATTTTTGCTCTCACCCTTCTTTTCATTCTCCTTTTCAACTATTAATTTTCCTTCATTTGTTTTTTCTTGATTCTCCTTTTCATTCTTGCTCTCACCCTCATTTTCATTCTCCTTTTCAAGTATTAATTTTCCTTCATTTTTTTTTCTTGATTCTCAGGCTCACTTCGTTCATTGTTCTCACTATCACTATCACTATCCTCAGCCTCACTTTCTATATCAAAATCAATCTTGTTGAACATTCTCTTGTACTTCTTGCACAAGGTCAACATCACCTTGTCCCCTTGAATTTCTTCAATCCATCTCTCATTGTTTCAACCAACTCTATTTTTTCTTTTGAGATTATCTCAAATTTCTCGTCAATTTTTTCATAAAACTCCTGTAAAGTAAGTATTTCAGTTTAGTTTTTTTATTGTATATGCAAAATCATATATGATTTTTTAAAATATCATATATGATATGTAATATCACATGTGATATTAGTGTAATATCACATATGATATTACATATCATATATGATTTAACACTAATATCAAATGTGATATTCATCTTATTGTTTTATCATATATGATATTGTTGCAAGCACAGCTGAATGTTAGCCTGCTGAAGGCTTAGTCGCTGGCATAGCCTTCGGCTAAAGCCGAAGGCTGTGCCTGAAGGCTTAGGCGCAGGCATAGCCTTCGGCTTTAGCCGAAGGCTATGCTTGCGCCTAAGCTTAAGGTTTTGTTTTCTGTTAACTCTTTTAAACATGCTTTTTTAATAATAAGTAAAATATATCATAACATACTTTTTTATAACAACATTTTTATAAATGAGTTCAATAATATTACCTCTCTTTCCACTGGCTTTCTGGGAGGCAACGGTTCATAGTATATGTCTTCTCCCTTGTACAAATTCAGTCCGGTTTGCTCCTCATCAGGATCATACTCTCTGTGATGCTCTAACGTCCCTAAGCAACCATCTCTCATTTCCATGTTTATTCTTTTCCTCATTGTTGGAGTGTTCCAACTTCTGATGGCTGGGCGGTGACGCATAACTTGGAAGCTCGGGTAGTTTGTTAAGTCCAAGTATAGCAGCTTTTTTATACACAAAAATACAATTAAAATTTTGTTAGATAATTTTTTATATGAGTGAATCATAGTTGATAAGTTTAACGGACAGTAACTTACACATAAGAATGTTATAGGACCATAATAGAAGTTGGTACCCGACTTGACTTGCGTCCAGTTTAGCTTACTGACTTCCAAGCATTCCATTATGTAGCTGCACCAATCGATATCAGAGATATCATCATCTTCTTTAACGTGCCTGAGGATTTTTTTGGGCACTCTTCCTGCACTCTCCAAAGTGCCCATGGTGCTTGCAAACAAAGTTAAGAAATTCATCTTGAACATGAAATCTTCTTCAGTTGTGCTTGATATCTCGAAGGCTACATCAGGTGGTGTAATTCGTCCAATATGAGTGTACTGCTCTTTCCCATTCTATAATGAAATCATCATCATCAAATCTTTCCTCCAGATCTTCCAGCTTTCTTGTCCCCATCGGCACACCTAGCATATCATGAATTTTTTGCCTTGTTACCTTTATTGAACCTTTTTGTAATCTCAATTCCATGCTAGGTGGATGGAACTTATCAATTACATGGTACACCAATGCAGCCGGAAGTTCAATAATAGGGAAGTTTATGAACCTCTCAAATCCCATCTCTTTCAAGCATTTCTTTCTGTCATTTGATAAACCGATCATTGCTTCATAGAGAGGTTTTGGTGATGACCTTGTTGTACATGTTGGGTAATTTTTGTTTTTGCTTTGTCCTTTTTCACCTTAAGCTTCTTTTTATCTTCCTTATCTTCAACCTCCTTCTGAACAACTATTTCCTTCTTTCTCTTTTTTGTTTCTTTTACAACCAATTGTCGATCATTCTCTTCTTCTATTTCCTCTTCAGTCTCTTCCACTTCCTCTTCAGTCTCTTCTACTGTCTCAGTATCCTCATCATCACTTTTATCAGCATCTTTTTCCTCTTCAATTCTTCTAGCATCACCTCTAGTAAATCTTTTCCGAGTACTTTGCTTTTCTGATGCTTTTCTTTTATGTGCACGTTTCTTTGCTGAAGTGTCTTTTTCTTCTTGATTTTAGTTTTTTTCTTATCTGCTTCATTCTTCTTTTTCTTTTCTAGCTCTGCTCTTGTCTTCTTAGCATTTCTCTGGATTTCATTTAATCTTTGAGCTACTGTTTTTGTTTTATCTGCAAAACAAATTTATTAGTGTGTTTGTTTTTAGTAAATTATGCAAGGAAAATTACTAAATGCTACTTGTGATCACAGAAAATACAAGTTGCTATGAAACTGACTTAGTAAGGCTATGAAGATTTAAGCTAAAAGCTAATTAAGTGAACCAAAAGCTACCAGGAACATATAACAAACTAAAACTAACCCATTATCAACTAAATTCAACTAATTAAAACCACAGAAACACCAGCTTCAAGTGAATAAGCTCAAATCAGATTCCTAAATAGTTAAACAAAAAAAGCCTGAACTACTACCAAACAGGCCTAATCTACTCAATTGCAGCTTAAAAATAAGCTACAAGATAAGCCTGTAACTTAAACCCAGATTTCACAACCTCAAAGACACCTGGCAAGGAACTTGAAAACCAAATTTGGACCGTAGATAAGCAATGATGAACTTATTATAGACTCTGCAAGAAGCTGTTACACACTCAGTTAAAGCTGAGTGTGTGAACAGTGCAGATTTGACCAAATTGAAGCACTGGTTAGGTGGCTTTACAAAATTCACAAAATTATTTAAAAATACCCTTGATAAACTCCACCAACAGTAGTTTTAGAATCCAAAATTTCAACCAATTTGACTTAGTAATGAATGAATTAAAATTCCAGAAACACACGCAGTTTGAGCTTAAAATGGTGTTTTTGACTTTTTGGACAGAGTTGAGATTTGACTTTATTGAAATTTGATCTTACAAAACAGACTCTAAACTATGATTCTAGATGAAATGAGACCATATTACACTAACCTATATGATTCTACACCTAATATGCAAGTTATTTTACTTCTACACTTAACTGATATAAGATTAAAGCAGTTTCAAGAGAATTTTGACTTTAGAGCAAGTGCCAGTGTAATTTACTGACCTACATGACTTTAATAAACCTAGATGAGACTCTAGTAACTTAGCTATAACACTAAACAATCCTTAAACTCAATTTGACAACCTGAACCAAACACTACTTAATTTGACTTTTGTGCAAATCTCCACCATTGAACACATGATATGTACCTTTAGCAGGGCTTTTCTCTTCAGCAGTTGTTTTTAGTAGTGGCAATTTAGAGATTAGATGCCTAACATCATCTTCTCCGTCATCATTTTCTTTATCTCCTACATCATCAACAATGAACAATTAATTAATATCCTGACAGTTTTACTCAAAGGATTAGGTGCAGGCATATCTATTTTTGCAAATTTAGAGGCTACGCCTGTATATTACCAAAATTCTTTATAATATCATATATGATATTCAACATAAATTCTTTTTAGCTACTGAATAATTGTTCATTTTTGTCAAATTCTTAGCCACAGGCATAGCCTTCGGCAAAGCCGAAGGCTATGCCTGTGGCTAAGCCTTTGCTTATCTGCACCCTAGTCAATTCACAAAGTTGAATACATCTTTTATTATATCATATGTGATATTTAACATAAATTTTTTGGTAGATACAAAATATGTTACAAACATGTATTTGTGTTCAGAAATATTGAATGCTATGCTTGTGGCTAAGCAAATGTTAATGATTTGAAGTTTTTTCCAAAGGCTATGCCTGTATCTAAGCGAAATCATTTGTTTCTAAGGAAATTTTTAAGTTATCACATATTTAAAAGGCTATTTTAAAAGCAAATGTTTGTTATATCATATCTGATATAGAATAAAAAAACAGATTTAAAAGCTTATTTTAAGTTATCTTATATCCCCACAAAGCATTTTGTGCATTAGTCACAGCCAATTCGTTTGTTAAATGCTAAAACATCTTATGCGGCTAAGCAAAAGGCTTAGCGACATAAGATGCCTTTGGCGAAGCCAAAGGCATGTTCTGTAGCTAAGCCTAAGGTTTAGCCTCATAAGATGCTTTAGCATTTTGACAAAGGCACCTTCCGCGACTGAGCCAAAGGATTAGCTGCATAAGATGCCTTTGGCGAAGCCAAAGGCACCTTCCGCGGCTTAGCCAAAGGATTAGCCGCATAAGATGCCTTTGGCTTCGCCAAAGGCATCTTATGCGGCTAATCCTTTTACTTAGTTGCAGCATATGCTTTGTTGAAGCCTTTTCCATTCGTCAAAGCTTCCACAGCTGAGCCAAAGGTTTAGCCGCATAAGATGCCTTTGGCTTCGCCAAAGGCATCTTCTGCGGCTAATCCTTTTACTTAGCTGCAGCGAATGGTTTGTTGAATCCTTTTACTTAGCCAAAGTCGAAGGCGTCTTATGCGGCTAAGCCTTCGCCGCATAAGACGCCTTCGATAAACACTTCTAATCTCGCAAACCTAGCTTCTAAACTATTAAAACCTAACTCCTAATCATAACAAAAAATCTATAAACAGTTCTAATCTTGCAAACCTAGCTTCTAAACTGTTAAAACCTAACTTCTATTTGCACATTTCTTCATCATAATCGCTATAAACAGTTGAAAAGATCATATAATCATAAATAGGTTGTAGATATTGAAATAGATGTTTAGAGTGTAAGATTATACTGAAGCCGGTTTTTGGCCGGTTTTTTGACGGTTTTTGGCCGGTTTGTTTTTGCTGGTAGTTCCTTTTTTCCTCAGTTCCTTTAGCGTGATAGTTTCAGCGTCGGTATCATCCATCTTCTTCGGTGATTTTGAAAGTTTTTGATGATTTTTGCGGTGTTTTTGATCGGTGTAAATGTGTGAGTAGTGTGTGTTTTTAGTGTGTGTTTAGTTAGGTGCAGTGAATTTGGTAAATGAAGAGTTAGGCGCGTTTTAATATTTGGTGTGATTTGACGATTATACCCCTCCGCTTTTATTTTAGTGGAGAGTGTGTTTTAATCTCAGCTATTGATTAAATTTGAATCAATGGTTGGGATGTGTCCCTTGGTATGTAAGGATTATTTGGTATGCAAAATAACCTCACTCTTATACTTTAATTCAAAAATAATTTTTAATTAAATAATTATGCAAACTAGAGTTGAGATCCATATATAACTCAAATTTGTCATATAAACAATTAACCAATCACATTCATCAATTTTTTTTTATTTAAATTAATGAAAAATCATTTTTCACTTTTTTTTAAAACAACATATCTTGCAAACGGTAAATATTCAAGCTACAAAAAATACACCATCGTGACGAGAATTAAATTATCTTTCTATAGATATGCATTGTTATATACTTTCAACGAACTTTTTTTTTAAAAAGTTCGTCCAGAAAAATCACATGTGATTCGTAAAAATCAAATCACATATGATTTTAAGAAATCACATGTGATTTTTCTGGACGAAATTTAAAAAAAAAAGTTCGTCGAAAGTATATAACAATGCATATCTATAGAAAGATAATTTAATTCTCGTCGAGATGGTATGATTTTTTTGACGTAACGATTAACGGTTTGTGAGATATTTAATTTTTAAAAAAAGGGTGAAAGTTTATTCTTTATATTTTAATAAAAAAAAATAAGTGATTATGAGAGCATCAGGTGTCATAACAAACCTCAACTTCGTCGTCGTGCCACCTCAGCGCCACATCAGTATCCCATTTTTCAACAACTAACCACAACAAACCGCCTCCTTACTGATAATAAAACTCAACCTCTTCATTTGGGGCCCACCACTACCGCTTTATTTTTTTTATTCAATTTCTAAATAAACTAAATTCATTTTATTAAAAATAAAAATACAATTTATGCTAAAAAAAAGTTATAAATTAAAAAAAAAAAAAAAAAAAAAAAAGTAGACAAAACCTACTGTTCTTCTTGTTCTCTTCTGCTTCCCAAAATACACACACACAAACACACCTGCTTCTTCTTCCTCGTGCTTCTTCTTCCTCCTTGATTACACACACTAAAACACACACACTAAGAAACACACACAACAATACAAACACACACATTAACACACACACATATTTAACACATACGCATATATTGAAACGGTATAAATCACTTTTGTCAGAAATCTTACTCGTCGTGCAGACAGCGTAGCTTCCCACGACGCACGACGGCGAGATATGCCGGTGTCAAAACGAGCCTCGGCGAGGCGCTGAGGTGGACGACGAAGACGACGACGAGACCCACACCGGATGCTCTGATTGGTTTATTGGTTATATGACAAATATGAGTTATATATTAAACTTTTCTCATGCAAACTATCATACAATTTTTCTTACTTCTATTTTTTTCCAGACCTATGCTAAATTCAAATTCTATTTTTATATTAAAGGCACCTTAGTTTATCAAGTCATAGTAAAAAAAAATTATTATATACCATGCTAAAATCTTTTTGAATAACTTTCGTAAATAGTTGAAATCTATTCAAAAGTTTGCATTGAAAATGCTTTTAAAAGTTAAGACAAGTTCGTATTTTGATGAATAATTCAATTTTCACTAGCACATTCAGTTTGTAGTAATCTATCTATTTGATCTAATAAAACATAATTTTAGAGGTATTTTACGAGCAATCAATTTTGGACATGTGTCGTGATGTGGTTAACTTTTATTTTCAGAATTGCATTTATAGTATTTGTTTGAACAGTGTCGTAGCTAAGCTAAGGTCTCGTGCAAAATCCTATATGATCACTAAACATGACGATCATAGATAACAAAAATCATAGTATGTTGATGAATATTTGCAACATAAAATTATATTACATTTACATTTTTTGTTTTTGAGGCCTCAAATATATAACGCGATATACATTTTGAAGCCTTGTGCGATAGCATACCTCGAACACCCTCGTATACAACTCTGCGTTTAAAAAACATACTACTTAATAATCACTTTTGAAAATGCATTATAACAGTATATTAATGATTCAATCAAATAATGATTTATATAATTGTTTTCCTAATAAACACAATGGATTCTTTCTTATTTGGTATCCAATTTAATATACAAATAAGGATGACAATGGGTGAGAAAAAACCTATAACATGCGGTTACTCATATCGTGATTGGTAAGTAATCCCGTTAATTTTTACCACGGGTGACTCGTGCAGGAAAAAAATGAACCAAGCAGCGAGTGGGCGGGTGGCGGGTAATGTATACCGGTCGTAGGTAAACCCGTGACACGCGTTTTGGAATACCACGGATAATAGTCACCTAAACCTATTAAAAACAGAGAATACTGTTGATGCAAAAGTTGGACGTTCCTTGTTTGGAGCTCCGGATCTTACACCAATTGAGGATTGTTGCTTGGAACCTGCGCACTAAAAGACAAAAGACACCGTTAGGCTTACCGTGGGATTGTTTCCCACGATTATCCTCCGGCGTGAGAGTAAGTAATCGGCTTAGGGTTAAAGAGAGTTAGGGTTTGTTGATCGTACCTTAAACGAGGGGTGTGATCCCCTTTATATACGCACGGAATCCCTGTTGGTTCCGTGTTCCTCAACCTTCGGCGTATCCCGCCCTAAACGGTTGAGAATGATTATCTCCTTCATTAGAAGATATCCTATATCCATTCCGTAAATAGATTCGTATTCGGGCCTTCGTGGGCCTAAACGCTTATCAGCGTAGCCCACATCGTGTTGGGCTTTATCAATATTGGCTTTGGGGCGGGTTCGTAACCCGGATGTAGAGTATACGTCATCATGTCCCCCCAGTCTAGTATGCGCAGTGCGTAACTGCGGATGCTAGACTAATATCCATAGGACGGAAAAATATACCAAACGTATCAACTAAGCCAAAGTAAATTTGCTTTGGATACATTGTATCTAACCGAAAAATAGAAAATGAGCGCCTCGTAAGTCGGGGGAAAGTTACTGCCTGTATGTCCCATCAAACAATCGTAACCACACAGTTAGAAGTAGTGGAGTCCACGTGTCAGCCATCGGGAGGAGGAAGAAGGTTATATAACTCTTGCACTTCATTTTCACCGTCTTCACACATAGTAAAAACAATCCGCCGTCAGCAAAGCTTTCAACTTAACCAAAGCTCTCAGACCGAAATACTCCGAAGGTAACCACGTCTGCGCTTTTGTGTTTGTTTAGAACAACACCATGGTGAAAGAATTATCTGATTTTACGTCCGACATAACTGAAGAAGAATTACAACAGTTCGCATCAGACTACTATATCCCCAGCGCGGTACATCCGGAAGTTCCGGCCGCGAATGCATCAATCTTGGATTTCCCCAATGGGAAAATTGGTGTATACACGCGATTTTTCGAATTCGCCAATCAGCGTATACCCATATCACTATTCTTAAGCGATGTATTAAATTACTACCGCATTCACTTGTCCCAGCTGCACTGTATAGGTGCGGCTAAATTAATCAATTTCGAGGTAAACTGTCATTTATTGGCCATAAATCCAACCATCCATTTATTCCGGGCGTTTTACCACACCACATGGTCAAATGGTTGGGTTTCATTCGCGAAACGCCCCGGATCCCTCCAGTGCTACACAGATAAGTTAGATGCACTCCGAAACTGGAGGGAAACGTTTTTCTGGATTGACAACACCTGTTTTCCATCCCAATTCGAATTTTACGCTAAGGGGACATTGCCAAAGGATGAGCGCCCCCTCCCTGGATCATATAACGTAGAGGATGCGGAAACAATAAACGCTAACCGCATCCCTATAAGCTCCTACCCCGAGGAATTCTTAGTACATATAGGCCTGAGTCACAATTATTATGGCAGCTCCGAAGAAGTTCCTATTTTCTTGGACGCCGATGATCAGGGTGGGTGCTCATGCTTTCGCACTCCGTTGAATTACATTTCTGTAAGTTGTGTACTTGGTGTGTTTCGTAATTGTTATAAACTATGTGTGTTTTTCGGTGGTGCGCAGAAATGGATCTGTTCAGCGTGGTGCACCTGGCAAAACCGACAGAGGTAAAGGTGGGGACCCGAGCTCTGAAGGAGGGAGAAGAACCAGTGCTAGCTGCGGTAGCTGGGCGTACTGTAGCTATGGATCTAGGCGAGGAGGGTGAAAGTTCATCCTTAGCGCTCCAAGCAACTCCCTTACAAAGCATGCCGAGTGTAACGGCACAAACACCACCCGTGCAACCAGCGCCCATAGCGGTGGAGCACGTGGAAGATACAGAGGAGGCGGAAGAAAGTCCTGAATTGGAGCGAAAAAGGAAGCGCAGCGGCGATGGCGCTGCCACATCCCGGAAGAAGCGCCCAGTTATTCTTAGTGTGGAGTCATCGTCCAGTGATGTAGCGTCGCGCCCCCCATCACCTGACACCTCCATTCCTGCGTAAGTATCCATGAAAGTTTATATATCTAAAATATTGCTAAGCAGCCCTGAAAAACTGTGATTATCTCATCATGTGTGTAGGGTTGAACAATCTGCAGAGTCGCCCCCCCAAACAAGTCCATTGCGCACTGAATCATCTGGGCTGAAGGGCCAAAGCGCGGAGCTTAAAACTGCTGAGGAAGTACCCATGGAACAACTTATTGATGACCTGGTCTCTATAGCAACGCGGATAAAGGTAAAGCACTCGGGCGATACTAGCCAAGGTGCGGAAAAAGACAAACGCATTGCCTCACTCGAGGTTCAATTGGCTAGTGCGAGGAGCGAAGCTGAGACTCTTGGGTCGTATGCTACAAAACTAGCAGAGGAAAAGATGGCACTGATGTGTCAAATCAATCAAGAGCGCGCGGAGGCTGCGAGCTATAAGTCTTCTTGTCTGTGGGCTATTAAATACTTGGAAAATGGCAAAGACGCACTAACCACCCAGCTTGAAAACTTCGGTGCTACGGTAAAAGATGCTGTAGAGACACAGGAGGAGAAATTGCGGAAACTCAGCATAGAATACGACGAGGAGTTATATCCGCAGCTTCTTTCCACCATAGCCGAGCGCAGATGGCTCATAAGCCATGGGCTCCGCTTGGCAGCGCTGAGTGTCCTGGAGTCGCAAGAAGTTCGTGACTCCTTTGGGGATGTGGTGAAATGTGCGCTGGAGCGTGGGAAGTCAGAGGCTATTGAAAAACTGCAAGAGGCTGAGCTGCTAAAGGTACCCGTTGATCAGGTGCCGATTTATGATGCAAAGGCTTATGACAATTTAGTCGCTGCTATGGAGAAAATGAAAGACTTGGAACTCCCCAAGATCGCTGAGCTGGAACGTGATCAGGACTATCCAATAAACGTAATATTTGCAGGTCTGACCTTAGCCCGGCATCTTGGTGGAGAGGCTGTTGCGCAGCCAGACTATTATCTTAGGCCCGATGCATCCCAACTGCAGGTTCCTGTCTTTGCGCGCCCCAGAGACATCCTGAATCCGTTTGCTATTGACAGGGAAGTCCCCCTGAAACAAGTATTGGAGGCGCATGCGGCGAGACTTGCTGAAAGGAAAGGTATTAAGGGCAAGGCCGTAATGTGCGGTGTGGGCGCGGCGCACCTCCCAAGGTCGGACGGGGTGCCTGTGAGTGTGGCCACCGTAGCGCGTCGAGATGCTGATTTGTTACAGGAGCTAAATAGGATTGGGGAAGATACGAACCGCGTGGGTAGTTCCTCCTTGAAACGGAGTCATAGCTTTTAGTTTATTTTCTAATGATGTCTGTAAGAAATAACTCGTAGGTCCTTAATGGATTTTCTTTTGTAAAGGGCGTTTGTAAGGATTTTGTTCCTTTTGTGATGTACACCTTTGTCGTATTTACCTTTGCGCAAAAGAAATATACGTTGTGTTATCTATGATGTACACCCTTATACTGTGTATCTTTGCGTACAAGAAGTATGCGTTGTTATTTGTATAACCAAGTGTGGATAATATAAGGACTCCATAATCATGTATGAAGATTCGAAAAAATGTTAAGTATAATCATGTATATTATTGGTATGCAGCGTACTGTAAATACCAACGTGAGGAATCAAGTGTCTTGGTTCCAGATTTGTTAAACGTGCACATGTGCATAGTTGCGCATCCGTCGTAGGGTGCGCACAAAGCTTATTCCAACGTCTTGTGAACAAGGTGTTTAACAAGGATACGTAATCCGTCGTCGATGGGTTTGCAACCCTCTTACTCAACAAGTTGTTTATTAGGTTAACTTATCCTTTTGACCGTCGTGGGTGTATATATTGCATGCACGCCATGTAGGCAAAAATATGAAAAAATTGTTAAGACATATAGTATATGGAAGTAACAAATTAAATGGTGTTACGGAGTTAGCTAGAAACCGCAACGTTTTATTAATACTTGCAAGTGTTTATGGAAAAATAAAAACATGATACTAGGAAAAGTAAAAAAAAAAAAATAATCATCTATCGAGTACTTTAGTAAAATGCCTGAGCGTCTGTGCGCTTGGCCATAGCCAGTCCTACAGGTAGCATCTTTTGAGATTGCAGATGTTCCATGTGCGCGGCAGTTCACGACCATCCACGCCCCGTAGCTTGTACGCGCCTGTTCCTAGTGCTTCAGTAACCTCGTAGGGTCCTTCCCACTTTGGTCCAAGCTTACCTGTGTCTTCTGCGTGACTCGCATCATTAGCGCGATAGACAAAGTCACCTGGCCTGAAGGAGACACCTCTTACCTTAGCGTCATAGTATCCCTTCATTCTTGACTTCGATTTTTCTTCACGTATAGCTGCCCGTTCACGCCGTTCTTCTAGTAGGTCCAGGTCAAGGCGCCGGTCTTCGTCATTAGTTGCCACATTAATCTCTGCAGTGCGGATAGTTGGCATACCAATTTCCGCTGGTATGACGGCTTCGGTCCCGTAGACTAGAGAGAAGGGGGTGTCTCCTGTACTGGTTTTTATCGAGGTGCGATGCGCCCACAAAACATGTGATAGTTCTTCCACCCATCTCCCTTTGTGCTTTTCCAGGCGTGCCTTAATTCCTTCGCCTAGGCTTCTATTTGCCCGTTCCACTAGGCCATTGGTTTGTGGGTGTTTAACAGACGCAAAGTGCTGCGTGATGCGTAGCTTTTCACACCAGTCCCTGAAAGGGTTGTCACAAAATTGTTTACCATTATCTGAGATGATTTCTCCAGGAAGGCCAAAACGGCATACGATGTTGTCCCACACGAAGCGCTTCACCTGGTTGCCAGTGATTGTTACCACCGCCTTTGCTTCAATCCACTTGGTGAAGTAGTCTACAGCGACTATGAGGAATTTTAATCCCCCCGCTGCGACGGGAAAAGGGCCTGCGATGTCGATACCCCATTTGTAGAAAGGCCATGGTGATGTTATTGGCGTTAGCTCGTGCTGTGGTTGGCGTGGGACGGGCCTATGCACTTGGCAATCAGAACACTTCCGTATTAAATCCCGCGCGTCTCGGTGCATGGTAGGCCAGTAATATCCTGATCTCATGGCGCGTGCTACAACAGATCGTGGTCCTGAATGCATACTGCATGAACCTTCATGGATTTCGCGCAGCACATAATTTGCCTGTAATGGGCCCACACAGCGGAGCCATGGTTGCAAGAAGGAGCGTCGGTACAAGATGTTGTTTCGGACTTCAAATCGCTGCGCCATGCGCCGTATCCTGCGAGCTTCCTTCTGTTCCTGGGGTAGTATTCCTTTATTCAGGAAATCCATTATTGGTGTCATCCATGTAGGGCCGTCTTCCTCTATGATTGTGGAGACTTCCATCTCTGAGATAGACTTGCTTTTCAAAGTTTCTACCAGAACCTGCTTTGATAGGTGCGCAAAACTCGTCGAGGCAATCTTGCTCAGGGCATCCGCCTTGCGGTTTTCCCCTCTAGGGACCTGTTTGATAGTGAACCTGGCAAAACCTTTGATTAGCATCTTGGTTTTGGCCAGATATTGGATCATGTTATCCTCCTTAGCTACGTATTCGCCCAACACGTGGTTAGCTACGAGCCTAGAATCCACGTTTGCTTCTAGGTTCTGTACACCCATTCGAGCTGCGATGCGTAGTCCAGCAAGTAGAGCTTCATACTCTGCCTCGTTGTTTGTCGCTGTAAATTCAAAACGCAGTGCATAGGTGAATTCAATACCTTCTGGATTAGTAAGGATAAGGCCAGCTCCTGAACCATCAATGCAAGAGGATCCATCTGTAAACAAGATCCATGGATCATGTTGTTCCGTCTTATTTGGTATAGGTGCCTCATTGGTGTCTGGCTTCTCAATTATGAAATCTGCCAGAATCTGTCCTTTAATTGCCGTGCGTGGTCTGTATGAGATATTGTGTTCGCCCAGCAATACGCTCCACTTCTGGAGTCGACCTGATGCATCTGGTTTAGAGATGACCTGTTTAATTGGTTGATCGGTAATGACTGCGATCGGGTGTGCTTGGAAATACCTGCGTAGCCGTTTAGCAGCAAACACCAACGCAAGAACCAACTTTTCCATGGCCGTATAGTTCACCTCCGTCTTTTTTAGCGCTTTGCTTATAAAGTAGATAGGAGTTTGCACTGAATCCCTATCGGTTAGTAGTACTGCACTAACTGCCCCATCCGTTGCGGACAAATACATGATCAGTTCTTCCCCTGGTCGGGGTGCAACGAGCGTTGGGAGTGTTGCCAGATGCTGTTTCAGCTGAGTGAAGGCTTCCTCTGCCTCCGTAGTCCACTTAAAATCACCCTTCTTTATGCACTTCTTGAGTGTTTTAAAAAGTGGTAACGATTTTTCTGCTGACTTGGATAGGAACCTGTTCAGGCCGGCCAACTTTCCGTTAAGAGATTGAACTTCCTTCAACGTGCGTGGTGAAGGAAGTTCGATGACCGATTTTGTCTTTTCTGGACATGGTTTTATGCCGTTAGGTTCAATCAGGTATCCAAGGAACATGCCTTCAGTAGCGCCGAATGTGCACTTTTTTGGATTAAGCTTCATGTTTATCTCTCGTAGAGCTTTGAACGTCTCCTCAATGTCGCGTATTAGCTCATCTTCAGTATGGCTCTTGATGACTAGATCATCGACATAGACTTCAATGTTGCGGCCCACCTGTTTTTTGAAAGCGTTGTCTACCAACCGCTGATAGGTGGCCCCCGCATTTTTTAAGCCGAAGGGCATTTTTGTGTAACAGTAAACACCTTGGCCTGTGTGGAAGGCCGTCTTTTCCTCATCCTCTTTAGCCATCTGGATTTGATGGTATCCCTTGTACGCATCTAGGAAACACTTTAATGGATACCCGCACAGAGACTCTATTTTCCAGTCTATTTCTGGTAATGGGTAGCAGTCCTGTGGACACGCTTTGTTAAGATCCGTAAAGTCAACACACATCCGCCAGCTACCGTCGCTCTTTTTGACCATTACTGGATTCGAAAGCCAGTCGTGGTAATAGACTTCACGCATAATTCCCGCATCTACTAACTTGTGTACTTCAGCCAGGATCGCTTGCGCACGCTCTGGGGCTTGGCCCCGTTTCTTCTGGCGCACAGGCGAGTATCCTTGTCGGATTCGCAGGTTATGTTCTGTGATTGAGCGCGGTACTCCAGTCATGTGTTTTGGCTCCCATGCAAAAATGTCTAAGTTCTTTTGCAGGAGCGCACATACAGCTGATTTGCCGTTGTCTGATAGTGATCCTCCGATGGCAATTTCCTGCTCTGGGTATTCTGGGTGGATTGCTACCTTCAGATGTGGAATACTGGTGGTCTGCTGTGCTGGGGTTGGTGCGGTTTCGCATGCAACCGTGTTGCATTCTCGATGTGGTATAGTGGTATTGTAAAGAGTAACAATACCACCTTCCACTGGGAACTTAAGCATTCCATGCGCTGTTGACGGCACTGCGCGCATAGCTGAAATTCCTGGTCTCCCAATAATGCCATTATATGGCGAGGGAGATTTAATCACCATAAATTCCATCCATGCCGTAGCGGAGTGTTCTTCGTTTCCGATGCTGACAGGTAATCTTATTTGTCCCATAGGCCATATCTTCTCCCCTGTAAAACCGGTCAACGCTGTTCCGACTGGGGTCAACTGGTTGCGTATTTCGGGACGCAGTCGCTTAAAACAGTGCTCATACATGATGTCAGCGGAAGCTCCACCATCAACATACATGCGGTGGATATCGTGACCCCCCGCGCTTATCTCTATAGTAAGTGGTTCTATCACCGCGTTGTTCGCGGTCAAGGTTGGGAATGAAATTTCTTTTCCCCGCGAAAAATCCTGACTTACTTTCTGCTTTGTGACCCGCTGCCATGATTGTATCATGTAAATGGTGTCGGGCTTGTCTTTAGGCGTTTCTTTCTTATTGTTACTCTTTTGCTTGTCCTTCCCTTCCTTGATATTCTTGACCAGATGGTCCAATCTACCCTCTTTGACCATCTTGTCAATGAGTTGACGCAGTTGGACACATTCATTAGTAGTGTGGCCCTTCTGTGCGTGGTAGTCACAGTATCCACTGCCGACACGCCTCTCCTCTGGAGTGCGCATTTGTGGTGGTCTTGGGAAGTTAGCGCCCTCTGTTGCGAGTATTTCTTTTGGTGATTTGGTAAGCGGGGTATATTTGTCATTATCGCGTCCATTCCCTTGGTTGCGATAGTTCCTGTTACGGTTATTATTCCGGTCTGTGGATTGTCTCCCAGGTTGTTCCTGTGACCGGTAGTTGGAGTAGCTTCTCTTGCTATCCGCTGCGGCGGCTTCTCCTTGTACGAAAGACCGTGTGCGCTTCATAACCTCATCAAAGGATTGGGGAATCCTGTCATTCAACCTCTTAATAAGTTCCGGGTTGTTGATTCCATTCATGAACCCTGAGATTTTGAGTACTTCGGGACATGCTTTGACTTGCATGCACTCATCCTTGAAGCGCTCCATGAAAGCGTTTGTGGATTCCCCTTGGCGCTGTTTGACTCTAGCAAGTTCAATGGGATTTTTAGCGCACTTTTTTCGTTGAGTAAAATTTAGGCGGAATGCCTTCCTCAACTCTTCAAAGCCATTGATGCTTCTGCGTGGAAGCTTGTTGAACCAGTTCCGCGCATTTCCCACCAGTGTGGAATTGAACATGTGGCACCATACAGGTTGTGGCCAGTTTTCAATAGTTGCTGCGGATTCAAAAATTTTTAGGTGATCATCAGGATCACCTGCTCCATCATAGGTTTTAACATTAGTAGGCATGCGCCTCTTTTTGTTCTCCGAAAAATCACTGATACGTCTAGTGAACGCATCTACCTTCTGACGGCGCCATGGGAGAGACATATCCTCCTCTTCTTGGTCACGGTTTTTTCTTCTGGATTTCCAATGTCCAGTCTCACTGTCCTCACTGTCTGAGGAATTACTAGAGGATAGTTCCTCTTCCCTTCGGCGTTTACGCCGGTTATCCTCAGAATTCGTGCTTGGGGGGCTCTCACTTGGGGAATATCGTTCCCCCAATCTATCTTGTACTCTGCGGCCCCCGAGTCTAGTATGGACGCTGGTGCGCTTCCCATCTTCCTCACTTTCCGTCATAGGCTGTGAGTCAGACATATTATCTTCCTCAACTCTCCTCCCAATTCTATTGAATACTGGGGGTCGGCGATTGCCCTTCCCACGTCTCTCCTTATGACGACGCGGTGGAGATATCTCAAACTCTGGGCCAAAGTCTAATCGAGCATGCATGCTCCGACTTGGTCTTTTCTTTGCTTCCTCCTGCATAAGTACAGCTAGGGCTTCGTAATTTTGAGAGACAAAATTACTTGGCTCTAATTCCGGAACGACTCCCTCTAGAACAGGGGTATCTGTTTCTATCAACACGCCCCTGTTCCTGTCGGGTGCGTCGGGTGCTTTTGTGGAGTTAGCTTCTAGCACCGATTGGAGTGGAGTAAAGGGAGTGCGCGGCGGGTCTCTGGTGCTGGTGGTAGTCGTTGTTGTCTGGGTTGTCCCCGAGAGTGGTTCCACCAGAGGGAAGGCCGAATCCTGGCCTGATCCCTGATTCTTAGCAGCGCTGGTTGTTCCAGAGATCTGCTTGGGAGTTGCCCCGCTGTGCACCTTCTTTCCAGTAAAATCTGCTTGCGATCGCTTCGTCATCCTAGTTCTTGGTTCTTAGTGAATGGTCCCACGGATGGCGCCACTTGTTGATGCAAAAGTTGGACGTTCCTTGTTTGGAGCTCCGGATCTTACACCAATTGAGGATTGTTGCTTGGAACCTGCGCACTAAAAGACAAAAGACACCGTTAGGCTTACCGTGGGATTGTTTCCCACGATTATCCTCCGGCGTGAGAGTAAGTAATCGGCTTAGGGTTAAAGAGAGTTAGGGTTTGTAGATCGTACCTTAAACGAGGGGTGTGATCCCCTTTATATACGCACGGAATCCCTGTTGGTTCCGTGTTCCTCAACCTTCGGCGTATCCCGCCCTAAACGGTTGAGAATGATTATCTCCTTCATTAGAAGATATCCTATATCCATTCCGTAAATAGATTCGTATTCGGGCCTTCGTGGGCCTAAACGCTTATCAGCGTAGCCCACATCGTGTTGGGCTTTATCAATATTGGCTTTGGGGCGAGTTCGTAACCCGGATGTAGAGTATACGTCATCACATACTAATCGTCCATTTTGAGTTCTAAGACTATAAGAACAATATGAATAGTTAAAATATCAACTATATGTTTAATATCTCAATTCTCAAGCCAAGTTCGTCCATATGGTTTATAATTTAAATGCACATGTAACCACTAGTCTTATACAAGAATTCATAAGTCACAAAAGTAGTATTTTTCTTTTGTATGTTTAATTGCGTGCATGTTTATCAATATGTCAGAATAAGAATAAGTAGACGAATGGATGCAAGAATGATCAGAATAAGCAGAAGAATGCGTCGAATAACGATGGTTCGATTTTGAAAAATAATGTACCTATTACTATATTGGATCAGGTTGCTGGTACAAAATAAAAGAGTTCTGGGGCCACTTTGAATGTGGATAAAAGTGTTGCTGGTATGGGATTGTTTCCCAGCCAATCAGAGGCACTTAGTAGGCAAACTAACTTGGAAAACAATGTTTTTCCTAGTCAAATGGATGTCCCATCGAACGATGAGGATGATCGTTCACTAAAAGTGGTCGAGGGTGCTAGTCGAGTGGTATAGGGTATCTATCTGATAAGATTCGGAACATTGAAAAACAAATGTTGGAAGGTAAACTAGTGCTACTGGGAAACGATAGGAAGCCTTTGAACATGGGAGGTGATAAGTCGAGTAATGCTGAATCTAGTCTTAAAGATAAACCAAGTAAGAAAATTGTTAACTTTCGTACTTTAATAGCCCTGGTTGTTAATGAGGCTGATGTTGTTATTCCCATAAAATCAGTCCTAGAGGTCAAAGAACGTTTCGGGAATTCTGTATATGGGTTTTTTTGGGGTAAGAGAGTTGCGTATCAAGTGGTTGAAAACTATGTTAAGAAAGCGTGGAGTAGTTTTAGGCTTGTTCTTACAATGATAACTGCGAAAGATTTTTTTTTTTTTTAAATTCAGCTCAATCATGGGTTTAGAAACAATGCTTGAAAGCGGACCATGGTTGATTCGTAATGTACCATTGATTCTTCCTAAATGGTCTCCTATAGCGATTGTATCTAAGGAAGGTTTAAAGAGTGCTCTGGTTTGGGTGATACTCCATGATGTTCCTATCACGACATTCACGGATGATGGATTGAGTGCTATTGCTACTAAACTTGGCAACCCTTTGATGTTAGATACATATACAACCTCTATGTGCTTGGAATCATGGGGCGGTCTAGTTTCGCGAGAACAATGATTGATCTTTGAGCTGATGTTGAGTTGAAAGAAAATCTTGTTGTGGCGGTGCCTAAAATTGAAGGTGATGGATATATCTTGCATTCAATTCGCGTTGAGTACGAGTGAAAACCAACTAGATGTCCAACGTGCATGGTATTTGGCCATTCTTTGGACCAATGTCCGAAGAGCCCTAAAGTGGTTCCTGCTAAGCCCATTAATCGGGTTGAGATTCAAGCTGATGGTTTCCAAAGAATTAAGAAGAAGAACTGAAGCAATATTGGAAATGGTGGCAAGAAACAAGGTGGTGGTAATTATGGTTTTAATACCAATTCTAAATTTGTTTACAGGCCTGTCTCGAGAATTTCATCACCAAGTAAGCATGTGGAAGCAAGTAAGTCGAATACTATTGATAATGGGGCCACTAAAACTCATAATCAGGTCCCAATTCTTGAAACGGAGAATCGGGATATGGAGGGTAACAATTCTGCTAAGACTCAAGGGATGCATTCTTCTCCTAATAAGGTTGCAACAAATCAAGCGTCTACATCTACATCTAACGTGGCATCTAAAGAGGCATCTACAACTAAGGGTACGAACACGGATCTTGATGATCGTGTTGATGAGGATAGTGGAAGTGTTGTGGAACATGTTTATGACGAAACAACTCCTAATAGCCGAGGAGGCGTTGGAAGTAAGAGTTTATATGACTGTTAGAAAGTGGTTAACGAGTATGATTCATATGATGATGATGATGATGATGATGATGATGATGTGTACGATGATTTAACGTAAGATCAATGTGCATTATGTGATGCTCTTGATATAAGTCTTCGTGGTAATAACAGAAGTTAGATTATATTTGTTTCTGTGTTGAGTCAAATGTAGTCTAGTGGTTAGTTTGTTTTCCTTCTAATAGGAGGTAGTAGTGTCTTTGTTATGTAAACCTTTTAACCAAAGAAAAAATTACAGGACGCCCTCAAGCCCCACATTTTTTAAATTTCTTTCATTTATTCAAATAAAGCACATTCAACTATTTTATTATTACTATTAGAGTAAATTACACCGTTCGTCCCTGTGGTTTGCTCCAAATCACACCGGTAGTCCCTGTTCTTTTTTTTTTTTTGCTTTTTTGCTCCCTGTGGTTTACATATTGCACGTTGTTAGTCCTTATCGCAAACTGCCGTTATCTTTTTCGTTATCTCAATGGCACCGTTAGTCCTAACCAAGCGATCACTTGCAGCATTAGTCCTTTATACTAACGACCGTTAATAACTCCAAAATTTTATTAAAAAAAAATCTTTTCTACGCGGTTTTTATCGTTTTCGCCCGTTTTCTTACGTTTTCATGCTTTTTTGTCCGTTTATATACGTTTTCGTCTAATTTTTCTACGTTTTTCTTACGTTTTTGTCCGTTTTTATACGTTTTCCTTACTTTTTTTACGCTTTTGTCCGTTTTTCTTAAGTTTTTATACGTTTTCCTTCGTTGTTTTATGCTTTTGTCCATTTTTCTTACGTTTTTGTCCCTTTTTATACGTTTTTCTTCGTTTTTTTACGCTTTTGTCCGCTTTTCTTACGTTTTTGTCCGTTTTTATACGGTGTAATTTAAAAAAAAAAAATGACGTTGTTTTTAATTTGATTTTTTTTTTCCGATTTAAAAAAAATACGTTTTTAAAAATACGTCATTTTTTAAAAAATACGTCATTTTTTTCCGATTTAAAAATACTTTTTTTTTCCGATTTAAAAAATACGTTTTAAAAAAAATACGTTTTTTTTTTTCCGATTTAAAAAAAAATACGTCATTTTTTTTTAAATTACACCGTATATAAACGGACAAAAACGTAAGAAGAATGGACAAAAGCGTAAAAAAACGAAGGAAAACGTATAAAAACGTAAGAAAAACGGACAAAAGCGTTTTGAAGGAAAACGTATAAAAACGGACAAAAACGTAAGAAAAACGGACAAAAGCGTAAAAAACTAAGGAAAACATATAAAAACGGACAAAAACGTAAGAAAAACGTAGAAAAAGTAGACGAAAACGTATATAAACGGACGAAAACGCATGAAAACATAAGAAAACAGGCGAAAACGATTAAAACCGCGTAGAAAAGATTTTTTTTTAATAAAATTTTGGAGTTATTAACGGTCGTTAGTATAAAGGACTAACTCTGCAAGTGATCGCTTGGTTAGGACTAACGTGCCATGAGATAACGAAAAAGATAACGGTAGCTTAGCGATAAGGACTGACGGCAATATAAAACCACAGGAGCAAAAAGCAAAAAAAAGAACAGGGACTACCGGTGTGATTTGGAGCAAACCACATGGACGAACGGTGTAATTTACTCTTACTATTATTATTTTAGAAAGCTAAGATTTTATTAAAATTACTGGACTCACTCACATTTTTTAAATTTCTTTCATTTGTGTTGAGTCAAACTCCGAGAAGGAAACTGAAAAAAGAGATGCATCAAGGGGCAAAGAAAACAAGAAACCAAGAAAAGGCCAAACAAGCGGCCAACGAAACCCAAACCGAACTCAAGCACTAGAAGGCTAGAACAAATTTAAAAGAGGATTAGAAAACAAAAATAAAATCCAAAGATTCTAGTTGCACTAGAGGGACATTCAACGGGCCGATATCTACGACTTTGATAATCTTTAAATAGAAGGGAAGACGTCCTATTCTAACACTTTTTCACGCGAGTGAATCGGGGGATGAACAACCGTGTTTTTCCACTTTCAAATCACCTAAACACCACATTGAAAAATACCATGAATGATCTTGTTGAGCTTGGGACAACCATTTTCGTAAAGGAGCCAAGACTAATATCTTTAGACGGGAACACGACCGGGGTGGGGAGCCGCCACCAACTCCACACTTTTCTCCATATGGGGACGGGGACACTTTAAGATGCAATGGTCCAAAACTTCCTCATCGATGTCACAAAAAGGACAGCTAACAAACGATAAGACAATTCATTTAGAAGCAAGCCTAGATCTAGAAGGCAACCCATGTTTGCAAACGAGCCAAGACTAATATATATCTTTAATGGAGAAAGAGGGGAACACATAAAAGACATAAAAAGTAGTACATAAAAATAGAAAAAGAAATAAAAATGAAAGTCCATGAACTAAACTAGTTTTTGGGATAATATTTCAATCGAATTTCACGTTTTGGCTCCTCAATAATAGCCTTTTCTATCGGATCCGTCCCATCGGTGTCGACCGCATTCTTCTTCATATCCTCGTTCCTTGTTTGAGCATTGATTAATTGCACCATCGCCTTAGCCTTGTTTATTATTTCTCCCATCTTTGTCTCATGTTATAAATCGAGTTGTTGTTGGAACGTTTCTTGAACCATTTCTTGTGAATAAGAAGTGGCCAATGAGTTTAAGATCTTTGACTTTTTGACTTTCTTTCTTTGTCGACTGGACGCGGCAAAGCATCATATCCAAATAGCTCGGTTCCTTCTCCGGTTGGTCGTCCTCGGATTCTTCTTACATGTAGCGGATCGGGATTCAACCATTTATGTTTGCTTTTCAAAAAATTCTTAGCTTTTATGTGAGGAAAACTCTTCCCTTCGTTGACATGATACAAGGATTCAACACACGTATTCAAATCTTCATAATTTTCACCAATAAGCCTCAAGGTTTGGTTGACAATCGTGTTATACTTTCCGACTTCTTAGTTCATCAGAGTTCATTTTTCGGTCAACATGTTTTTCAATTGTGTTATGTAGCCCTTTTTCGCCGCTTGGTCATTGTACTCCGCAAGAATTTTGTACAAAAACGTCTATTCGGTTTGGTCGGTGTCCGTGTTCGGATCCTCATATACAAGTAACTAACACGCCGATAAAGTTAACTTTTCAGTTTAACTTCATGGCATACCAGTTATGTCGGCTTCTTTTCTATTTCGCAAGGTTTTTTTTCCTTTGCCTCATTTCTTGGGTGAGGACGGCCCCTCGGCTTCGGATTGTTGGGTTGTGGGGATTGTTGTTAGGTTTGTTGGTATTGTTGTTGGGAAAATAAGGGTTGGTATAGTTGTTGGGTTTGTTGGTATTGTTGTTGAGAAATTTGAGTTTGTTCGAGTTGTTGTTGAAGATGAAATTGAGCGAATAGTTGAGATTGCTCGGGTGTAGCAAATGGGTTAAAGTTGGTAAACTGGTTTGGATTTGGTATGACGTACCAAATGGTGGAAGTTGGTTGGCATTTGAGGTAATGAAATTTGTGGATGATGGTGTGTTTGGATTAGAAGAAGATGAGCAATTTGGCATTTTATTTTGCGGCTTGGAGAGCATCTGATTGATCAATGAAGATTGTTCAGGATTCATTTTGTAAGTTAGAGATAGCAATAAAGAGGAGTATTAATAGAAGATTTAAAGGGTATTTGTAAGATTTTTAGAGGGTAAAAAAGTGGGTAAAATGGTTGTTTTTCGGAATAATAACTTTAAAAAACATCATACTTGTCCAAAAATACTCTTCTGTGTATCGAATAAAAACTTATATGGGTACTGAACTTTCAATTTCAGACATTTTTATGTTCTTTGTGACATTTTCAGGTTCTTTGTGACATTTTCGCCCTTCAAAATATTAAAAATGCAGGGGCGAAATGTTACAAAAGTACTTCAAAAAGTCCGAAATTGAAAGTTTAGTACTTCAAATATCCGAAATTGAAAGTTCAGTACCCATATAAGCGAAAAGTTTTGTTTGATACCCAGAAGAGTATTTTTGAACAAATATAATGATTTTTAAAGTTATTACCCATTGTGTTTTTTCTTAAAAAACAACTACTTTCTCCCCCTTACACACCTTAACGTCTTATTTATTTATTTATTTTATTTTTTTAATTTAATCCCATATTCGACCATTGCAATTGAGAAAAAAGAAAAAAGAAAGAAAGTAGAAAACCCGATGCATGGCTGGTGGATTTGGCGCCGAACTTTATAACGTAAGGGACGATATCAGTTGGTGCCACAAGGTCGCGCCGTAGGGCAATAACGCATCCTATGGCTTACCATACCGTGTGCTCTTAGAATTAAGAACGTCTCTTCTTTTTCTACTCTTCATAATATAACTTTGATTATCGATGTACTTTTTCATCTGACTTAGAATTGTATGTTTATTTATTGGTTATCATGTTTATTTTAGCCTTTTAGGCTACTTTGGTTCTGAGGATCCAAGTAATGGAAACGGTGATGTCGATGTAATAGTAAAACAGGTTTCTCTTGAAGCCCTGTAAAGGTGATATTCCACTTTTGCTTCTAATAATAAAGATTAATCAAGCTAACAAACCCAACGTAAGTTGTCCTATACAGTTAAAACAAAACTTTAAAAGATTTTGCTTGATTTCCTACCTAGGATATATATATATATATATAAAAAGAAATGATACATAAGTTTAAACTTGACCAAAACACGGTAAGATCCGGCGGGTTGTAAAATGTGGTCATCTCTGGCCGGGATCGAATTTTTTATAAAAATTTTTCAATTTTTGTGTTTAGGTCCATTTTAGGATCCATATAAGGTTTACGCTTTTATGTATCATTTCTCATATATAAATTTACAGGACCGATAATGTAAATTTCAAATACTTTTTTTTTTAATTATTATTATTATTTTTTTAAAAGGCAACATATAACGGAAAATTTCAAATATATTAATGAAGATCTGATTTCTAAATTAATATGTAAGTACTTATTTATTTTATACCAATAACATATATTGCTAAATATTCAGATTTGTAATGTTTATAAATTAACGAATAAATACAACTAAACATGAATTTGATCCAGTTGCAACACAATGGGAGCAAAAGCTTTTAGTTCATTTCTTCAGATTGGTCGCATTTACTATTTTAGAGATCGATAATGGTTTTTCATCTTCTTCTTCTTCCTATTGAAGAATTGATTTAAAGTAGATATGCATGATTGATAAATAATTGAACTGCTTTATTACATTGGACCTTTTATCAAATCATGCTTGCCAGTATGCCACCTTCTCCTATGTCTGATGTGAATTTTTATTTAACTTTGTCTCTTGTTAAACAAGATGTCTTCGGTTCATCGGCGGCAATTAGCATATGCAAGTGGAGCAATCGCACAAAACCACTGTTTATAAGAGGGCCTCTGATTTAGTATGTCCATTAGTATTTATACATGTCTAAATATTATTTATACATGTCAAACTTAAATTGTTTTGCCATTTTTAAATATTATATGAGGGGGGCTCCTATTTAGTATCTATCAATTAATATTTATACATGTCTAAGTATATTATGTTTCGAATTTTTATAATAGTTAATATTTTAGTGATTTAAAGACTTGTTGGGTTAATATACAAGTATGTTACTTGTTAGTGCAAATATTGCGATATTTAATCTATACAGTCTCGTTTGTTTTGGGTGATGACAAACATGTAACTTGTAATACATAACGTAAAATGTATAAGTTACTCGTAATCATATTTTGTCTCAACATACATTCAACACCTCTCGATGTCTCAAGTCCTTGTATGCTACAACACAGGTTCGTACATGTTTGTTATGTGACATTATGATCAAACCCCTTAACAAACCATTTAAAATGTTTAAAATATTTTTAGAGTCTTTAAGTATTTTATAGGTTTATCATTCTATTTTGAACATTACTTTACATTTTGCATTTACAAGTATTTTATATAAATACATCATTCGTAAAATGTCTACTAACAAATATATACTTTTATTTGTACAAGTAAACTAATTATAACTTTCATACAAGCACAAAAGTTTACTCTTGACAAAATACATTTTATTTTGACAAGCACTTAACTAGACATTTTATTTTACAAAAAGTAACTAGTCATTTTATTAACTAGTAACATTTTTAATTAACTTTCATGAAACAATAAAGAAAAAATAAAATGGTCTTATTACCTCATGCATAGTGTCATTTAAATCTGGAAAGATCACAAAAGATATCTCGGAAAGATTGCGTATAAGATTTTGGAAAGATCTGATAAAGATTTTTTTAGATTTTCTGTAAGAGGGGCACGGAACCAAAATTTATAAAGGGCGGAACCCTATTTTTGGTTCCGTTTGATCCGTGGGTTACTGAACCAAAATGGCTATAAATAGCAACCCATTGTTTACTCATTTCTTCACCACTTGAACATATATTCTCTCTACCCTTTTGCATACATTTATATCAATAGATAACAATGTAATAATATACATTAATCACCCTTACCATTACATGATCATAATGCTTCTAATATTCATTTTTGTTGTAAGCATATTTTACATCCTAATCCACCAAAGAAAGCTCGGAGATCTTGTCATCCTCATCCACCAAAGCATATCAACATATGAAGATTTAAGGGCACTTTTCATCCTCATTGATTGAAGACTTCTTATTCAAGAGGATCATTTAGATTAGGCATTTATATCCACTAGACATTTATGTCTTGGATCATCACTATACATTTGTAACACTCATTCCATTTCACAAGGGTTATAGGTTTGATGTGTTTTAGTTGTAAAACACCAAGCTGGTCAGTTTTTTTGTTGGGCCTTAAAACATAACGGGAGTGGTTGTATCTGAGAAAGAACTCGACATCTAGCTTAGTGTCGGAAATATTGTATAGGCGACGTCAGTTTGGCTCTACCTCGAACTAGAACCCGGTATTTAGCTTTTGTACCAGGAAAAGTGTAAGCAACGTTTGTAAGGTTTTCTTCGCCGAGAAGGGAGCTTGTTGATTTAGTGAAGTAACTCTCGAGTTGGGTACTCTGGGAGTGGATTAGGGCGGAGAAGAGCTCTGTGACCGAACCACTATAAATCATCATGTCCGGTTTGAACTTTGTTTTACTTACTGCTTTACTTTTATACTTGCACTATATTATTGCTTGCGTTGTGACTTGATGGTTATGCTTGTGTGACAACTTGTTTTACTGTATGCTTATATTAGTCATAGACTATAATTGGTAGTTTTTCATATTACAACAAGCTTGATCGGATGTTTGATACAACAAATGAATTAAGATTTTAAAACTGTAACGTATTCACCCCCCTTCTACGTTTTCACAGTTATTAAATTTTGCAAATATGTTTTTGTCTAAGTTATTAAACATTTTTTGTTTCACTTAGGTTACTGAACTTTTTTAAACCGGCTAAAAAGGTACTAAACGATTATTTATCGGCTATGACCGGTTATCTTAAGGAGGTGGGACCTTTGTTGCTTACATAAACATAAATAATTATATAAACTATTTAAATTGTTAATTAAAAAACTAAAAATACTTCACCTACCCATCACTTCTCATGGTGGACCATCACCTTGCCTGAAAACATACTACATCCCTTCTCCTTAAATCACACAACACCTAAACCCACCATATTATGCCACCTAAACCAACCGATGTTGATGCGTAAGATTGGTGCTTTATGTTTTTCAAACACATTTTTTTTATATCATATTGGACAATGTTATTTGATTTTAATGATTTAGATGTGTTTAAACTTCAAGTTTTGCAGCCTCAAAAATAACTTTCTTGTCTTTTTGAAGATTGAAATAATAGACCAAAGATTGAGACTAAAGTTGTATGATGGTATCAAAACAATCAACTATAACCTTAAACAAGTACTTTATTCAATATAAATCCCAATTAGTCGGCACAAATTACCAACTAAAAAATACATAACGATTACAAGACCAGATTATTATCAAAGAGATAATAATCAAACAATTACAAGAGAAACAAGCAGATCAGAATGATCTTTATGAATAACAGATGTGAGAGAAAGTTTTTTTGAGAGAGAGAGAGAGAGAGAGAGAGAGAGAGCTTTGCAGAATGAGAATGATGATATTAAAAGTTATCAACCCTAATCCTGGTTAATGGATCATATAGCATAATATGTTTCATTCTATGTCCTTGTAAAATCAATGTCTTGACACTTCAAATCATAACTTCACATCAGCTTGTATACGATAGTATTTGTCCATATTTAGCCCTGAACTTTATTCCTGCAAAATAAGAAAAACACTAGAACAAAGAATAAGCACTAGATAAAATAAGTAGTTTAGTGTTAGATTACAAGCTTATTTTGAACATTCCCCCTTAATCTGACAACTAAACATATCAAACATTTTCAGTTTTTCACAAAGTACTTTAGGTTGATATACATGAAGATGTTTAGTTAAAAAGTCTACAATTTGATTTGAGGAACAAATTTTCTTTGTACTCAGAACTAATTTTGCCATTTTCTCTTTGATCAAATGTACATCATTCTCAAAATGTTTAGACCTTTCATGAAAAACTGGATTTACAGTAAGTTGTAATGCAGATTTATTATCACGAAACAAATCATTAGGAAGAGTCACTTTAACTTTAAGATCATGTAAATTTTTTTGGATCCAAATAATCTTACAAACAGCAGAGGACGTAGCTCTGTGTTGGGAAATTCGTTTTTGGGAGTTAATACTTATAGTAGTAAAGTTAGTACTGATAGCATTGTTTGATAAGTATTAACTAGTTAGTACTGATAGGTAAAATGTTAGTACTGATAGTATTAAGTTTGTACTGTTCTAAGTAAGGAATGTCGTGGATGGTTTGTAACAGCATATCTTCTATTCCAATAGAAGATATGATATACTTAGTGCATAGTTATCTCTGTAAGGGATCTCCTTAGTGCATAAAAGGAGATCCTAGCTAGGTTAAACATATATCTCATATTCTAACCGTCTTAAGAAGAGCTTCAAGGTTGTAAACCCTAGTACTAGGAGAGTACTCGTATTATTCTTAATAATATTGAAGCTGTTGGTGTTATATTGTGTTTACTTTAATCTTCTAAGTGCATTCAAGTAGATTCCGCATACTTGTGTGCATCTACAACAAAGTTTCTCATTGTTGTTTTGGAACCATCCAAGGCAACTAACACGTTTGCAAGCTAAGTGTTCTAGATCCAAGGTTTGGGACTTCACAAGTGGTATCAGAGCTTGTGTCCTGAAGCTTTGTTTTTAGAAGACCCTGTGTGACAAATCTGAAGAAATAGATTTTGACAAATCCAATGTCATAACAGAGTTCCCAAGTTACAGCCAAATGAGTATGAACTCTGGAGAATGTGCATAGAGCAGTACTTCTTGGTACTTGATTTCAAGCTGTGGAACATTGTGCTCTATGGAAACTCTTACAAAACCACTGTCACTGAAGAAGTTAATGGTAAGACCGTTGTTAAAGAAAAAGGTGATCTTATCACCAATGAAGAAATGGCTCTAAGAGGCAATGATCTCAAAGTCAGAAGTTTTTACTCATGGCAATACCTGATGATCATCAACTCACCTTCAACAAACACAAAGATGCTTAGAATTTGTTCAAAGCCATTGAAACCAGATTTGGTGGAGATTCTGTCACCAAGAAAACTCAGAAGACTCTTTTGAAGCAAGAGTTTGAAAACTTCATTGCTGGTGCAACTGAGTCTATTGACTCAGTTTATAACAGGCTTCAAAAACTTGTTAGTCAACTGCAGATTGGATGTGGAGCTCTCTAAGGAAGATGTCAACCTCAGGTTTGGTAGAAGTCTTCCATCACCGAAATGGGACACTCATGTCATTGTATGGAAGAACAAGCCAGATTTTGAAACCATGAAGTTGGACAACTTGTTCAATAGCTTTAAGGTGATTGAACAAGACATGAAGAGAAAAGCATTTGCATCTTCCAGCCTGGTCACAAAACATAGCCTTTGTGGCTCACCCTGTCACTAGCAATTATATAGACAGTTTTGATGTTAGTACTCCTATTACTACTGTTAATACTGATGGCTCTGTAACCACTGCAGCAGGCATCAACAAAGGTACAATTTATGCTTTCATAGCTGAACAGAGTCAAGGAACCCAGATCACTCATGATGATCTGAGACAAATCCATGAAGATGACATGGAAGAGATGGACATCAAATGGAACATTGCCCTGATCGAGATGAGGGCAAAAAGGTTCATGAAGAAAACTGGAAGGCAGATTAAGATCAATGATGGAGACACTGCTGGGTTTGATAAGGGAAAAGTTGAATGCTAAAACTGTGGCAAGCTTGGGCATTTTTCCAGAGAATGCAGAAGTCCTAGGAGCAAGGGGAGACACAGTGATGCTGACAACTCTTCTTCAAAAGCAATGGTGGCTGTTGATGGTGCTGGGTATGATTGGAGCTTCATGGCTGATGAAGAAGAAAGTCCAATCAACATGGCTTTGGTATCTGAGGTACTTAATTGTTCAGATACATGTATTCCATTAAACAAATACTTAGAGCTAAAAACCATGTTTGATAATGTGTCTGAAGAACTTGCTAAAACCAGTAACAACTTAACAAATCATAAAAGAAGCTTAGCAGTTCTAGAAAAACAAATTGTGCACTATAAAGAAAATGAGTCAAAGTTCACTGAAACAACTTCTGTGCTTAATAGGGAAATCTCTTTTAAAGATATCACCATAAATGTGTTAAAAGAAGAACTTGAGAAAGTCACTGCAATTAAAGATAATATAGAGTTAAGTGTTGAGTAACTTAAAGACTCACAACATTATAACTCTGAGAGAGTTGATAGATACCTGGAAAAAGCTTTAATTGGCAAAGCCAAATCAGGTATGGGATATAAAACACCACCACCACCATTCAGAGGTATCCCTTCACCTCCTGGTATAGACCTTGCCCACACTGGCTTAGCAGAGTTTCAGGAACCCACATTTGTCAGAGGCCCTACAATCAAAAGTACTTTCCCCGAAAAGACTGATGAAGTGTTTGAAAGTGCTAGTGACACCTCCCTACCTGAGGTGTCTGTATCTGAAAATAAAAAGGCCAGTGTAGAGCCTAGTTAACCAAAGCAAGTTCAGGCCACTAAACCAGTAAGATCATTTGACAAACCTGTTAATAAGCCAGTTAAATATGCTGAGATGTATAGAAACATGTCATCTAGTCCTAGAGGTAACAAGAGAAACTGGAACCAGTTAAAATCTGAGCAACTAGGAGATGAATTTGTCGTGTATAATAAATCTTTCTTTGTGTGTGGTAGTTTCTCTCATCTGCAGGCTCATTGCAGACACCCTATGAGACCTCAACCCATCATGACCCCTAGAGCAGTTCTTCTTAAAACTGGCATAAAACCTTTGAATAATGCAAGGCCAGTTAATACTGCTAGACCAAAACCCAGAGTATTTGGTGAAAGAACGAAAATAAACTTTTCAAAATCATCATCTACTTCACCAAGGTCCTTTAAATCAGCATAAACCTTTAATTCTTATGATGAACAAATCAAGTTTTACAAGAAAAAGGTTAATACTTATGAGCCAAGACTTAATACTGATAGGCCAAAAGTTAATACTTTTAAGCCTAAAATGAAACCTGCTGGCTCTAAAGTAAATGCTGCAAAGGGAAACAAGGGCAATCTTGTTAAGCCCTCACTTGTTGGGTGAGAAAGACCACTCAACCCAACAGTGCATCGATTACTCTCAACAAATATGATTACATTGATGCACGAGGCATCCAAGTCAAGAATGGCTTGGGTCCCAAAAGGAACTAATTTCCTTTATTTTATGTGCAGGGACATTCCAACAATAATGATGATCTTGGCTATTCAAACAGTGGGTGTTCTAGGCACATGACTGGAAATCTATCCTATCTTTCGGACTTCACGATTTGAATGGAGGATATGTTTCTTTTGGAGGAGGAATTGGTGGAAGAATTATTGGTAAAGGCACAATCAAGACTGGTAATTTGGACTTTGAATATGTGTACTATGTGAAAGAACTCAAATACAACATGTTCAGTGTGTCACAAATGTGTGACAAGAGGAATTTTGTTCTATTCACAGATACTGATTGCTTGGTTTTATCTCCTAACTTTAAGTTGCCTAGTGATGATCAGGTTCTACTTAAGTTTCCTAGGAAAAGCAATTTGTACAGTGTCAATATGAAAAACATAGTGCCCAAAGACAATCTTACATGTTTAGTTGCTACAGCTTCTTTGGATGAATCTATGTTATGGCATAGAAGGCTAGGTCATGTGAACTTTAAGGTAATAAATCTTTTAGCTAAAAATAACCTTGTAAGAGGTTTACCTTCAAAAAGATTTGAAAATAAACAAACCTGTAGTGCTTGTCTCAAAGGGAAGCATCATAGAGCCTCTTGTAAGCCCAAGGTTTTTAACTCTATCACCCAACCACTTCATATGTTGCACATGGACTTATTTGGCCCCACTAATGTTAGCAGCCTGAATTTTAAGAAGTATTGTTTGGTTGTGACTGATGATTTTAGTAGATTTACTTGGGTTTTCTTCATGAATACTAAGGATGAGACCAGTGAAATCCTTAAGTCTTACATAGCTGCAGTAGAGAACCTAGCTGATAAGAAAGTTAAAATCATTAGGTGTGATAATGGGACAGAGTTTAAAAACCAGGCGATGAATGATTTCTGTCAACTTAAGGGTATCAAAAGAGAATACAGTGTAGCTAGAACTCCTCAGCAAAATGGGGTTGCTGAAAGGAGAAATAGGATATTGATTGCTAGGACTATGTTAACAGATTCCAAGTTACCCATGACATTTTGGGTGAGGCGTTACACTGCTTGTTATGTTCAGAACAGGGTACTAATTGTAAAGCCTCATGGCAAGACTCCCTATGAGCTGTTTTTAGGTAGAAAGCCCACCCTAGACTTTCTTAAACCTTTTGGGTGTCATGTCTCTATTCTCAATACCATTGACCACTTAGGTAAATTTGATGGAAAATCTGATAGTGCCTATTTCTGTGGATTCTAATATGATTGCAGGAGAAAATCAAGGTCCAGATGCAAATTCTGATGATGAGGATGACTGCATTCTATTGCCCATTTAGAATGACAACTCAGGTGGAAGCACTTCTTTAGGGGAGGCAAACAAAGCTGATGATCACCTCCACGACCAATGATTCTAATGCCAAGGAGATGCAACCAATACGATGAAATAGTGATTGAACCTCAAGTGTTCAAGCAAACCGTGGTTATATCTGATAAGCCACAAGTTAGTACCGATGAGCCGATTTTAGTACCGATGGTCCTCGACTATTCCATCGCTATACAGAGGTTACCGATCCCTTTGGTGAAGCTGATGAGATTGATATGACAAATATAGCTTGGAAAATATCATTGGAGATGTTAATGCTGAAAGAACTACAAGATCTAAATTTCAGCATAGTGAGACAGGATTCTTTAGTGCCATCTATGAAGAAAGAAATCATGGTGCCTCACATACATGTCTCTTTGCCTATTTTGTTTCCCAAGCAGAACCAAAGAAAGTCTACAAAGCTCTTGAAGATGAATCTTGGGTAGAAGCAATGCAGGAAGAACTTCTCCAATTTAAACTTCAAAATGTATGGGTTCTGGTGGATCTTCCTGATGGCAAGAGAGCTATTGGCACTAAATGGGTTTTCAGGAACAAGAAGGATGAAAGGGGTGTAGTAATAAGGAACAAGGATAGACTGGTAGCTAAGGGGTATACACAGCAGGAAGGGATTGATTATGAAGAGGTCTTTGCTCCAGTGGCAAGGATTGAGGCTATCAGACTTTTCCTGGCCTATGCATCATATAAAGACTTTACAGTATTGATAACGCTACACGCGTCGTTCGGGGTCAAAGGAACTTCCTTTTCTTCGAGCAAGTTTTATAACACCCTAGGCAGTGAACCTAATCGTTGTAGTGTAGTATTAGGGTAAGCCACGGGTATTGATATCGTTCTCTAGGGGAATAGGAATGCTAGTGAGAAGTTACTACGCTAAGGTTGGGGTTGAGGAAGATTATTTTTGTGCTTTTTATATTTTTTAGAAAATGGAAAGGTACGAATCTCGGGGTTTAGATTTGGGGGTTGGTATTTCTACCGATTATTCTACTTATCTAATTATCTAATCTAAGGTGTATGTAGTCTATGTCTAATTATTGTGTGCTCGTATGATAGTTTAAAAATGTGTTTACTTAGGTTTTATTACTCCTTAATTATCTCCTATTGATGGTTGAATTGTCACGTCCTTATTCTTAATTGCGTTGTGCGTCTAAAGTCGTAGGGTATGCATTTATCCCTAACTCTTTGAACTTACCAAAGGGTCTCGTCTACAAAAACCTCTAGGAATTATAAACTCTAACTCTAAGGCACTCTTTGGGTGGTTTAGCCTACAACCGCTCTAAGTGTTATAGTCTAAGGTTCACAAAGATTAATCAAGCATTAATTACACAACGAATAACCTATCGCATTACTAGATCATTAACAATTAAGATAAGAGACAACCAATCAATATTCAATAATTAAGTTTCATATTCCCTAAACAAACACACAAGTAAATTAGCCGGACATGAAGAACATGCAAGCATACACACAAATAATTGAAGACATAATTGAATTAATGAAGTAAAACACTTATCTTGATGTAAGATAGGGTTTGGAACCCTAAAATACTGTACAAGACAGCCTTGGTTCGGTTTAGGTTTTTACTCCAAAAGACTACCCACTAAAACAGAAAAATTTAGATTCTATATATAATATTACAAGTGCGACGGCGTCACCTTATGAGTTGTGACGCCGTTGGGTCGTCGTCATTAGGGTTTTGTCTTGGCCACGTTAGTCTTGCGACGGCGACACCTTGTGCTTGTGACGCCGTCCCCTTCAGTCTTTGACGCCGTCTAGATCAAATCTAGGCCGTCTGAGTTGCGACGGCCTACTCTTTTAAAGCCTGACACCGCCACTTGAAAATAAGCAATTTGGCTACTGTCCCGTCATAGAAGTGCTTCGACGACATCGCAGTTAAGCAGTGACGCCGTCACCTTGTGTTTTAGCAGCTTGAGTGTCTCGATTCTTGACTTTGGCCATTTTCTTCATATATCCGCGCCTTTTCGTCCAAATAAGTGCCGTTCCAAAGCAATTTGCCTTCAAGAGACCTAAAAAGTGAAAAGGAACGATATTAAGTAATAACGGATACAAAAGTGATCAAATAAGGGCTTAAACGACCCCTCAAAAGGTACATTTTAAAACCTTATCAAATATCCCTACACTTGGTATTTGCTTGTCCTCAAGCAAATGTGCTTTTAGCCAATTAATTTATAAGTTAGGGGTCATGAAGCATTGGTTTAAAACAGTTCACAACACATATAAGCCCCGCAAAAGTCATAACAAGCACGGAACTTACATACTAGCACCTCACATGGGGTGTTTGGATACTCACATCTCTCGGGTGTATATGAAATATATCAAAGTGGAAATGGAAGATAAACACTCATTAACCGGTCCTAGTACATAGATTACCATAGGCTTGAGAATAGATCAAACCTCCATCGCTTTGGCGGAAGCACCTAGGAAAGACTATCAAAGAGGTCTTTTAAAGGGTTGTAACGTTAGGCTTACGGTAGGGAAACAAAGGGTTTGGTGGGATAGGCTATTTAGTGGTGGCAAGTCAAAAATCTCTATGTTACAAGCATACGAAGACCATTGGGGACACACTAAGCGTAATCCACGGGGAGTTACCGAAGTGACCTGTTGTCAGGGCTGTTTGATGTTGACCCTGGCAGGAGTTTCCATTCAATCACTGAGGATCACAAAAGTGAACCTCTCATAAATGTTCTCGACAGATTGCTAGGATCTGTGTAGGACTCGATAACGTACCACTGTTTTTCTTATTGTTGAACAACAAGTGATGAAATGTCAAGTGTACCTAAGAGATCTTTTGATGAATCTCGTGTCTCTAGACTCAATAGTGCGTTTTGGGTTTCCTGAGCGGAGACTAGGGAGAGGGTCTCCTTTTTCAATACCAACAATCTCTAATAGAAAGCTGATAGTTTACGTAGGGTTCCCTGTGAGAATGAAACAAGCTTCTGTTGAGAGAAACTTGAGTGGCTAAGAAGGTTTAGTGCATGCGTCACTGGGTTCATGACGACTTTTAATCTTCAATACCGATGTCATCTAGTGACAACCAGTAGCATATGAATTGAACCCGCTGTCTGCCCTAAGTTGAATAATCTGGAGGGCTATTTCTTTTCACCATTTTCTTTGCTTTTCTTTTTAATTCTTCAACTCCTTCTTTCTCCGATTCTCATTTTCTCCTTTTTATAACCATACCTAAGGACTTCTAATTCTAACTATTGGTAGTGTCCTTGGGTAGATCCCTCCGGCTCTGGCGGATCATAGGACGGTTATTCCTAACCTTAATCACCTTATAACTCCATTGCCATAAAACCATTTTCATGAAAATCTCTCAAAGTGTTTGTGAATGAAAACATGTTTGAACACTTCAAGAGTTTTAGATTTTCGAAATAGTCCCCTCAACATGTGCTTAAGAGTTTTGACAAATCGCGACAAATGAGTAAAGAGCGACACTTTTTGAATTGATCGACTCAAGATAGACAATCCCTTGCGAGACACGATTACGTTGCATAGTTAAAGAGATACATTGTCAGCTTTTAGGTGACAACTAGCTCAAATAACTACCTTGAAGATGTGGACAACCCCGAAAGGTTGTCAAACCCGTCAAAGTTCATGTCTATCAAGAGTTTCTCGAATAGGTACAATTTACTTGGATAAGTCTTGGAAGACAAATCTTTTCAATGTATGACTGATCAGTTCCCGTCAATTCATGGGTTAAAGTCTTTTCACACGAGGATTCAATAGCAAAATACAACATATTTCTTATCACATAATTTTTCTCCCCCTCAAAAATGGCATATAAATATGTTATTTTTGAAGAAATGTTGAGAATAAATATGACCATTTTGAGTTTTGTGGGAAGATTACACAAAGAACAGTTTGTGAACAAAGTTTTTAAGTCAAATACTCCCCCTCAACAAGTGATATTAACTTTTGAGGTTTTGGAAATCATAAGGGGAAGTACTTGTTCTTTTGAGCAAAACCTTTGAAAAAGTGAAAGGTTTGATAAGTTTTACTCAAAAGTAAGAAGCTTTCGCTTCTTTCATAAGGATTGTGGCAATCAGCCGCACTACGTGGTCCTTTATTTACAAGTGCGGGTTGTACACTGTTATGTGTGCACAAGCCATATTAATTGTAAAATCACACATCCAAATTAATAATGAAAATGAAATAGTTTAAGGGGTACCAGGAAGTCCATCAATCTTTCCAGGAATGCGATCCGGGCATTGATAGCCGGTGAGAGAAAACCTGGGATGACCACCTTCAAAGCTTTCCAGAGTTCTGAACTGGTCCCTTCTGTACAACCTTTCATCGATACGAGTGATGATCCTCTTCACATTTCGTCTATCCTGAGAATTCCATCACTTAGGAGAACCAATTCCTTCATGTATCTCCCTCAAACTATAAGCCAAGCCATCCCTGACCATCTTCAATGTGTGATCCCCAAACTTGTGAAGATCTCTACACGCCATCAAGCAGTTGCGTTGTAGTTCGCTGCGGTAAACTACTCCGAATGGTTTGCTGATGAGAGTGTATTGTGAAAGATGGTTGATGTCAGGTATTTCTAGCTGAGGTCTGGTGAAGTTGACATGAGTCTGATACGATTCAACAAAGAAGTTGTAAATCTTCTACACGTTCCGGATCACTATGCTTCGATGAAGATGAGTAAGGACTTGATGTATTCACCTTGAATTTCAGTCGAGAAATGTCTCATTCTTCCCTGTACTTTAGCAATATACAGATCTTCAATGTCGTTGAGAGACAAGTTCAAAGTTCGCTTCACGAATTCATAGTCCCTTTCGTCTTGTTTTTGACCACGATAGACTTGAGGAAGGTGTAATCCCATTTAGACGAAAGGGTGACATGCTTCACGGCTACGATCCCTTTATCACTGAACACTTCATGTTGAGACTTTCGACTTGGCGCTTTTGTAGTAGATTCGTCGGCGTTCTGGCCAATGGTGAATCCCGTACATTGCATCGATGTCATACTTTTCCACGCTGTTGGAAAACATGTGGGTAGCCTTTTCTTCGATGGCTATGCAGTTTGAGTATATGGCTGCCGGGAATGGAAGTGTAAGTGAGGTAGCATATTTCTTTGAAGCATCGCTACCATGTAGAAGAAATTCCAAATCTTTGTTGAAGAAGTAGCGAAATGGAATCCTAGGTTGATCTGGTTGGCCAATGGTTGGTAGATGTCTAGACCAGTCGGTGTAGTATGGAGGGTTGTCTCTTTTGGTGAAGTCAATGTTTGCTTGTGGTTGAGCCAATCAATGTTGGTAGACATGGCTCGTGCTATGTTTTCAAGGTGATATTCGACTTCAATAGCACTTTTCGAGCTGTCTTTGAGTAATTGAAAGGCTTCATTCTTGATTCGTCTCAACTCTGATTTAGTCATCTTCTTCACATGAAACTTCTCTTGCAATAACTTAGCATGCTCCAACGAACTACCTTCTACCATATCCGTTCATCGCTAGAGCGGAGTGGCATCAACAAGTGTGGAGAACCATTCAAACTCTGTGTCATCTTCGTCGAGCCATGAGACGAAATCAGCCTTAGGAGACTTCTTCTTCTTCTTTGGCCTTGATGAGGATGATGGTTTCTTTGTTGAATCGGAAGAGGTGGGTTGTTGTTGGGGCTCAGGGACTTCCTCATCGTCACCACCAGTATACTAAAAGTGATCACCGGTTTTCTCTGTCTGGGGTGGTAACTCAGAGTCCTGAGGTTTGTCAGCAGAAAAGTGTGGAGGATATTGTCTTGTTGTTGGAGTCCTTTGGGGTGGAGGTTGCATGGAGGAAGATTCGCCAGACTTCTTTGGACGTTTAGGTGCAGATTCCTTGTCCGTATCATCGTCATCTCTTGGTCGTTTAGGTTGATCTACTGATTCCTTGCATGATGATCTGAGTTGATAATTTAGTAGACCTTCAAAAAATTTTGCTTCATCCGAAGTAAAAGTTGCAGATCGTTTTGACATTTGCATCACCAATTTAGCGATTAACTCAGCTTGAAAGATCGATTCTTTGGCCATTATATGTTTAACCAATGCGACGATGTTTGGAGTAAGTTGTCTGGAGAATACTTCTCTAGTCACACCGGGACAGGTCGAGAAGAAACTTGTGAGTATATTCTCTTGCCGTCTTTTCCATTTCCTTTTGGAAACCTCCGTTTATAAACTGCTGGATTTGTTCCCTTTCTATCAACAACTCGTTTATCCCGTCTTGAAGAAAGTTGATTCTGTCAGCGAGTTGATTCTGCTTTTTGTTGATTACATCCTTCTTCCGTATTTTCTTGACAGCTTGAACAATCCTTGTTTTAGCCTGGGATAACCAAGAGTATGTTGGTTTCTTCACAGATTTGGAGGTGGATTTGGTTGTTCTTCTGGATGGTGGTGGAGAAGAGTGAGAAGATGAGTCCGATGATGATGAGATGTGAGGTGACTTTGGATCCTTTGGTGGTTCAGAGGTTTGTTCTTTGGAACGTGCTGGACTTTGTAGAAGAGAGTCATCATATTCAACCTCGTCATCCTTTGCAGTCTTAGCCTGTTCTTCAGCCAGAATCCTGGCCTCTTCCTCTGCTTTGGCATGAGCTGCATCCTCTTCATCAGTCTTTTCTTTCTCAGACTTTTCTTTTTCTGGTTCTTAAAAATCATAGGTGATGGTCTCCTCCATTCGCTGTTGTTGTGGATCGTGGGTGGTGGTACGAGTTCCATTATCGGGTTGATTAACCGCATCAGGAGCTGGTGAAGATAGTACACCATTTGACCCTCCAGGGCCACGAATTTGTTGCTGTTTGAATTGTTCAACAATGTGTTGGAGTCTCAAATTTTTCACCTTTTTCCTGTAATCTTTGTCAAGTTGCTCTTCATCTGAACTTTCTTCTTCTTCTTGCTCAAGCACCGAAGTCTTTCCCTTGTCACCTTTGGGACTTGGAGGTTTTGCTACTTTGTCGGCCAACGTTTGAGTTTCAGAGTAGAAAACTTCTTCATCCGTATCGTGTTTTCTCGAGTCTTCATCGACTAGCTTTCTTTGCGGTTCGACTTGGGAATGGGAATATGAACAACTTCCTAGAGGGAACTTTTCTTTTGAGTGCGTTTCCTCTTAGGGAACTTTCGTTGACTCTCGCTCGCAACACTTCTCTGCACCGCCTCTTCCTGGTTTTCCTAGAAGGTGTGCCGAAGACTTGTCATCGAAAACCAACTTTACCTTCATCAACTGCTACCGTGATACCTTTTGTATGAGTAAAGCTATTTGATTGCATCAGAGAGAAGGTGATTAGGCAGCACAACACCCTGTTTCTTTGTTGTAGATTCCTTGAATCTGACTGTGAGTGTAGGCTCATACAACATGGAGTGATTGTTTGGGTCGTCGAGTCTCAAGGGAATATCAGGAGTTAACCCAAGAGCTCTGGATCAGAGTTTTGTGTATCTGATGTATGGGATCTTGGTGCCTCATTTTTTGAGGAAAGACATCATGTCATCCCATATCAGAGCTTCAACTTTGATATGTTTCATGTTGACCAAAGCCCAAAAAATCTGTAGTTCCATGAGCTTGGGATTCTCATAACCACTATCCCGCCCGAAACAGATTTTGTGATGATGATGAAGAGGGTTCTCCAGGTCGAGGAATATTCTTCAGATCAACGTAAGAGTGCTTGTTGATTACTCCTGTAGCTTCGTCATAATCGATGTCGATCATGAATTTCAGAACGACCTCATCAGTAGGTGTAGCGTTGTAATCAGTTGGTTCAATGTCAGGAATGAGGAGAATAGCCTGCAAATCTGCTGGTGTGATGGTGACTTGCTTGTGATTGAGAGTCATAGTCACAAAGATTTTGCCCTTTGATCTGCTTCATTATGTGCCGTAATTGCTGTATGTAGATCTCCGAATCGTGGCAGAGTTGGTGAGCATATTCGATAAGAATGGTTCTTCGAATGTCCACGCTATCGGCAAGAAGACTCAAAGCAGGTGAGAGTATCAAAGTCAACCCGAAGGTTGTTCTTTCCAATCTTCATTGGATAGCCATTAGGGAAGATGTCAGCAACGGTGAGAACATTTGGTGCATCCACATTCTGCATTTGAGTGTCCATGTCGTGATCTGAAAGATATTTAGCCAAAAGAACCAACATATCGAAAGACATTATGTTAGTCAACAGATGGTTATCTTGTCTAATTATTGGATGTGATTTGTCGATGATTGTTACGAGTCCAATGTCACTTGTTTGGCCAATAGTCTAATGACGTCGTGATAAGTTTCGTGAGTTGATTAACTTTAAGTTTTAAAGTCCATATTTTCACTTATTATTCACAACTTGTTAAACATTTAGGCTTATAGTGACATTATTGGTTTCGTATGCTATGATTTATTTAATTACAAGTTTGCACGCGTAACAATTCATAATTAAGGTTAAAACAAGGCTTAGGCGTAGAAATGGCAGCTTATGCGTAAACAGAATGGTATACGCCAGAACGCAAGCTTATGCGTAGGTTCTTGACTTACGCGTAGGAAAAGGGGACCTTATGCGTAGAGCTTACGCGTAGGCGTATATAAACCTTACGCGTAAGGCTTACTCGTAAGAGTCAACCTTATGCATAGAGGTCACTGTTTACGCATATCCTTCACAGGATATGCGTAGTCCCATATGTAGAACCTTACGCGTAAACGTTACGCGTAAGATTTCTCTTACGCATAACATGCTACGCGTAAGGTGATCCTTATGCGTAGATGTCAAACAACCTTGATTCTGAATTTTCACGTGTAATAAACCTGAAATAATTTCATCATAGCACCAATGTTAACACATACATTCAGTTATTTTCAGATCATACACATTAAACAGTTACGCGTAAGAACAGATTACGCGTAAGCCTAAACCCTAAGGTTCAAGAATTACGCTTAAGCAATTTAGCCATGAAAAATGCACCAAAATGATTATGGGAAGTCTAGTAAGCCTATTAAGTTGTTTTATCCAAGTTTTAACATCAAACATGCTATGAATCAAAAATACCCAATTCGTATGAACTAAAACCCTAAATTTCAATTCTTTCACATTTGTTGTTTCTGGGCAAGTTCTACTCATGGATATAGTCAATTCATCATAAAAACAACATCTTATAAGCAACTAATTAACCGTAAAACACTCACACAAGAAAACACCCAATTCCACGCATAAACCCTAGTATTTAGAAATCATTCAATTCGTTTCTGGTGAGTTTTGAGGATAAAAATGGTATCCTAGATATTATACAAACATTTTGACACAACCATTTCAACCACAAACACTCATTCTTGATTGCGTGTTCATGGCTTATGCGTAGAACACAACAATCAATCAAACTAAAGTTTTAACCGTTGGATTAACGAAAGAATCAAAACCATTGTTTAAAAACTTGTTATAAACACAAAAACACTTACGAAATGAAGTCTGAAACACGGATTTGTAGATTGATTTTTAGGCGTGAGATTGGTTAGGTTGAATATTAAATGTGATGAGTTAATGTGTTAGGTGGAGTGTTTTGTAAAAAATACTATGACCTTATTACACTTTCAGTCCCTCCACCTTTACCATTTGCATCTAATGCCTTTAACTTCCATTTTGGTTACCAAACGAGTGATATTTTGAAAAGAAATTTGACGACACTCCCCCTTGACTTAAGAAATAATGAAAGTTTATAAATTTTAGTCCGGGGAGTGTCAGAAAACCAGAAATGTGACCACCATTTATAAAAGAAACAACCGGGATAAGGTAACATGCAAGTACAAGGTTTTATTAAACTGAAAAATATTAGCTTTCTCCCCCTCAACACTTGATTGAAAAAATACTGAATTTTGAAAGATTTGAGTGTTGACGAAAGAATTGTACTTGCAATGTTAAAAGAAATATAGATAGAAGAATATTTTTGTTGTTTTATCGGATTTTATAATTTTGTATTTTGTTTTTGAAAAATATTTACAAAAGGAGGTTTTGGTGTTTGACTGATTTTTAAGAATGTTTTAAGAGTTCATCCAGTTCCTCTTGAGTCAAACACCGCATACCAATCCGTGGACCAACTCATTAAACCTAGCAGGAGCTAAGGCTTTGGTGAGAAGATTTGCCAATTGGTATTCAGACTCCACAAAATATAATTCAACAGCACTGCTCCACGTGGTCCTTGATGAAATGATATCGAAGATCGACGTGCTTTGATTTCGAATGTTGAAATGAATTGCATGAAATCGCAATAGCACTGCAATTGTCGCAGTACATCGGGATTCTGTCAAATACGTAACCATAGTCTTTGAGTTGTGTTCTCATCCAAATGACTTGAGCACAACACACAAACATGGCTACATATTCTCGCTTCGTTGAGGACAGATGTACAATCCCGCTTCTTCGATTGCCATGACACCAATTTATCACCAAGAAATTGTAAAGCTCCTGAAGTACTTTTTCGTGAATCTAATTATCCCTGCGGATCAGCGCCCTAAAAGCTATTAGTTCAAAACCGTAATCCTTCTGATACCAGATCCCCAAGTTAATGGTTCCCTTGATGTATCGGAGGATTCTTTTAGCCTCAGAGAGGTGGGTTTTAGTTGGTCTCGACCGATAACGGGAGCAAAGATAGACAAAAAACAATATCAGTCTCTAGCTGTTAGATACATGAGTGAACCAATGATACTACGGTATTTGGTAGGGTCCACCAATTTCCCATGTAAATTATCGTCTAGCTTCTTGGTATGAGCCATTGGTGTGGCATAGGTGTCACAGTTTTGCATTCCAAATTTGTTTAACAATTCAAGGGCATATTTGGACTGACTCAAGAAAATACCATGGGGTGATTGATGAACTTGCATTCCAAGAAAGAATGTGAGTTCACCCATCATTGACATTTCAAAATGTTTTGTCATAAGTTTTGCAAAAGCATTTGAATATTTTAAATGTGTTGACCCAAAAATGATGTCATCCACATAGATTTGAACGATTAAGATGTGAGCCCTGTGATATTGTATAAAGAGTGTAGGGTCGAACGAACCTTTGGTAAAATTATTGGCAATAAGGAAGGATGATAACTTATCGCATCACGCCCGGGGGCTTGTTTGAGACCGTAGAGAGCTTTCTTCGTTTGTAGACATAATGAGGGAACTCAATCAACGAATCCTTCCGCCTGGCTAACATAGACCGCTTCTTTCGTTGTCCATTGAGAAAGCAGCTTTGACATCCATCCGAAAGACCGTGATATTCATGTGAGCCGCAAATGCCAGAAAAATCCGAACAACCTCAAGACGAGCAACCGGAGAGAATGATTCTTCAAAGTCAATAACCTCTTCCTGTCTATAACCCTTAGCCACCGTGACGTGACTTGTTTCTAATTACGGTTCCTTCAAAGATCCAATTTGTTTTTCCAAATCCATTATAGACCAATGACGAAGACCCTTGTTGGTCTTTCAACCAGCCCCATACTTCAAGACGTTTAAACCGATTGAGTTCTTCTTGCATGGATTCAATCCAGTTGTCCTTGTCATTGCGTCTTTAATGTTTTTAGGCTCAGATTGGCATGCGAGTGCATAAATGCAATGTTCACCATCTCGTGTGAAGACGTTGTCTCGTTACGACCGGGTTGATTCGGTTACCAATAATATTCTCAAGAGGATGGTATTTTGTCCAACGATGTGTCGAGGGTTGATGTTGGTATACATTATGCAGATTTTGAGGATTCAAATGGCTTGAAGATGATTCCGCAACATCAAAAAACAGCCATTGGCGAACGGGTTAAAGAATGCATTTGGATCAAAATCTGCAGGTGGGGGTACTTCATTGTTAAGAACATCATCACCGGTTCGTGTCGTTGGATGCAGCTTTGTTCAACTTTGTTGTAGAGTCAATCGGTGGTGCTTCTTCAACAGTAGTTGTTGTAGGTGTATCGGTATTGGAATTTGACTAGGTTGAGCGAGGAAACATCGATACACCCGAGCACGCTCATTAATTTCATCAATAGCTTTTCCATTTGTTGACGAGTAAGCTGAGGGCTTGGTTCAGTTGATGATGGGGTTTGAGGGAAGTTTAAACGGTTGTGACCGGTTCCAAGTCTGTTATGCCTCGAAGCCATTTCAGAAGCTCATCAAAATTAGCATGAATCGCTTCCATAACCCGCTTTGTACGACGATTCCAGATCCGTAACCTTTAGAATTATCACAAGATCCAATAAAACTCCAATGTCGGCTTTGGCTTTGAGCTTTCCAAAGTCATCACGATCATTATTTGGGTAGCAAAGAGATCCAAATACATGAAAGTGTTTGAGATTCGGTTTTCTGTGGTGGATAAACTCAAACGGTGTTTTGTTGTATGCTTTGTAATCATTGGCGATTCTGAGTGTAGCATGCAGTTGAGACGCTTCACCCATAAGTAATCTCGAAGTTTAGCATTGATTAACATCGTTCGCGCCTTCCACTAACGCACGGTTTCGTCTTTCAACAACTCCGCTTTGTTCTGGGGTACGTGCTATGGATGTTTGATGCTCGATTCCCACTTTCTCATAATATTCTTGAAGAGTTTGATTCACAAATTCAGTTCCTTTGTCTGTTCAAATTTGTCTGACGGTGTTTCGGAGTGAATTTGAATTTTCGTGAGAAAGGTGATGATCATCTGTGGAGCTTGGTCTTTACTTCGAAGAAAATAAACCCAAGTCCATCTTGAGTAGTCATCAACAATTACCAAGATGTAGCGTTTGCCATTAATCGTCTGCACGCGGATCGGGCCACACAAATCCATGTGAAGAAGATGAAGCACATGCTGAGAGCTGTGTTCCACCTTTGAAGGAAAATGAGCACGAGTGCTTTTTCCTTGTTCACAAGCTGAACATAGGTGATCTTTAGAGTACCGGAATCTCGGGAGGCCTTCAACAAGTTTGTGTCGAGCAAGGTTGGTGATGGTTTGAAAGTTTAGATGTGAGAGACGACGGTGCCATAGCCAAGATTTTGTAGATGTAGCCTTTGAGAGTAGACAGATGGGAGATGAAGCAACCATGTCTTGCATTGAGATTGTGTATAGACTAGAATTGCGAGAGCCAGACATAAGATCGTTTCCTTGTAGATCACGAAAGAAACAAGTTTTCTCCCTAAAAGCAACTTCCAAATCTCAATCACAAAATTGACCGACTGAAAAGAGATTGTGACCGAGGCCTTCCACATAATAAACCCTGCTAATTTCAATACTGCCATTGATATAATCTCCGTAGCCCATGATAGCTGCGAAGTGATCATTCCCGAATCTGACAATGCCGATGAACTTTGCAATAAAGTTTGAAAATAGTTTAAGGTTGCCTGTCATGTGTCGGGAACATCCACTATCAATAATCCAAAGGATGATCTCAGATCACCGCATTACACACGACACTAATAATGATGGAATAGAAGTAGATGTGGAACCCGATGAGTTAGAGGGTTCCTCGCAGTTATAGTAGAAATACACACATCAATGATTTTAGGCATCCATTTAAATCCTAGTGTATTATGTATCCATTTCCGCCATCTCCAACTAGTCTTAGCTTTAGTCTTAGTGAATGCACTAGGTGGTACAACATTCCTTGGATGTGATACTGGAACTACAGGAACATCAATGCGTTTATTAGAATCTAAGGAGGCGGTTTACCAAGCACAAACTTAGAAGCATTAGTGGGCCTAGAGGTATTCCGATTCTTAGGATTCCTTAAACGAGACAAGATAGCTCTAGCAACACATTTGTCATGACAATCAGAAAGCATACTTTTTCGACAAATAACACAAGAAACATCAGGCTGAATATCAAAAGTACTTAAAGGTTTAGCATTCGTTACAACACTTTTTCCATTACATTTTCCAGACGCAATATCTAAAGTGGGTGCAACTGGAGTCTTATTCAAAGTCCTAGGGTGTTCTTCTACTTCAACATTCTTTATTGTTCTTTTCTTAGGTCGCAACTTCCTATTCTTCCTTGTATTGCTCCTAGGCTGTGAAGTGCGGACATTGGGAAAAGAGGCAACTAGTCCTGTTTCAGAGAGGAAGCACATTAGTAACTTGTGTTTTGTCAAGAGGGTCTGGGTTCACTTTTGCTAAGTGTTACAGGTGCAATTCTATTAATGATGCTAGGCTGAACTTGTTCATACTTTCCTAACATTTCCTTAACTTAATGATAGTGTGCACCAAATCTTGATTTTCTAACGAAGATTTCCAAAGCAAAATTCATGACTTCTTTAGTGTGTGCAAGATAATGATCAAGTTCGTTTGATGCTTCATCACGAGTCTGTTTGAGTAAATCAAATATGACACCATATTCCTTTTTCACTTTAACAAGTTCTTGTTCATATTTTGAGATTTGACATTTCAAAGACGCGTTTTGATCATCCAGTTGCTCAATTTTTGGATTAAACGTTTTGGATTGCAACTGATTGATTTTGTTTTGCAAAGCAAGTTCACGATTTTGACAATCTTTTCGACACCATTGAAGACGACGTTTTGAATTTGAAAGCTCGCTTAACATCATTTGTTTTCAACTTTAAAGACTCGACCGATGCACCAGTACAAGATTCACAACAATATCAACAGAATCAACAGAATCATCGAGATATGATCGATGCATATGGCCAAGAATGTAATAACACAACATTATGGATATCAGCACATATAACATCTTCCAAGAGTCGATCAATATCTTTTCTCAACAGCTTTTACGCTTAGTATTTGAAATCGATGTTTCTATTTTCTAAAACTGCTTTCATGAGACCAAGTTCCTTGTGAAAATCCCTTTCCCAATATAGTGCACAAGTTTTCAAATTTTTGACATGGGGTAAAATTCTTTTCTCAAGAATATCTCTATGTTCTCGCGCCATTGGCGATTGAAAATGTTGAACTTTTATTTCAGAATGAAATTCAATCTCACGTTCCAAAATTTTGAGGTCCGATAAGAAAGTGTCAAAATATTTGATAACGCGACAACTTTCGGCATTAGTTTTCACTTCACTAAGTGAAGGTAAAGGACCATTAATTTGTGCACCATTGTATTGGGGACTAACTTCAGAAACTGGTGTGATAACCAAAGGTTTGTTAGAAGTATCTTGTTGTGTGACAAAAGTTACGGCTTTTGAATAGTTAAATGGTTTGTTATAAACGACATTTTCCATTTTTGATCGACTCTCGTCATTAGCATCTAATTTCTCCATGCGATTATATTCAACAACAGTCATAATTGAATCATCAATTCTATGTTCTGCACTGTAAACTTCAGGATTTGGTTTGAATGCTCTGTGTGAAAACTTAGGTTTGTAATCAGCAAGATTCGGTCCATATCCATTTGGATTTGGTTTGAAAGTAAACTTTTGAATCGTTGTGATTGATTTTGTTTTGTAAGTCGACAATTTCTTCAAGATAGTTATCTATTCGTTTTGTGGAATGCTTTTTGTACTCAGAGAACTGTTTTTGACAAGTTAACAACTCAGCCTTGGCTTTTTGAGTTTCCAAAGTAAGAGCGTTAATTTGTTGTTTATGTTCATGTTTCAGTTGTTCTATTTGAGACAACAAAGCATTCTTGGATGCGGCTAGATCACGTATCTGACGTTCCAAAGATTTTTCGTTTTGATGTGATTTAGCAAAAGCGGCTTCAAAACCTTTTTCACGGTTTTCTTGAGTTTTAAAAAAATTGATTTGTCGAATTAAGCATTCATTATCTCTAGTTAACAGTGCATTTTTCTCTTTTAATTTCGTGTAAATTTCCAAACGAGATTCTTGGACTTTAATTAGGGTCAAGAGCTCAATTTCTCTATTAAACAAAAGCTCATCTTATTCAACGTCAGTCTCAACATGATCATTATTTAGATCCTTAAATATAACTACGGAGTCAACTTGATTATCAATATTAACCATAAGGTCATCTTGATCATCAACTATAACTACGAGATCTATTTTATAATCATCGGAATGAGATGTGGATGGCTCATGTTGAACACTCTGATCCTTGTCGGATGGAGAAATTGGCGGAGATATCAGATCAGTAATGAGTATATTTTGTTCCGGTGCCTGAGACAAGCCATCGCTGTCATACATAAGGGCCTGTGTCACTCATGTGTAGAGCTTGCATGTGTGCCATCAACATCACCGCCTGCATTAGCCCTGCAAGTCCTCCATATCATCATCTGATCCGCCATAAAGCTCGTTCTTGTTGGTAAGAGTGCCACCAGCTTCATCCTTGAGAGCCAAGAGCAAAGCCTCTTTGTGATAAGCACTGCCTCTTGTCCTCGGCTTAGGACATGCATTAGTCAGATGACCCTTCTCATTACAGTTATAACAACGAAGACCATTAACCCCATTATGAGAATTCCCCTGTTCAACCACTTGAGCTCTCTGTTGTTGTGGAGCACCCTGGTTATTCCTGCCCATAGCATTAAACCCTTGACCACCTCCCATCTGACGACCATAACCTCTATTCTGAACTTCAACGCCCATTGTTCACAACAGCCTAATTCCTTGTGTTTGATGAGGAACGAATGCGATTGTTGGATCTGTTTGTATACCGGCCGAAGGCTTTAGCAATCATAGCAAATCCTTGTTGCAATTCATCGAAAGCATCGGAGTCCTCGCCGCTTCAGTAAAGTGCTTGAGCATTGTTGTTGTTGTATGGAACCAATTGAGTTTGTTGAGGTTGTTGCTATGACGGATCATATGGTGTGATGGTTGCAGTTGGTTGAGGAGCCAGTTGAGGAGGAACACTAGTTTGAGCCCACAAAGCAAGTTGTTGATTGTCCTGAAGTGATGTGGAGCCGAGATTCCACGGATAGCCCTTTCTTTGTCAACTTCCTTTTGGTGAGGCTTCAAATAGTCGTACAACAATCCGTATATAGCATGATGAAGATTTTTAGCTTGACGGAGAAAAATGACATACTTCTCCCATTCCGGACCAAGACTACTTAGGAACTTAGTGTTGACAGAATTCGTGGCATGATGATATTGTGTTTGTCCAAATCATTGATGATGTCTGAAAAGATATGATGATATGACTCTAATGTCTCTCCCGGTTCAATCATGAAGTGTTCATAAGCCAAGTAGATTTTGGATTCCATGTCTTCCTGATTGAGCGTTGTGCCTTCCATATGAAGATGAATATGTTCCCACATTGCTTTAGCAGTCTTTTGAGCATCAACACTTCAAAGGATCAGATTGGGTAATCCCAAAAGGATGTATTGCATTGATAGTTCATCGGCTTCAAAATGTAGAAGTTCATCACCTGTGAGGTCTGAGATAGTAGCAATGTTGGTGACAAAGATCTCTTGGTAGATTGGCATTAGGATATGCGGGTGTGAAAACAATAGGCATCTGAAATGGACCTTCCATAATGACCTTCTTTAAGAACTTTCCATGTGGCTTCTTTAGATCACAAAACCTAAAGAACCTTATCACCCATTGATCATAATTTCCGGGAGTGAGCATTGGAGGTCTATCAAGTGAGCCAGCTTCATGAATTGATTGTTGGCTACTTAAGGCTTCACACATCTTGCCAAACCATGTTGGTTCCTTCATAGTACTTCTGGATGGATGTTGATTGTAGAAGTTTGTGTAAGGTTGTACTTGAAGACTAGGTGGTGGTTGAACCATTTGTGGTGGAATTGCACCAAGTTGTGGAGTATGTTGTTGATTAAATTGTTGTTGATAAATTTGTTGTTGATGATTAAATTGTTGATGTTGTGGACTTAGTTGTTGTTGTTGTTGATTATAAGTGTAAGGAAAATAGCTAGAGTATGGTGGTTGTGACATGTTGAAAACTTGTGTTGTTAAATGGATCTTTGTTGTCGAATGAACCGTTGTTGATGAAGTATCCTTAGGCGTAGAAATCACAGAAAAGCAAAGTACCAATTATGCGTAAAAGTACCAAAGATACGCGTAACAGCAATAGTTACGCGTAGGATTAGCTTACGCGTAAGAAATGAGAAAACACTAAAGTTATGCGTAAACAGAAAGTTAGGCGTAGAAAACTTAAGCGTAGGATTACCTTATGCGTAAGACAAAGCTTAGGCGTAAGATGAATCTTATGCGTAATGGGTTCTACGCGTAAGCTTAAGCTTATGCGTAAATTTAGGGTTTTACCAAAAGATCTTTTACACTATCACAGTGCAAAAGATATCCAAAGTCGAAGTGTTTTCAGGCTTATCCAAGCAAGAGAACACTGAGTAATCCACTAAAGAAGATCAAAACCACGGAAAAGTTACGCGAAGATTAGGTTTCACTTACGCGTAGAAATTAGCCAAAAGTGATTTCTGCCAACTAATGTTTCCAAACCAGATTTTTGTGATGAAATAGCTTCAATATCACCAAGATAACACAAAAGTGTGAAACTTGATGATCCAAAGCTTAGAAAATAGTTACGCATAGAACAATACCCACGTAAAAAACCTAGCTTAAAAACAATGATCCACAAGTAAAGTTTGAAACTTTTTGCCAAAAACAGATATTTTAACACCTTAAAACGTTGAAAGGATAAGAATCTTGGATTAAAAAGTGTAAAAAATACGTTTTTAAGCATGACAAAGTTAGAACCTCATTTACGCATAAGACCAAAAACCTTCAAAACAACAAAAATGTGGTCACCCAACTATTTGGCGACTGATACCACTGTTAGGTTCCCATATTAGTAACACAAGCATCAATAGAAGAAATAGAGAAGAAGAGATCGGATGAACAACACACACACACACACACGTATGATACTAGAATGGTTATGCGTAAAGTGTAAATGAGTGAATTGAACAACCAACCCTCAAGTGAGGGTATTACAAGACTATTTATAGGAGAGGGAGCTAGGGCAACACTCCTAGTCCTTTCCTTTCCTTATTGGACTTGGGCCTAGGCTTATGGGCCTTCTACATAAGCCTAAGCTTAATAACAAACATAAAGGCCATATTAAGCTAACTATTACAAATGAATCACTAACACTTGAATTAATGTTTAGGAGTGCTTCCAACATACCTCATAAAATTCAAGGCACAATTCAAATGAGACTTAAGAGGAGAGTGTATATATTGTGCAATATAATGAACTGAGTATAAAATGGCAGGTCTAGTATGAGTAAGGTATATCAGTTTACCAAGAAGTTTTGATAACTAGTAATATTATCAAGTAAAGGATCAATAGTAGTAGGAAGATAGGACAACCCATAATTTGGTTCCATAGGAGTAGAAATACTTCCTCTAAGAAGTTCAAGACAATATTTCCTCTAAGAAAGACAAATATCATTTTCAGTTTTAAGAATTTCAGTTCCAAGAAAATACTTAAGATTCTCCAAATCTTAAACTTAGATTTCAAAAAAAAAAAAAAAAAAAAATTGAACTGGTTAATTTAATTAATATAGTTACCAGTAAGAATAATATCACCAACATAGACAAGAAGAGCAATGAACTTGCCACTTTTAGACTTAGTAAACAAAAAATGATCATTAGCAGACTAAACAAAACCATGTTCTTTGAGAACACTAAGAAGTTTCTCATTCTATTTTTTGGGAGCTTTTTTATGTCTATAAAGAGACTTGTTAAGTTTACATACTTTGTTTTTTTTCCTTATCATCAGAAAAACCTTGAGGAATAGTCATATAGATATCCTCATCTAAATCACCATAGAGAAAGACATTATTTACGTCAAGCTGGAAAAGAGGCCACTTATTTTTAATAGATAATGCAATAAGCAAACTAACAGTATATATTTGATAACATCAAATACTCCTGATTTTCTAAGCGTTAATTTCCCCCTTTATCATCAAATTTTGAGTAAAATGCTAGTGAAAACATCCTTATTCCTTATTATTTCATTTCAGGACCTATTTTATGTAAGGAATCTGTAATTGGACGTTTTCAAGCCCTTTGGATGAGTTGTCTCTTAACTACGGTGTAACCAAGTAATGAAGTTACAACGTAACTAAGATTATGAAGACTACGGCGTAACCCTCAGCTCAGGTTACGCCGTAACAACGGATAAATATCTAAATGACGAAGACTACTGGCGTAACCTCTTAGCTCAAGTTACTCAGAATAAAGAAATGCACATGATTTACAAAAGCTACGACGTGACCCCAGCTCAGGTTACGCCGTAACCATGGATAAGCACAAAAGATTGAAGAGTTACGGCGTAACTACCTAATAATGTTACGCCGTAACAAGTATCAAAGCCTATAAATTGTCGAAGGTTTCACCAGTTTTAATCATCTCTCCTTTCCCAAACCTTCTAGGGTTTGGGGAGATCAAACACAGAAGAAGAAGCATGGCTTAGGAGCACTAAATAACGTAGTCCTCTTCTACGATTTCCATTGTATTCGACTTTGAATTACTTTTATATTTTTCTAGGACTTATTCTATGAATTCATGTTATTAATTGAAATTTGCATTTGTGTTATTGATATTTTCTTTAATTCTTTATAGACATTTGCTAGTCTTTTCATAGATCGCTAGTCTTGGTAATATTATAAGCTTGGTAGTATCTAAAGGGCTAGGAGATGACCCAACCTATCGATAGATTCTTGCAGTATGGGAGGAATTGCCATAGTACAACCACTCTTCGTGTCTGTGATGACCAAATGATCACCTATCAAGTGGAGGTATTTAAGAGGTTAGGGGAAATCTTAGTTCCTAACGGTCGGGTTTCCACCGACTAGATCTAGCAGATTTGGTACTTAATGACTGCTATTAGGTTGCCGAATGATCTCGGGTAACCTGTTCATCTTGGTGAGGAATCTAAGAACCATAAGCCATGACGAATTGACCAAAGGAGTCTGGTGATAATTAACCACTATATTGAACTTCATATCGAGAATCAATTTATATTTGTATTCTTCGTTAAGCTTCGTTTATCTATCTCTTTACCCTAAATTTTTGGTGTTTGTATGTGTGAAATAATAGCATATCGATAAATTATAACAATCTTGTCATACCTATATATTATCAATATCATTTCTAATCATCTTAGTTCTTTTAAGGTCACAGCTCTCTTGGGACGATACTCTGATTTACCTAAGGCTTTACTACATCTGATCGGGTTCTCTGCCCATTAGTATGTGTTTATCCTAAGTTATCTAAGTTTTATAAATATTAAAAGCAGGATGAAATAGCACATAAGCTTTTTGGCGCCGCTGCCAGGGAGCAGTTAATGAAAGATCTAAGGTATATCATATTTACCTAAATAAGAGATTTGAGCACTTCCAAACCAAGGTACGTTTCTCAATCTCTCATATTGCAATATTACACATTTATCATTCGAAGCTATTAGTTACGGCGTAACTTCTGTAAAGAGTTACGACGTAACCACTAGAATAATTTTAATTCTAAAAAGTAAATCTTTACTTAAAAATAATATTATTAACTATTTAGTTACGGCGTAATCTATATTAGGATTACGACGTAACCCTTTTGCAACAATTATTAATCTGAAAATATTAGTTATGGCGTAACTATTAAACCAATTACGCCGTAACCTCCTGGCGGTATAAAACCTTATACGGATGAAAAACTAGGTTTTACACAAACTCTTTTCACCGCCTACCAAAAAAGTAATTTTTCTCTCAAAAATTTTCTATCAAGATTTATTCATCTCGACATTCAAACCATGGCTGGTAAGATCTATTACTACTCTTTTTGATTCGTTTCTTTTGATTATTCAATTAGGGTTTATATTTTAATATTTTGGGGATCTTGCTTATTTGATTATATTATTGCTATTGGTTTGATTAATTGATAATTATGATGAATTCCCCATATTATTTTGATTCATGTCCTTTCATTATGGGTCGTTTAGGATGTTTTGACTTGAATTAAAAGGGTTTTGGGTCAAACATGAACCTAGTGGGTTAGGCGCGGTCCCTCAGCACTAATAGGTTAAAAAATTATTTATACCTTATACCACTTGAAAAAAAAAATTGATGGTTCTGGCGTAATCTATTGCTAAATTAGACCATCTGTGGTGCTTTGAGTTTACGGGAGAGTTACGCAGTAACACGGGGATAAGTTACCGTGCAAATCTTGGCTTTGAGGAGTTTGTAATATTACAGAACGTTGTGTTATGTTGCGTCGTGAATCGCTTGAATAATCAATTGGCAGTAACCTGTAATGGTGGTTACGCCGTAACTATACATCAATAAGGTCTGCACTTAACTGTTATCTGTCTTATTTGCAGGCGCAAACAACCCCGCTCAATGGGTTAGGCTTTTAGCATACCAAGATGCAGGAATTAGGCAATTATGCCTTGATGAGTACGAGAAATTGAGGAGGAAAGACATTAGTCAACCGGAAGCCTTGGATTTTGAGGCGTTTGATAGTTTGGCCAATGGAAAAGCTGGAAGGAAGTTGAGGAAATTCTGAAAGATTAAGTTCACATGTTCAGTGGGGGAGTTCACATGCAATGCTTGGATAAGGCTTTTTAGGATCACGGAGCCGGTCATTCCGGAATATGTGCGAGAGTTCCTTGCTAGTGTTGAGTTCCGAAATGAGATTGAGGATGATGATGAGGAGTCGTTGTTTTTCCAATTAAGGGGTGTGAGAAGGAGTTTGACTTTAAGGCAATTTACTGAAAGAATGGGCTTGTATACTCACGAAGAGATGGAGACGAAAGCTTTTCAAAGGTTTTACAACACTTGTTGGAGGCATAGGTATGAAACTCAAGACACCGCAACCTATTTCAACCGGATTGCTATTATGGATGGGTACGATTCTAAGCAACCACCAACCTACAAAATGGTGAGGAACGCCATTCGCCGTTTGGTGCACCGACTCCTTGCTTGCTTTATTCGGGCAAGGCATTCTGCCAAGGGGAAAATGAGCATGGATGATTTATACCTCATGGAAGGGATGGAAGGGGGAAATCACATCGATGTCCCCCACTATTTGGCGAGGTTCATGGGCGGTGGTGCTAAGGGGTTTACAGATAGGAGCCCAATTCAGGGGGCTCATTTCACTGGGAGGTTGGCTATGAGCTATGATTTGATGATCGATGCGGCTTTGGCTCGGGTGTCCCGTGGTAGGTAGACTAGCTTTATTGGGTTGAGTAAGATAGTTGAGTTCGGGATTTGCACCCAAGACGTGTATGGAGTGATTGAGCTAGCTGGAACAGCCCCGGGAGAAGCCTCGAAGGTAGTGGTGCAGTGGTGGAGCCAAGAGGATGCCGAGGAACGTTTGCCTAGGGGTCAAAGAGCACACGTTAATGTGGGGAGAGGTTACAGATCATCGATGGCGGATTGAGGAATGGCTACCCACTTCAACGAGGAATTGATAGCCTCGGGTGGGATTATATGGTCTAAGTAACCAATTTGAGGGTTTTGTAGGTACAATGGATCAAGTGCAAAGCAACTCCAGAAGATTTCTTTAATCGGAGTGATCGTACAAGCCAAATGCTCCAGAGCATGCACTTGAGCCACCCTAGATGGCAGGGACCGGGGTATGTGTACTTGCCCGACATCCCCGAAATTGGCGTCCAAGGAGGAGTGTCATTCATGCAGGCCGAGCCCACTCCTGGTAGCACCACAAGCACTTCGTTCGACCCAACCTAGTTTCGCTCTATGGATCACGATCTTCACAGGGATGATTTATTCCCATGTTTGTTGGAACAATTTGAAACAATTTAAAACTTATGTCTGTAATAACTGAATTATTAGGATACTTGTATGCTTGATTATCGATTGTACCCTTGGGTACAAAATTTTCCATGTATTCTGTAAGGTCCTGCAGTTACGTGATCAGTGAATTGCATGCACCTTTAGGTCGCTTATGCCAGTAACCTATGCAAAAAGAGGGAAATTTTTTGGCGATATAATAGTTAAGGCGTAGTCTCCGGAAATGATACACATTAGAAACCTCGTGACCCACCTTCAACCTTTAGTGAGACATCTTGGGCAAGCATTTGAGAGGGGAGTTTATTTCTTTCTTATTTTTCATTTCTATTTTTTTTTCCTTTTTTCTTCGTACAAATGGGACTTTGTACTCTTCAAGTGGGGGAATAGGAATAGAAATGAAGCGTATGATTACTTAGCTTACTTGCCCTAATTTTCTAGTTGGTTTTCAAAATTTTAAGCTCATTTGAAAATTTTTTGTCATATTTTTTACCAATCTAGAATTACATAAAGCCGAGCACACTATAACCCTTATTGCCATTGGTGAGATTTAGCCTTTCTGTTTTCCCCATTTTACCCAAATCTACCAAATATTGAGTGTGCCGATAGTATTGTAAACTTTAGAACTTGGCTTTTACATCACTTCGAGACTATAGACGAGTAGTGTATCAAGTTAGATTGGTGCATTTGGAATAGGCGATTTGAAAAAAGTAAATGTTTTAGGATTAAACACAAATAGCCCATATGTGTTTTCTTGTGTGCGTTTATCGATTAGTCACTTTGGCTTTTCGACCTCCGTGGTTAACCCTTTTTGTTGCACTCACCTTTAGTGCAAGATACCCCTAGTTACACCCCTTTTGAGCCTATCCTTTCATTTTCTAACCCTTATTTTCATTATACCCTTTCACCTTAGCCTACCGTGTAGTCTTACCTTTTTATCCTGAAGTCATTGTTCGCCCTAGTTCAAGGTTTGAGTAAAAGTTTCGGGAGGCGTACCTAATCATCTACATCTTACTGAAGATCGTCAAAGACCCCCAAGTTATCTCCTTATGCTCAGTTCAAGTGGGGGATGAATTTGCAATATATATATATATATATATATATATATATATATATATATATATATAAATATATATATATATAGCTATAAATCGTGTCTTAACAAGGTCTTAACTTAGTCCTAATGCTTGCTAATAACATAAGTTTCAAACATGAAAACAACTCGTTTAATACTTAGCTTTTGTGGTTTGAGTATGGCGATATCACGTTTTATTTATCAAAAAAGTTAAATATTGAACCCTAAAATACTAAAAACAAATATTTTAAAAAATAAAAAAATTGCATAGTACATTTTTTCTCTTAACAGGTCTTAACAGGTACCCAATTCGAAGGTTGGAAGAATAGTTCAAGAAAGAATAATGATTGATTCCAGTGACATATATTGATCATATGAAGATGAACCTCGAATCAACGGTGGGGCGATGGCAACTCGGTTTTAAGCTAAGACTATTTGTTTTCTTTTTCTTTTTCACCCATTAAAATATCCCATGCCTTACCTTACCCATTTTGGCGTGAAGCGTGTCTAGGTGATGCAACGAGCAATCCTTGATGTCTTGGCCATGGATTTGCTCATGTATCATTGATTTTATCCACTTTGCCGTGACACGTTAGTAATGACACTACCCGAAAGCCTTTGAATCACTATAACCCAACATTACTTTCTAAAATCTGTTTTAACCTTAGCTCTAGTGGTGAAGTTGTATGTAATTGCCAAGCTTATGATAGAATACTTACTATGTCCGTGCAATTGAGTGGTCACCCTGAAATTAACACTTAGATTATGATGAGAGTGAGAGTGTTTTCGTTCCCATTTCATGAGGTGTTCGGCTCGTATAATATTCTAGCATGGAAACCATAACTGTTCATTCCTTGAGGATGTATCTTTTGCAGTCTAAATTGGTCTACTTGAGGGCAAGTAGAGTTTAAGTGGGGGGATATTTGATAACATAAAATAGTCCTGATTTTCTAAGCGTTAATTTCTCCTTTTATCATCACATTTTGAGTAAAATGCTAGTGAAAACATTCTTATTCCTTATTATTTCATTTCAGGACCTATTTTATTTAAGGAAGCTGTAATTGGACGTTTTCAAGCCCTTTGTATGAGTTGTCTCTTAACTACGGCGTAACCAAGTAATGAAGTTACAACGTAACTAAGATTATGAAGACTATGGCGTAACCCTCACCGAGTTACGCGAATAACAACGGATAAACATCTAAATGACGAAGACTACTGGCGTCCAAAGCGTCTGAGTTACGCGTAATAAATAAATGCACATGATTTACAAAAGCTACGACGACATCGTACCTCTTAGGTTACCATTAACCATGGATAAGCACAAAAGATTGAAGAGTTACGGCGTAACTACCAAATAATGTTACGCCGTAAATAGTATCGGAGCCTACAAATAGTTGAAGGTTTCACCAGTTTTAATCATCTCTCCTTTCCCAAACCTTCTAGGGTTTGGGGAGATCAAACACAAAAGAAGAAGCATGGCTTAGGAGCACTGAATAACGTAGTCCTCGTCTTCGATTTCCATTGTATTCGAGTTTGAATTCCTTTTATATTTTTCTAGGACTTATTCTATGAATTCATGTTATTATTTGAAGTTTGCATTTGTGTTATTGAAATTTTCTTTAATTCTTTATAGACATTTGCTAGTATTTTCATAGATCACTAGTCTTGGTAATATTATAAGCTTGGTAGTATCTAAAGGGCTGTGAGATATGACCAACTGACCCCAGTCTGATAGATTGCGAAGTATAGGAGGAATTGGCCATAATACAACCACTCTTCATGTGCGAACTGACCAAATGGTCACCTATCAAGTGGAGGTATTTAAGAGGTTAGGGGGAATCTAAGTTCCTAATGGCCGGGTTTCCACTGACTAGATCTAGCAGATTTGGTACTTAATGACTACTATTAGGTTGCCGAATGATCCCGGGTGACCTTTTCATCTTGGTGAGGAATCTAAGAACCATAGGCCATGACGAATTGACCAAAGGAGTCTGGTGATAATTAACCACTATATTGAACTTCATATCGAGAATCAATTCATATTTGTATTCTTCGTTAAGCTTCGTTTATCCATCTCTTTACCCTAAATTTTTGGTGTCTGTGTGTGTGAAATAATAGCATATCGATAAATTATAACAATCTTGTCATACCAATATATTATCAATATCATTTCTAATCATCTTAGTTCTTTCAAGGTCATAGCTCTCTTGGGACGATACTCGAATTTACCTAAGGCTTTACTACATCTGATCGGGTTCTCTGTCCGTTAGTATGTGTTTATCCTAAGTTATCTAAGTTTTATAAATATTAAAAGCAAGATGAAATAGCAGATCAACATTTTCACAACAGGAGAAAATGCTTCATTAAAATCTATGCCTTCTATTTGGTTGAAGCCTTTGGCTACTAATCCTGCCTTATATATTTCAATCTCTCCATTAACTTTATATTTAATCTTAAAAATCCATTTATAGCCAATGAGTTTTCTATTAACATGAAAATCTGTAGTATCCCAAGAATGATTTCTATTTAAAGCTTCAATTTTAGAATTCATAGCATCAATCCAATTAGGATCAAGAATAGCCTCTTCATAACAAATAGGTTCAACACTTTTATTAAGACTAGAAGCAAAACAGAAATTATCAGAACTCAGTTTAGAATAATGCACAACTCTTTCAACACCATATTTAACTTTTCCTTCAATTATAAAATCATTTAAACTTTTAGGCAATTTGGTAGGTCTGGAAGACCTGCTTGTAGTGTTGACTGGCAAATCATCTCTTTCTTAAATCTAAGATATCATCAAAATCACCAACATAGTCCCATGAGAAACATGCACCCAGGGTGTGTATTTTCATCTATGGAAGTTGCATAAGAGTTCTCATCATTCTCATGTTGAGAATTCAACTCTGAGCCATCATCATAAGAAGACAATCTCCCTTCATCATTGGGTCTTTTAGGATTTTCAATGTTTTTTTTAATGATTTAAATCTTTTATTGTTCCAATTTCAACCACTTGATCTTTAAAATTATTTTTTATTTAAAAAGGAAAAATAGTTTGTAGGTTACTCATAAATCATAAACTCATGAATGGTTTTGTGGTTTGGCCGTGTATAGAGAGAGAAGGAGAGGAGAATGGGAGACTTCTAGTGAGAGGAAGTTAAGTAGATTAGGTTGTAACAAAATGAAGTTCCAACCCTCTCCCTTGGTGGGAAGAGGGTATTTATAGTCATACATAAATGCCCCTACGGGCTATAGAGCGGGCTGACAGTGGGTAAAGACCCGAACCGACTCCACGGTGATACTTAAACTAAACGTTTTCTAATAAGACTATGACCTAACTAGAACTAGATGATACTCGGGGTGACCGCGAGGTGACCGAATCTTTAATATGGATTTTCGTAATCCTAACAATCTCCCCCTAAGAGAGGTTACCCTGGAAATTACAATTTGAATTCTAGCATCCTATTACATGAATTTAATTTCCTAGCTCGTAGTCTTTGATTCTTCAAAGTCCTCAATCTTTGTATTTCCAGTTGTGATCTTTGAATGTTCCTTTGGCTTGGGTGATCTTTGAGCTTTCTTCGAGATCATCAGCCACCATAACTCTCTAAATCATCCTTGGTTGTATCGCCTCCATGTGATGTTGTGACTTTCAGACCGACATGCTCACACTTTTCTGGATTATGATATTTTGCATCAGAGTTGCGGAAGCATTGTTGTACATCTTTTAATAATCATGATTTCTTTGATGGTAAGTGTGAAGTGTGAAGTGTGAGCATGTGGTTATGAATTGACATCTCATTGACCATCAGCTGCAACCGTCGAGGATTCCTGCAAACAACAGTTAGCAATAAACACACGAAAGTGTCTTTGCTCACTTTTGTTGAATAGGGTTGCAAGAACCACGGTTCCTCGTTGATCAGTATAAATACTGCATGTGATCAGGTAGAATTCTGAAGAATCTCCTTGACATGGTTTCGCAGCTTGTACTAGCCGTTCTCAAACAGGAGTGTCTCAAAGTAAGAAACACGGAGTGAGTGAACCAGCGAATTGAGATTTACTAATTGATGAGAAATTGATTCAAAAAACAGTCACGTATTTCTGGATAAAGTTTTTTTGCAATACGACGAGGGTTTTATGAGCAAAATCAAGTTTCAATCACAAATACTTTTGTTTGAAAATTTATGCCCAATCGATGTGCTAGAAAGCAATTGTTGAGCTCATTGAAGGGTTTTCCAAAAGTATATATCAATTCCTTTACTGGAACAAGGTTGATTCGAATGCGAATCGCCCCATCGTTGTTTTCCAGTTATCACAAGTTTGATCCATGAAGGATCTCTCACATGTCACCTACCAAGAGCTTGTTTGATGTTGGCTCTAGAAGGATTTCCATCTTCATTGTGAATACTTTACGTATCACTCGGATGTTTTGGCAATACCACAAGGATAATGCGTAGGAATCTTAATAAATATTTTCTTGCATTTCACGGTGTATGAAACAACAAGCATATTGTAAGTGTGTTCTAATGAGATTTATGGATGATCTCTTGGCTCTAGACTCAATAGTGCACTTTGGTTTTCCTATTCGGAGACTAGGGAGAGGGTCTCCTGCTTCAATATCAACCATCTCTAAGAGAAAGGTCGATAGATTATATTGATTCCCCGTGAGAATGAAACAAGTCCTTTTAAGAGAACTTGAGTGGCTGGGAAGTTTAGTGCAGTGTATCACTGGGTCCATGATGTCTTGTCTTCAATACCGACATTACCTTGGTAACCACCAGTAACTGATGCGCGTACGAAGTGCGTCCGGGGTCAAAGGAACTTCCTTTTCGTCGAGCAAGTTTTTCAACACCCTAGGCAGTGAACCTAATCGTTGTAGTGTAGTTTTGGGTAAGCCTCGGGGATTGATATCGTTCTCTAGGGAAATAGGAATGCTAGTAAGAAGTGTACTATGCTAAGGTTGAGGTTGAGGAAAATTATTTTTTTTATCTCTTTATATTTTTTTAGAAAGCTAAGGGTAAAATCTAGGGGCTTGAATTTGGGGGGTGGTACTTCTACCGATTACTCTACTATTCTAATTATCTAATACTACAGGTAGTCTATGTCTATTTGATGTGTGCTCGTATGATGGTTAAAAATGTGCTTACCTAGATACTGTTACTCCCTAGTTATCTTTTATTGATGGTTGAATTGTCACGTCCTTATTCTTAACGCGTTGTGTTTTCTAAGGTCGTAGGGTGTGCTTTTTTCCCTAACTCTTTGAGACTACTTTAAGGTTATTGCCTACGAAATCCGCTAGATGATTCATAAACTAACTTTAAGGTTATCTTTGGATGTTTAGACTACGAAATCCGCTAAGTGATTCATAAACTAAGGTTCACAAAGATTACTCAAGCATCTAAACACAACGATAGCCTAATTGCATTCTTAAGCCAATTAAAATTAAGATAAGAGACAACCAATCAATAATTAATGACTAGGTTTCATAGATCTAAGCAAACACACAAGAAATTTAGTCGGACATGTTAAAAAATCAAGCATACACTCATTCAATGGAAGTCATAATGAAATCAATAGACTAAAACACTTAGCTTGATGAGTAAAATAGGGTTTGGAACCCTAAAATACTGTCCAAGTTGGACTACAAACGTTTAGGGTTTTTACTCTACAAGTCTACCTCTTAAAATTCTGAAAATTCGATTTATATATATAATTTTACACTTGCGACGGCGTCGCCTTATAGGTGGGATGTTGTCAGATCGCTGTCATTAGCGTTTTCGTCTTGGCCAAGTTATCTTTGGGACGGTGTCACGTTGTAGTTGCGACGCCGTTGCTTCAGCTGGACGTCGTCGATTCTCGATCCGGGCCGCCTGAGATGAAAAGTCTTAGTGACGCCCTTCCTCTTCAAAGCTTGACGCCGTTAAGTGTATTTTAGCAAAAAGTCTACTGAGCCGTCAGGTGTATTCTAATTAAATCCGTAGAGAGGGACGGTGTCGCTCTTTAGTTGGGATGCCGTCAGCTTCAGTTTCAGCAGCTTGAGTGTCTTCGATCTTGAGTTAGCCATTTTCTTCATATATCCACTCCTTTTCATCCAAATAGTCATAACAAGCACGGAAATTATATACTAGCACCACACAAGGGGTGTCTGGATTCTCTCATCTCTCGGGTGTATATGAAATATAGTAAATGGAAATGGAAGATAAACACTCATTACCTTATCATAGTACATAGATTACCATAGGCTTGAGACTACATCAAACCTCCACCGCTTTGGCGTAAGCACCTAGGAACAACTATATAATAGGTCTTTGAAAGGGTTGTAATGTTAGGCTTACGGTAGGGAAACAAAGGGTTTGGTTGGATAGGCGATTTAGTGGTGGCAAGTTAAAAATCTTATGTTACAATCATGAAAAGAATGGCGTTGCTAAGCCAAGACTCGACTCACTAAACTCTAGATAACTTGAAACAAACATACATAAATTGAAAAACATAACATAAAGATAGATGTAGGATGGTAGCCCGTATTTTTTTTTAATTTTTTTTAACACTTTTTTTTTTCATACGCTTTTACTCTACCATCCTCTAAGATAACATCAAAATATAAGGGATTTATAGGAGCATCCCTACACTTGAGTTTTTATTACTCTAACACTAATTTGACCCGATTTGAAAAGTTCAAAACACTTGGAGTATTTAATTACGTAAATAAAGGGAATTTGAATTTAACGTTCTTTCCCGTCACTCCATAAAGTTTTACTTTACCCATGAGTCCCAATCATCCCAAAACTGTGTACAAAAGATATGACTCAACTTAGCAACCATGCAAGTAACTAGATAATTGAACTAAGGGTTTAGTATGATAACAATAATGCACTAAAGGTGAGTGCATACAAGGTAGGCTAAGGCGATTTGGGTGTACATTTGGAGGTGGATTTTAAACAATGCTCTTAATTGATACAAGTGTAGTCTCACTAGCGATCTCGAAATGCATCCCAAAACAAGTTCTAGAATCTATTATACTACCGGTACACTCTCGAAGCATTAAAGGGGAATGCTTTATTTCTTATAGATCTAGGGGCGAACCTCGCATTTTTGGGGTGGAATTTGAGTGGTAAACGGTTTTTGTGCTAGCCATATAACTCCTATCCATGAGACGCTTTATTAAGACTAAAGTCCCACTCGTACATGTCATGAAAATTTTTAAATTTGGTGCTAAAATTGCCCTAAAAATATTTCTCATAGCTTATTACACAAATAAAATAGGAAAAGACAAATAATCAAGGATAAGTATAGTTTCAAAGTTCCCGTTTTATTCTCCCTCCCTACACTTAAACTGAACATTGTCCCCAATGTTCCCTGAAAGTATCAAAGTTTAATAAAGGAAGGTAATTAAAAGAGAAAGAAACTAGTACTCCCCTGATTAGCTTGATAGGATTCGTGTGAAGTAGTGGTTAAATTCTTTCCCAAGAAGAATGTATTTTCGATAAGCTTCATCCAATATTATGTTTCTTCTTCTTGATAAATAAAACCTGCACACTTTAAGAAAATAGACGAAACCTTCACGTAAAATTGGCGGTAAAACTATATATGACTCAACTACACTAGGATATAATGCTTGTGGAATGGATGTTTGCAGTTTTTCTGGAAAATTAAGACCTGAGAATTTCCAAAAATTTATACTTAGCACAGAAAACGAGAAAAAATTTATAAGTTGTTTCTGCCCTCATAACGTCGTCGGGTTCTAATCCCGGACGCGGCCGATTTCCTCACGACATAAACTGGTCTGCTACATTTTTCTGGAAAAATTCTGGAAAAATTACACCTTTAGAATCTGGAAAAATTCCTACAAAACATCCATTATGACTCGATACAAGCATTTGACTCTAACAAACACACATATATATCAATTTCATTAATTGTAATTCTCATGTTCACATTATTTTAAAAACGTGTGTAATCCTCCCTAGACTTATCTTATTGTAAAATACCTTTATATGTAATTAAGACGAGGTTAAAGACAAAATAAAGCATTTTCAAAAATTCAAACATGAGAATACACAACAATGAAAAAGATATATGACACACAAACAAGCAAACAATTAAGCATGGGTTGCCTCCCACGAAGTGCTTTTCCTTATTTATGAGTCTTGTAGCTAGACTCGAAGTCGTGCTCCTACGTGACTTCCTTACCGTTACCTTCTCCATCATGACGATCTCTATTGGGGTTTTCCATGTTATAGTAATGTCCTATTATGCATCTTTCTAAGAAGTCATTTCCCCCCCCCAATCGGTTCTATATTCCAGTCCTAATTTCAAACAACCCTTATAGAACCCAAAAATCTTATTCATCACATAATCTACTCCTTTCTCCTTATCCTCCTCATTCCTATAGTAGACCGATAGCTTAAGTTCCTTTTCATCATTAGATAGTGATGAAAATTTCTCAATCTTAAATGGCATTTGGTAAGCTACGTCATCGGTCTCACCTTTGAATCTAACTATTCCTAAAGACGGATCATAAGTCTTCCCTGTGTTTTCTATAAAAGGCTTTCCTATAATGTTGGAATCACTCCTAACTTGTATTTCAAGTGTTAGTAATTAATATGTAATAGGTTTCTTAAACTAGGCTTTTATGTTTGTATTAATGGCGAGGCTTATGTAGAAAGCCCATGAGCCTTGGCCCGAGCCCAATAAGGAAGGAAGGGACTAGACATGTTGCCCTAGCTCCCTTCCCCTATAAATAATGTCGTAAACCTTCATTTGAAGGTTGGTTGTTCACTTCTCAACATTTCATACGCATAACCTTTGTTTATCCTTATATCGTGTGTGTTTAGTGTTCAACCGATCACCTTCATCTCTATTTCTTACATATTGATCCTTGTGTTAATTTATGGTGACCAAACTATGGTATCAATCGCCATCTAGTTGGGTGAAACACTTTTGTTTTTGAAGTTCATCCCATACACGTGCTAAACTTTCATAAGCTTAAAGATTTGGTTTTTACACTTGTAAACTCAAAATTCTTGTTGTTTAAGGTTTATTTAGTGTTAAAGTTTAAGTTTTTTGCATCAAGTTTCAAACTTTACGTGTGTAGATTAGTTTTAAGCTTGGTTTTGGTTCGTGTGTACTATTATACGCGTAAGGGTGAAAGTGGTTTTGAATCATCAAGTTTAAAACTTTCATGTTATTTTGGTGATTTTGAAGCTACTTCATCATTAAAATCAGGTTACAAAACACTTTTAGGCATAAAAATAAGTTTTGGTCATATTTTGTACTTTCTACGCCTAGGCAAACCCTAGTTTTATGCATAAGGATTAAATCCTAAGTCAGTCTACGCCTAGCAGTTTCCTACGCATAAGCTTTTCTGCATTTGATCTTCGAAGCTGTTGGTTTACTCAGTGTTTTTCTTGCTTGGATAAGTCTGAAAACACTTCGACTTTGGATATCTTTTACACTTGGATAAGTGTAAAGGATTTTTGGGTAAAACCCTAGTTTACGCCTAAGCATAAAAGCTTACGAGTAAACACTTTAAGCCTAAGTATTTCCTATGCATAAGCACATCTTACACCTAAGGAAATCTTACGCATAAGGTTATTACTATTAAGTCTTTGGTTTACGCTTAAACCTAAGTTTTATCTAAAGTTTACGCGGAAGTAATCTTTACGCCTAAGCTGGTATCTACGTGTAAAATGGAATTACGCGTAAGGGTTCAATCTACGCCTAAGCTGGTTTTCTACGCTTAAGAATACTTCATCAACAAACTAAAAGTTTCATTCGACTACAAAGATCCATCATCAACACAAGTGTCAAGATGTCTCAACCAGCATACTCTAGCTACTTTCCTCATGAGTATCCTCAACAACAACAACAACTTCAACAACAACAACAATACTATCAACAATTTCATCAACATCAATTTCAACAACCATCTCAAATATACTTTCCTCAAGGAACACAACCTCTTCCACCACAAAATCCTCAACCAAACCCTCGTCAACAAGTTCAACATTGTAACAACTTCCAATATCAGTATCCAGCTAAATATGCTATGAATGTCACAACGCAAAAGGAACCTTCTTGGTTTGCAAAGATGTGTGAAGCTTTAAGTAGCCAACAATCCATTCATGAAGCTGGATCCCTTGATAGACCTCCAATTCTCACTCCCGAAAACTACGATCAATAGGTGATAAGATTCTTAAGGTTTTGTGATCTCAAGAAACCACATGGTAAGTTTATGAAGAAGGTCATACTTGAAGGTCCTTTTCAGATGCCTACTATCACTATACCCGGAGATCCGAATGCTAATCCACCAAGAGATGATGTTACCAACGTTGTCGGCCTTGATCAACTTACTACTGACCAACTTCTTCACTTAGAAGCTTATGAACTTGCAATGCAATATATCCTTTTGGGTTTACCCAGTCCGATACTTCATAGTGTTGATGCTTAGAAGACTTCTAAAGCAATGTGGGAGCACATTCATCTTCTAATGGAAGGCACTGGACTCAATCAAGAAGACATGGAATCCAAAATCTACTTAGCATATGAAAACTTCATGATTGAACCAGGGGAATCATTAGAGTCATACTATCATAGTTTTTCAGACATCATCAATGACTTGGACAAACATAATATCATTATGTCAAGGATTGCAATCAACACAAAGTTTCTGAGCTTTCTTGGTCCTGATTGGGAGAAGTACGTTACATTCATCCGTCAAGCGAAGAATCTTCACCAAGCTACTTACGGATTGTTGTATTACTATTTGAAGCACCATCAAAAGGAAGTAGACAAAGACAGAATCATCCATGGAGTCCTGCTTCCCATCACTCCGGATAATCAAACTCTTGCTTTGTACACTCAAGCATGTTATCCTCAATTTTTGAACTTGCCAACTGTCTTCACAAATCCTCCACAACCAACTGCTTAGATAACACCATATGATCCATCACAGGAACAATCACAAGAAACTCAATTGGTTCCATACAACAACAACAATGATCAAGCACTTTACAGTGAATCAAATGAGGATGCGGAAGCCTTCGATGCATTGAATCAAGAATTTTTCATGATTGCTAGAGCCCGGGGAGATGCAAACAAATCCAACAATCGCATTTGTACCTCCTCAAACACAAGAAATCAAGCTGTTATTAACAATGGAAGAGTTGAGGTTCAGAATCGTTGAAATGGTCGTCCGATGGGTAGTGGTCAAGGGTTTAATGTTAATGGAAGGAATAACATGGGTGCTCCACAACAACAGGTTTAAGTGGTTGATCAGGAAAATGTTCAGACCGGAGTTAATGGTCTCCGATGCTACAACTGCAATGAGAAGGGTCATCTGGCTAATGCATGCCCTAAGCCGAGAACAAGAGGCAGCGCTTATCATAAAGAGGCTTTACTCTTGGCTCTCAAGGATGAAGCTGGTGGAACACTTACCAACAAGGAATAGAGCTTTATGGCTGATGCAGATTCTGATGAGGACATGGAGGACTTGCAAGCTAATGCAACTGTGATGTTAATGGCAAACATGCAAGAGCTACACATGAGTGACACATGCCCAATGTATAACACTGATGGCTTGTCTCAGGTACCAGATCCAAATATAATCTTTAATGATTTGATATCTCCATCAACATCTGCATCCGACGAGGCACAGAGGGTTCAACATGAGCCTTCTACATCTCATGCCGACGATAATCAAATGGATCCGTAGTTATATTTGACGATCAAGATGACCTCATGGTTAATATTGATAATCAAGTTGACTCTGTGGTCATATTTGAGGATCTAAATAATGATTATGTTGAGACTAAAGTTGAACAAGATGAACCTTTGTCTAATCCAGATCTTGAGCTCATGACCAACTTATTTTAGACCACTCAATCTCAACTGGAAAAGTGCAATGAGATCAATAAGAAACTGCAAGATAAAATTACACTGTTGACTAAGGATAATGAATGCTATAATTTCCAACTCAACATTTTTGAAACCAAAGAAAAACGTGAACAAAGTTTTGAAGTCGCTTTTACAAAATCATACCAAAATGAAAAATCTTTGGAAAAACAGATATGTGATCTAGTTGCATCCAAGAATGCATTGCTTTCTCAAATAGAACAACTAAAATATGATCATAAACAACAACTTAACGCTCTCACTTCGGTAACTCAAAAAGCCAAGTCTGAGTTGTCAACTTGTCAAAAACAGTTTTGTGAGTACAAAAAGCATTCGAGGAGACAAATAGATGAGTATCTTGATGAAATTGTCGATTTACAAAACAAAATCAAAAAGTTTCGAAATATTGTTTACAAACATGGTGAGTCAATCACAACAATTCAAAAGTTTACTTTTAAACCAAATCTAGTTGGATATGGACCAATTCTTGCTGATTACAAACCAAGTTTTTCACATAGAGCATTCAAACCAAATCCTCATGTTTACAAGTAGAACATAGAATTGATGATTCAATTATGAGTGTTGTTGAATATAATCGGGATGAGGAAACATATGCTGATGCTGAGAGTCGATTAAAAATGGAAAATGTTGAATATAACAAACCATTCAATTACTCAAAAATCATAACGTTTGAAAAACAACAAGATCATACTAACACACCTTGGGTTATCACACCACTTCGTGAGTCCTCTTCTAATGATGGTCCCCGACACAATGTTGCACAAGTTAATGGTCCTTTACCTTCGTTCAGTGAAGTAAAATCATTACCCGAACGATGTCAAGTTCTTAAATATTTTAATACATTTATGTCTGACATCAAACTTTTGGAATGTGAAATTGAAGTCAATTCTGAAATAAAAGCTGAACATTTTCAATCGCCACATGCGCGAAATCAAAGAGATATTTTTCAGAAAATACTTTTACCCCATGCCCGAAATTTAAAAATGTGTGCAATCTATTGGGAACGCGATCTTCAGAAGGAGATTGGGCTTATGAAAATATTTTTCGAGAAAACAAAAACATGGATTTCAAATACTAAACGTAAAAAGAAAATGTTAAGAAATCATGTTGATCGACTCTTGGAAGATGTTATTTGTGCTGACACCATTAATGTTGTGTTGTTACATACGGTTGCATATGCATTTGATTATATTGCTGTTGACTCTGTTGATAATGTTGAGAATATTGATAATGTGCCTCAAATCGAGTCTTTGAAAATTGAAAATGAGCGTTTGTTAAATGAACTTTCGAATGCAAAACGTCGTCTTCAATGGTGTCAAAAAGATTGTCAAAATCGAGAACTTGCTTCGCAAAACAAAATCAACCGGCATGTGAAAATCTTTCGATCCAAAACTTGAACAAGCGGATGATGACAACGTGTCTTTAAAATGTAAAATTTCAAAATATGAACAAGAAATTGCCAAAGTCAAAACTGAATATGGTGTCATATTTGATTTGCTCAAAAAGACTCGTGCTAAGGCATCACAAGAACTTGATAATCATCTTGCATACACTAAAGAAGTCTTAAACGTTAGTGGAAACGTTCGCTCTGAAAATCAAGAATTGTTGCACACTATTATTGAGTTAAAAGCAAAGTTAGAGAAGTATGAACAAGATAAGTTGTTAGAAATTAGAAATTCCATAGTGAAGTGTCGGTTACCCCATATATAATCTAGCATAAGTTAGCTCGTAGACATTACGTTATTTATTAGTTATTTAGTTTAGAGCAACACCGTGGAGGACGGACGGGTCTTTACCCACTGTATGCCTGATCCACAGTCCGAAGGAGGACGTTTAGTTTGTAACTATAAATACCCTCTACCTCCCAAGGTAGAGGATTGGACCTTTCTCACTCAATCTAACCTTCTTTCTTTTGTTTTACTTTCTCTCTCTAGAAAGGCTCCCATCTCTACTTTCTCTCTAAAGCCTCTAAGCAATTCGAACCATATATTGTTATGTGATGTGTTTGTGAAATCCAATATGTTACAAATGGTATCAAGAGCCATGGTTAGATCATGTCTTACATATCTTTGGATTTCTAGTAGTTTTTAGGTGGTTTTTGATTTTGAAAAAGTTTAGTGGTTTTTGCATCATTTGGTTGATTTCTAGTGTTAAAGTTTGGATTTTGATTGTACTTTTGTGTTTAAGATCATCATAAGTGTTTAGGTTTTGATTTGGAAGGCTTGAATCATCGTGGTTGGGTTGTTTTTGGATTGAAAAGTGGTGTTTTTGAGTTTTTTCTTGCTAGCGACTTGAGACACGGAATATTATTCTTGGTAGCGACTTGCTTTGTAAGTCTGTAGCGAGTTGTAGTTGAAGTGGTAGCGACTTGGTGCTTAGCGACTTGTCTATTGAGACAAGCCGACAAATAGTACAAGTTAGTGGATTCTCCACTACGGCTAGCGACTTGGTGAGGTTAGCGACTTGCTTCAGAAATTGTTAGCAAGTTGTAGTACAAATTGTTAGCGACTTGGACCTTAGAGAGTTGCTCTTTAGCGACTTGACTGTGTAGCGACTTGGTGCCTTAGCGACTTGTGTCCAGCGACTTGGGTCTTAGAAACTTGGGCTTAGCGACTTGGTTCAAGAATTCTTAGCGACTTGAGCCTTTAGCGAGTTGTTACTTAGCAACTTGGTGACTCTAGCGACTTGTCTTACTAGCGACTTGTTGACTTTTCTCGACAAAACTTCAAACGGCCATAAATTTTGAACCGTAACTCCGTTTTCAGCGTTCTACCCATCAAAACGACCGTGAGAACAAGGAGAATGGCACGCCGAATCAACTAAAGTTTATTCGGGTCAACCTTCGAGGCCTAAATCCGCTCCGAACAGAAGTTATTGAGGTTTTTATGTTTTTAGACCTAAATTTCTCCGTAAAAACGAGCACAAACCAATCCAAATCTCAACCAAACAACATCTCTGCTATTCCTACAAACAATCCTAAGTCCTAACACACAATTATCTATCATTGTGACAATCCATCAGTCATCTTAACACGTTCCATTGGTCATTGCTTAACGGTTTGGTCTTGATTTTAGTAAAATGCCGTGAAAGATTCTATTTCTCGGTTTAAATCATAGACTTGTAAAATCCTGTGGATTCATCAACACCATGTCTTACACTCCTCGATTCGCTGATTTCGAAGTACTCAAACCGTATGATGCAGTAGACAACCATGAGAATATTAGCTATACTGAACGGTCACAGATGATGGAATCAATCAATGTTGATTTGAGTTCTTCATGCTCCGAATCCAATGAGAAAGATTTGCACTGTTCAGCTACGAATGCCATGCAAAGAAAGCAAAGACATTGAACCTTATCGCTACTTCACTCTCACCTCGTGCGGCTTTTGTCCACAATTATGGATCGAACATGTAGTGCCATCTTCCGTCACGATTTACCTACACCGACTAGAAACTTGTTGTTGAACTTAGAACAATTGGAACAACAACTTGATAAAGAAAAGGTTCAAAAGGAAAGTTCCAAGGTTGCACTTCATGTGATCCACAAACAATTTCACCATTCATCAATGGGAATATTCATCGATTATGATCAAGACATGACTGAAGTGTCTTTCAAGAAACACACTAGAATGGAAATTAGCGTGTTCATAGAGACACTTATCCATCTCATGGATAATGTGGAGAAGTACATTGAGGAAGCTACTCTGACATGAAAAAGTGGATGAGTGTGCTGTGCAATTGAGATTGTTGTGATAAGTTGGGTAATGTATCTCGTTGAAGAATCGGTGTTTCTTGAATGCGAATGTAGAGACAACAAATAATGATGAGTCGGGTAAAGCACCAGATGATGGATCAGTTGACATTGAATACAGAGGCTTAGAGATAGATAATCTTGACACATCGGTCCGGTGACTCTTGTTACACATGATGTGGATGCGAGATATCGCACGAAATTGAGCGAGTGTCATGTAATGAGGTACCCTTTCTTGTTCAACACAATGCATCTCGCTAAAGTACTTAAACAAACGATCATGATGTGAACATGACTTTGATAAATCTTTCAGAATCGTAGGCTGAGAGTCCGAGATGAAGTGTTTCAAAACAAAAGATATGGTTGATAAAAAGGCTTTTGATGAACTTTCAAACAAATTCTCAAATTTTGAAAAACATTGCATTTCACTTGAAATTGCGTCTGAGTAAAGAAGAAAGTTTTCAACTTAACAAACCATGTAAAATCCGAACTTCACGAATTCCGTGAACTTTTGAAATTAACACTTTGAAAGCTCAGCTTCAAGACAAAGACTCAACCATTTACAATCTGAAGAAACATATTTCTGTCTTGAATGTGAAAAGTAATTTTGTCATGAATACACAAGACATTGATGCTACAATAACAAGAAATAATGAACTGTCAATTTATGTGGCTAAATTACTAAAGGAAAATGAGTCTTTGAGAAAGCAACACATAGAACTAAGTGACTCTGTCAAAGAATCTAGAACTAAGTCAATGGAACAAACAAACCCTTTGATAGCAAAGATTGATGAACTCAAAGCTCAACTTCAGGAAAATAGTTTCGCCATTGTTGCTTTAAAATGAGCTCGAAAAACAATAGGGAATAGTGTGAACACTAAGTTTTCAAAACCATCAAACTTGGGGAAACCAGTTATTAGACAACCGAATGAGTTTAGATCTGAACGACCAAAATTTTCAAAAACGCGGTTTGCCTTCCAAGTTGATGCGAAACAAGTTTTACAAAACCGGTCACTTCACCTCACTTGTCTAGGAAAATTGATATGAATGACTTGTATAAGAACTCTTATCTAGAAATAGCTAGAAAGAAGGCAAGAATGAATCAAAGACGAATTTTAGGTGCAAGACCAAGGATGATGAATTCTTCGAGATTTCAAGGCTGCTAGTAGTTCTAAACCATTACCTAGGAACACTAATCTAAAGACTAGGAATTGGGTTACCTCTAAGAGTAGTTGCGTTTCGATTAAAGCTATTCCCATAGCAAATCACACTAAGAAATCTAGATCTATTTTTGAATCTAAACAAGTCATTTGCTCAAATGTCTGAAATGTATCTTTAATGCTAATCATGATAAATGTTTCACAAAATCCCTGAAGAAAGTAAATGCTCATGCAATGGTATAACCTGTTAAGTCTAGGATTTACACTAAGTCATCCACAGTGCATATAAAGCAAATGAAACAAAAAGCCTCATCTAGATGGTTACCAACTACTAAATTTTTGGAAACTAGGAATAAGGATAAGTCTCTCACTATGCATAAGAAGCCTAACAATCCTAGACCTTGCCATAAGTGGATACCATCTGGTAGAACTTTTAAGGATGATGGACTTAGGTGGATACCTAGAGGAAAGATGTTTACCAATGGCATTCTCAATGTTGACCGTGAAACCCCACAGGGTTTGGATACTGATGTTACTAACTAAAATATATGCAATCAAGTTTGTAATATTAGTGCAGTGTAGTCCTTACCGATTCAGATACTTTGATCCTTCAATACATGGACTGGCTTAAAGTATGGATAACAAAAGGATTGATATCTCATAACTCACGGGTTCTAGTTATCAACATTGATATTCAATCGGCTATGACGTCTGTTCACATCAGTTTAGGCCTCGTATTTCAACATTATGGTGTCTGCAGATAACACTTCAAGCCCCGTTCTTCAAAGAAAAGAAAAGTGTACGCTGCGCTCTTCGTAAGCTTAATCTTCAGCTAAAGAGAAATTCTCTCGTTAATGGCCATTCTCATCTACATTCTCCATCTTCGACCTTCATGCCTTTCTCCATGTTCGTTTCGTCATCAAGTGGATCTATATTCATTGGAGTTTACTCCTATTCACTTGTTCAAATAAAAAATGGCAACTTCGGATGCAATTTTCAAGGGGGGGGGAAGTGGATCTACATATTGATGGATGTTTGTATAATGGTCAGACTACTCAAGAAGCCTAATCTCTAGTTATTCCTCAAGGCGTTGTTAATGACTATCACTGCAGTTGCACTAATGAATAGTGATCCGCTCTTTGGTATTCCTTTGCCAAATCTTCACGGATCATTGTTTCATTGTTCTTTCCTAACTGTGCACTCTATAAATCAACCACATGAACATTAAGGAAAATGACTTCCTCATCCGCTTAAAAACATTATTGGTGAATCTTCCAGATCAGTTTCTACATGTATACATTAAGGAAGAATGCATTGATGTTGAGGAATCATTTGCTCCAGTTCAATTAGTGGGTCAATGTACATCCGATTGTATGTTGTGTTCACGTGTTGGGCATTTGACACAAGTTGATAACTTCAGAGTTAATCATTTATCACTTATTTGAGATTGAAGTTGACTTTCAACAAAGGCGTGTTCTTATTTGATAACTTGCTCGGGCTTAAGATCTTAAGTTGAAGACTTGGTTTATCTAGTTACCAGCAGTCGGGGTGGTTGGTTGAAGACCTGGTTAACTATCACTATTAGGAGTTACGTTGCTTTACTCAGTGTCACATGCAAATGACGATGTGGATAATCTCAAGAGGTGTTAATGTCTCATACTTTTTTTGAGTAGTGAGTACTTAGAGATTTGCTTGAAGCATAGATTCTCAACATCGTTCTTCCATCATTAAGTGCAAGCTTAAGATGCAAAAGCAGGGAATTCAACTTCAGTTTCAAGTTTGGTATATCGGGCTTTCTTCAACAGTGGTCAATTGTCTACATATGGGTTGATAAAGATAGTTAGAGAGTTTGTAGCGATTGATTCTCACAGATTCATTTGGGCTATTTGAGTTCTTCTCACAAGATTTCAAGTTTATGGGTATATTATGTTTTGTTGATTCTGAGGTATCAAAACCAGCAAGGGGGAAGGAGACATATATCTAAAATCACAACGAGTATACATGATGAACTTAACACTTCTACCTGATTGAAGTTATCCCGGAAAGACAATGGTCATAATCGTAGAGAAATTCAATGTTTAACTCGTAGCCTTTGGTGTATTATTCCAACTATTTGGGGGAAGGATGTATTATTCCAACCATTTGGGGAGAAGTGGTCTCTGGATACTTTTGGTATGTGTTAACTCAGCCTTTAGTAAAACGAAATATGAGAAGAATATTTGGTACGTGAGATGATATTGCTTATCGAGATCTTCGATATGATTAATGGTAAAGTGCTTCCGGTTATTCCTTCATGTACACATTGTTATGATGATTCCGATGAGATCGCAACCATCATGGGGGAGAGATATGTGTACTTCAGCAACTCACAACATGTTCACCTGATCGAGCTTAATCAGTGATTCTGGAGTTGACATATGCAGAGATGATCAGTGACTCAACATGTTACTTGGATGTCATCGTCTCTACTCTTGTTTGGTACATGTGTACATCATGGGCTGATTGGTTATATGTAAGATAATTAGAATGCATTTGGAGAAATGAAGATGTTGATATACTGTTCCCCTGAATAGACAACTGGTCAATCTCGAAGAGTAATGTGTACATCGAGGACGCACAACAGGTTCATGTGATCGGACTTAATCAGTTATTCCGGATTTGATAACCACTGAGATGATCAATGTATCAACTTGTTACTTCGTTGTTCTCATGATTCTTCGGGGTGCTGAGCTTCATTCAATGAGACCGTTCTTATTCATTTCTACTTCTTGGGGAAATGCTCTTTATAGTTTGTCGGTTTGGGGGGAAGCTACCAAAGTCTCACTTTCTGAAGGCTCATGTTCTATCTTCTATTCTGGAGCCTCGGAAGCTTTGGTGGTGAATGTTTAAGAGATGATGACTTCTATCTTCTACAACGGAGCTGCTCGATATCCTTATCTCGGTACTCGTATCATCATCTTCTTAAACTATATCATCTACTCTATCTGTGTATATATTTTTCAAAAACAAAATAGAAAATTATAAAACCTTCAAAAATCCATAAAAATTTGAAAAATCAGAAAAGACCAAAAATATGTTTTCTCAAGACATGTCTTCTGGTATCGATAACATCTACGGTCTTAGAAATGTCACGGGACTTTAGATGAAGTTCGAGCAGCAGGTGTAAATATTTCTTTCTAAACATGTCTAAAAAAAATGGCTTGATATTATTTCTGATAGCAACCCGCTCTTTTAAAGAAAGGAAAGTGATGCGTTAAACCATTTTTCAAATATTTCGTTCACTTATCCTAAAACAAAACAAGGAAAGCATGTCGTCAAAAAGACTGCTGTTTCTACACAAATGTTTTTCCGTCTAAAATTCTTCAGAAAAATATTTGTTGTTTTCCAAAAATGGTGGTAAAATGAGTTGCGTTAACAACAATCAGTTTCAGTGTTCTTATTAAAAATTGAAAACTCGATCAATGACTTCAGCATTTTTAAACTTTTCAGAAAATGAGTCATTGATTGAGGGGGAGAATGTTTTCAAATCTATATCATCTAACGGGCTTTCTTAATTATCCTAATATGCTTAATTAAAAATGATGTTAACCTACGTTGAAGGACTAGGTGCCTAGGATAAGATTGTTAGGATTAGATGATTAGAGTTTGATGAACACATAATTCCCATACCTTATATGAACTGATCGATATGTTGAATTGACTTGAATTAGTCGATTGCTATTTGGGTGATGTCGACCACCATATATCTGTATGTGTGTTCACTAACGTATGCATGTATATTGGTATATAAGAATGTTCCCGATCCGGATCCCACTAATGAAGATGATTGGATGCCGAAAGGAAAGGGTAACTATATCTTGGGTTGACAAATGAAGAAACGGAGCTTAATTGGACTTCTATGGATAGTTGGCATAAATGAAACGTAAGAGGTCTCACGCAATCGGAGATGGTTTTCTTCATCATCAAATGAAGAAACGGAGCTTAATTTGACCTCGGTTGGCATTAAAATGCAACGTAAGAAGTCTCACTGCATCAGCAGACGGTTTTTCTTCCAAGCCCTACAGCAACAACAGAAGCAGATTCTCAACCACCTAACGTATCTTTGTGCAGGAATGTAGTGGATGATACCATTTTTCTTAAAACAATTTAGAAAATGGAAAAATATTGTTTTTGAAAATAAATTGAACTCAAATTTTGGAAATCAACCGGACTTCATTTTAAACTAGAGTCACTCAATTAACGACTAATGTCATGGATTGAGGGGGATAGTGATTTCAAATTAAGTGTTTTCAAACAATATATCATCAAAACAAGTCCGGTTTGTACGTTAAAAATGTGGTGATCTGAAGATTTAATGTTATGTCATGGTATGATTTTTCTTTAGAATCAATATCTTTCAAAATGAAATACTTTCTGTTCTTGTTTGATTGTGAAATTGTTTTATTTTACTTAAAGATCTCTTAAAACTATCATACCTGACACTAACAATCTTTAATGTCTATAATTGGTCCTTATCTATCATTTTTTAAAATTAAATTTTGCCACGTCTTTCCCTAAAACTTTTCTAAATGATTTAAATCAGATGGGATCACAAATCTCAAATGGATTGATATTTTTGATCAGGGGAGAGATCGTGATTTAAATCTCAAATATGTTTTTATGGAATCGGTTTTAGTCCTTCAAAGGCACTCCTGCCTCCATGTGCCAAATGATTTCAAATACACGATGCACATGTTGAGGAGGAGGATTTATCCAAAAACATGATGAGTATTTAAACCAGGCCACATATTCTCCCATGTTTTCTAAACCTTATTAAATCACTTGGGATCCAAAATCTCAAAGGGTTTGATATTTTTGATCGAGGGAGAATTTGTGATTTAATATGAAATTTGATAAAAGGTGATCAATTGATTCAATGTGCTGGCTCTCTCTAATACGTGCTAAACTCTTTCATATATTGATGCACATATTGAGGGGGAGCAAATGGTTTCTTAATGGCTTGTGTGATCGTAAATGTGCTTCAAAATAACTCTTGCCTCTATGCGATAAAATGATTACAAATATCTTACGCACATATTGAGGGGGAGAATTTACCAAAGAAAATCAAATGACTTTTTCTAGAAGAAAATCAAATGGCTTTTTCTATGAAAATTGTGATTAGAGAAAATATTTCAATGTCCTCTTGCCTCCATGTGCTAAACATTTTCTAAATCATATGCACATGTTGAGGGGGAGGTTTTCTAAATGATCAAAACTATTAAGGTAGAAAATGCTTTGATTTCGTATCACAAGTACCTTGATTGTTTTTCCCAATGATTTTCAATTGGTTTCAAGAAGAAAAGAACAATACCAAAAGACCGACCAATTTACTTTATGCATGGTGTTATAAGGATGGTTAGGTTAGGCATTTGTTCCTACGATCCGCCGACCGAGGGATCTACCGAGGATAATCCACTAGATAGTGTAGAGTCCTTAGGTTTGATGAAAAAAAGGAGAAAAATGAGAAATGGGAAGAGTCGGATCGAGACAGAGCTAGTAATGGAATAAACCCAACAAGGTTCTAGTTATGAAGTCTTGGTAAGCACTGAAGGGGTTGAAGAATGAAAAGAAATGAATGTAAAAAGGGTGAAAAGAAATAGCCCTCCAATAATTCAACCTTAGGGCGAAAACCGGGTTCAATACATATGCTCTTGGTGTTTACAAAGGTAACACTTGTATTGAAGACAAGACGTCATGGACCCAGTGGACATAGCACTAAACTTCCCAAGCTACTCAAGTTCCTCTTAAAAGGGCTTGTTTCATTCTCACGGGGAACCGACATAATCTATCGACTTTCTCTTAGAGATTGTTGATATTGAAGAAGGAGACCCTCTCCCTAGTCTCCGGCATAGGAACCAAATGTGCACGATTGAGTCTAGAGCCAAGAGATCATCCACAATATCTCATTAGGACACAAAATTCATGAAGACTCACTATTTCACACAATGTGGAAAGTGATAATATATATTAAGAGTCCTACGCATTATCCTTGTGGTATTGCCAGAACATCCGAGTGATATGTAAATATTCACGTTGAAGATGGAAATCGTTCTAGAGCCAACATCAAACAAGCTATTGGTAGGTGACATGTGAGATCTTTTCTAAAGATCAAGCTTGTGACAACTGGATATAAACGATGGGGCGATTTACTTATGAATCAACCTTGGCCCAGGAAAAGGATTGACGGATACCTTTGAAAAACCGGTAGTTGTGCTCAAAAACTCTTTTCTCTAGCACTTCGACTGTGTATTATGTGTTCAAATTAAAAGGGTATTTATGATTGAAAATTGATTTCTTCTTCTAAACCTTCGTCGTATTAAAAAACTCTTTCTCTTAAGCAATACGCGATTGTTTTCAAATCATTTTCTATGAATCAGTAAATCTTAATTTGCTGGTTCACTCACTCCGTGTTGTCTTCTTTGAGACGTTCCGGTTTAAGAACGGCTAGAACAACCATAAACCCTGTCAAGGAGATTCTTAGGAATCCTACGTTCACGCAAGCGTACTTGTCTCGATCAACGGGAACCGTGGGCGTGTACCTCAATTCAACGAAAGTGATCAAAGACACTTTCGTATGTTTTATTGCTAACCGTTGTTTGCGGTACATTTGACTACCGGCCGGTTGCGGTGATCGGTAATTGAGGAGTCAATCCAAAGCCGCATGCTCACAACATCCACACTTAATTGAAGAAATCATGAGTAGTGCATATCTACATAACACGGCTCGATATTTCTATACTATGCTTCGCTACGCTGCGCAAAATATCATGAACCAGTAAAGCTTCCACTACTCTGATGGAAAGATGTCATGATCCAGAAAGTGTGAGCATGTCGGTCCAAAAGTCACAACTTCACATGATGGCAACACAATAAAGGGTGATCCAGAGATGTACTGTGGCCGATGATCTCAATGAAAGCTCGAAGATCATCAAAGATGTGGATCAGTTTAATTTCCTTCACTAAAAGTACAAAATATAATCGGACTTTGAAGTATTACTGCTAAAGCACAAAAGATGCGGAAGTTGAAGAATTAAAGTCTACGAGCTCAAGACTGAAGATTAAATAGAATGCTAGGATTCGAAATTTAAAACATGGGGTGACCTCCCTTAGGGGGAGATTGTTAGGAATTAGAAATTCCATAGTGAAGTGTCGGTCACCCCATATATAATCTAGCATAAGTTAGCTTATTTATTATTTATTTAGTTTAGAGCAACACCGTGGAGGACGGACGGGTCTTTACCCACTGTATGCCTGATCCACAGTCCGAAGGAGGACGTTTAGTTTGTAACTATAAATACCCTCTACCTCCCAAGGTAGAGGGTTGGACCTTTCTCACTCAATCTAACCTTCTTTCTTTTGTTTTACTTTCTCTCTCTAGAAAGGCTCCCATCTCTACTTTCTCTCTAAAACCTCTAAGCAATTCGAACCATATATTGTTATGTGATGTGTTTGTGAAATCCAATATGTTACATAAGTCTAGTAACACGAATGTTCTTGCACCTGGAATGTTTAAAATTGACACTAGAATGCCTAATGACAAACCACAAGATACTAATGTGCTTCCTTCCACTGATACAGGAATAGTTTCCTCTTTTCCCAACTTTAGTACTTCACAGCTTAAGAGCAAAACCATGAAGAATAGGAAGTTGCAACGTAAGAAAAAAACAATAAAGACCTCTGAAGTAGAAGAACACCTTAGGACCTTGAATAACACTCAAGTTGCACCCACTTTAGACATTGCGTTAGACAAATGTAATAGAAAAAGTGATGTAACAAATGTTGAATCTTTAAGTACTTTGAATGTTATGTTTGAAGAATCTTGTGTTGGTTGTCGTAAAAGCATGTTTTCTGGTTGTCATGATAAATGTGTTGATAAATCTATCTTATCTCGTAAGCAGAATAATAGAAAACGGATTACCTCTAGGCCCACTAATGCTTCTAAGTCTGTGCTAGGTAAACTGCCCTCTAGTGTTTCTGCTATGATCATTGATGTACCCATAGAACCCATTTCACCTCCTAGGAAGAAAATATCACATAGTGCATTCACTAAGACCAAAGCAAAAACTAGTTGGACTTGGCAGAGAAGGTTACATAATACACCCAGATTTAAATGGATTCCTAAAATCATTAGCAGGTGTGCTTCAATCAGAATCAGAATCTGGAACCCTCTAACTCTTGGGTTCCACCTCTACTTCTATTCCACCTTGTCGTCTATGTGTAATGCAGGGTGATCTGATCATCCTCTCGGATTGTTGATAGCGCATGTTCCCGGCACATGACAGGCAATCTCAAACTGTTATCAAACTTTGTTTCAAAGTTTATCGGTACTGTCAGGTTTGGGAATGATCACTTCACAGCTATGATGGGCTACGAAGATTACACCAATGGGAACATCGAAATTAGCAGGGTTTATTATGTGGAAGGTCTTGGTCACAATCTCTTTTCTGTCGATCAATTTTGTGATGGACATTTGGAAGTTGCTTTTAGGGAGAAAACTTGTTTCATTCGTGATCTACAAGGAAACGATCTTATGTCTAGAAACCGCACATCAAGCCTTTACACAATCTCAATGCAAGACATGATTGCTTCATCTCCCATCTGTCTACTATCTAAGGTAACATCTACAAAATCTTGGTTGTGGCACCGTCGACTTTCACACTTGAACTTTCAAACCATAACCAATCTTGCACGATACAAACTAGTTGAAGGTCTTCCAAGGTTTCGGTATTCTAAAGATCATCTATGCTCAGCTTGTGAACAAGGAAAAAGCACTCGTTCTCATTTTTCCTCAAAGGTGGAACACAACTCTCAGCATGTTCTTCATCTCCTTCACATGGATTTGTGTGGCCCGATGCGTGTGCAGACGATTAATGGCAAACGCTACATTCTAGTAATTGTTGATGACTACTCAGGATGGACTTGGGTTTATTTTCTTGAAGTAAAGATCAAGCTCCACAGATGATCATCACCTTTCTCACGAAAATTCAAGTTCAGCTCCGGAACACAGTCAGACAAATCATAACAGAGAGAGGAACTGAATTTGTGAATCAAACTCTTCATGAATACTATGAGAAAGTAGGAATTGAGCATCAAACATCAATTGCACGAACACCATAACAAAATGGAGTTGTCGAAAGACTAAACCGTACGTTAGTGGAAGCTGCAAGAACGATGTTCATAAATGCAAAACTTTCAGATTACTTGTGGGCAAAAGCCATGTCAACTGCATGCTACACTCAGAACCTCTCTATGATAACTAAATGCCACAACAAAACACCTGATGAGCTTATCTATAACCGCAAACCGAATCTCAAACACTTTCATGTATTTGGTTCTCTCTGTTACACGAATAATGATCATGATGATTTTGGAAAGCTTAAGGCTAAAGCTGACATCGGAGTCTTCGTTGGATACTGTGAAAACTCAAAATGATATCGGATTTGGAATTGTTGTACCAGGGAAATTATGGAAACGATTCATGCTAATTTTGATGAGCTTACATAAATGGCTTCTGAGCAAAACAGCTTGGAACCCGGACATAACCGTCTCAACTTCCCCCAAACCCCATCATCAGCTGAACCAAGCTTACAGCTTACTCGTCGTCAAATGGAACAGCTATTTGCTCCTCTGTTTAGTGATGATATTGATCAACGTGCTCCAAATGTATCAAATGTTTCCGCTCAACCCGATAATAATCCAATCCCGATACACTGAAACAACAACAAGCGTTGATGAAGCACCTCCAATTGATTCTACATCAACAGCCGAACAAACCACATCCAATGAAGCTGATCCAGCTGATGATCTTCTGAATCATGATGTACCTGCACCCGCAGATTATGATCCAAATGCATTCTTTAACCCTTTCGCTAATGAAACTGAAACTTCAGATGTTGCGGAATCATCGACAAGCCATTTGAATCCACCTAATTTTCATAATGTATATCAACATCAACCCTCCATACATCGTTGGACTAAAGACCATCCTCTTGTGAACATTATTGGAAACCCGAATCAACCAGTCGTAACTAGACAACGCCTTCAGACTGACGGTGAACATTGAATTTATGCACTTACCGTTTGTCAATTTGAACATAAAAAACATTAAAGAAGCAATGACTTATGACAACTGAATTGAATCCATGCAAGCAGAACTTAATCAATTTAAACGTCTTGAAGTATGGGAATTGGTTGAAAGACCAACAGGGGTGATGAGTGTGTAAATACTCATCATTTTTGTTCCTTTTACTGCTATGAAAAGCAAATCAAAAACACTTTGAAAAGTCTCAAAAGACGAAAAAAATATTTAGGCGTATTTTATGCAATAATTGTCAAAATCTAGTCCCTGGTTATTCAAAACATGATAATTTTTCATAAAAGGCCCTCAAGGATTTTCAAGTTGTCAAAATTAGCCTTATAAAATTCAATTTTGCAAAATGGCAACTTTAGTCCACGAAATTTCAAAGATTGACAGAAATTACCCCCGACATTTTAAATTGGAAAATTAACATTTTTAGTCCTTTGGTAATTCTAACTTGTCAAAATTGGTCCTTTTGATAAATTTTGGAAAAGTGCGATTTCAGTCCCTCTAGTTTGGATGTATTACAAATGTGGTCCTTGTATTAATACTACAAACCAAACCAGCCCAATGTTTAACCCTGACCCAATAACAACCCGACCCATTTTAAAATACCCAACCCACCATATAACCCGAACCTTTCCCTTTCCTCTCTTTTTCCCATCTCCCATAAACCCAGCTTTCCTTTCTCTGCTTCCCAGATTACCTCACAAACCTTTACCCAATTCTCTTCACCCAAAACACTCCATCCTCACCATCACTCTATTACCCAGGTTATCCCAACTCCCAAACCCACTATGCTTCTTCCCCCCCCCCAAGACGTGCCACCATGGCAATCCAAGTCAAAAGAGACCCAACCAATGGCTCAGATTGTTTCATGATCTATACCTAACAGTTGAAAGGTGGAGATTTATTCAAGAAAGCACAAGTTGGAGCTTTGGCTGATTTCACTCACAAAACAAACACAAGCAAGTGAAGACCTCAAGAGATTGAAGACCCCTAGGGTTGTAGTATAAAAGCTCCTTTGTAGCCAAGTTATAAGGCACCCTTTTTCTTATCTTAGTTTTAAAAAATTAAGTTTTTATTATTTTCGTATTGTATTGAAATTTTCAGTTAATGAAAAACATCTTTCTCATAATTGTTACTGTTTTAAGAATTCTTTTTTAACATAGTTAAGTCAATTTTAGCTCCCAAGTTTCTGATATTAAACTTGTTTTTAGAAAAATCACACCATTAACGTGTGTTTGGGTCAAGAAGAAAAGGGGTCAAACAAACATGTTCCACCCATTTGACTCCTTAAGTCAAACTCCTGGTTGATCTTTGAATTTGTTTTATAAGTTGGAAAGTAGTGAAATCAGTTCTACAAAGTTTGGGTATTCAATAAAAACTTGTTTTGGTCTCTCTATGAACTGCAAAGTAAGGACTCACACTTGTGATCTTGTGAGCTTTTCGTGGTTCATTCGATATATAGTTTTTGTAAAAGTTGCTTTTATCTAATCCTTATGTGTCCTACTTAGCTTGTGTCCAGTTTGTTTTGCAAGTTAATGTGTTTGAAGGTTTAGATGAAAATTAAAATCTGAAATTTCACTTTGTCAAATCGGTTATCAAGCATACCAAAAAATAGTTCACGTAGTGATCTTAGCTTATTTTCAAGCTCTAAACAGCTTTTTCTTGTCCCCCACTTGGTTTATCCTGCATCTATACTATGCTAACTTGATCTTTGTAGCTTGTCCTTGGTTTGGAGGTCCACGTTTCAGCTTATAAATAAGCTCCAACAGGCCCCCCCCTTGCTGTTGTTTTAGGCTGCCTGCAGCAATAGAGGTCACACTTTCCTTTTCATTTTTCTTTTTTAAGCTTATCGCTAGGAAACTTAGCTTATTTAATATTCGTTATCTCAGTTTAAGTAGCTTGGATTAGATTCTTAGGATTTAGCTTATTGGTTGCCCTTAGTACTAGTTTAGTGCCTCATTTGCGTTAGCTTAGGATCCCCTAGTTAGTTTTGTTGCCTACTGCTTGTCCTAGTAATTTAGCTTAACTTAGTTCCCATCAGCTTATTTCTAATCTCCAGTGCTTATTTGTGTTTGTGCTTGTGATGAATTACTGTCTTGGTCTCCTTTTTGCCTAATATAAGCTGTTATAGGATTGTTTGGTTTGTGCTTGTCCACAAAATCTAGCAATAAGCTATCATAACAACTTAGAGTGTAGTTTTCTCGAGCTTATTTGTGAACCTATTTTGGCTCACCTTCTGCTTATTAGCTTATCATTCCAAAGTCGTGTAGCAAAAGGGGTGTGTTTTGAGGTCTGTCCAAACACGGGTACTAAATAAGTTGTTTCCAGTTTATTGGGAGCTTAGCAAAAGCAAGCCTTTACAAAAAATATTTTATTTTGGTTGCATCTTGGAGTTTTAATAAACGGATCAAAAAGAAAAATGTTTTGCAAAAGGATGGAAGGCGTGCTCGAACACGAGACCTCCCACCCCTTGAGAGTGATAAGTGTACCAGTATAACCAGCCCTTGGGTCTTGTCTTGGTTATATCTTGCAACATTCATTATATAAAGTCGTTTGTTAGTTTAAACTTATTACACTTTGCTTATTTTTTTTACAGCTTATTGGTATAAGCTGTGGCTCCCATTTTATTTTTCATAGGTCCATTAGGTCATCAAGTATTTTTACAAAAATTTTCACAAATTTCTAAAATGTTTTAGTATTTTTAATCATTTAATTAGAGTTTAATAGTTTTTAATTCGTAGTAATTAATTTAAAAGTCAAAAAAATACCCGGTCTTTTTCTAAAATTATTTTTAGTCAAATAGAACGTAGGAAAATTGATTTCACACCCGTAGCCCTTAAATTTCAAAACTTTTACGTTTATGGCTCGGGTGGTTGCCGGTTTTTACGTTTTTTTACGTTTTTGCACCCTAGGACTTAGTGTAGCTTCGTTTTATCATTCCTTAGGCTTGGTGATAGTTTATTTTTAGTTTATTAGGGTTCCCTTTCCTTAATTACCTTCCCGTTAATTAATTGGTAGAAACGTAATTCAACTCAAACAAATCATTGTAACCAATTCAAGTTCAAATCACGAAACTCAACGAATCCTTCCATTCACACCTCGTTGGGACACGAACCGGGAACTCACTTTTCCGGTATCACTTTTATCACACCCGTAAGATTTGATACGTTGACCTTTTTCCTAATGGGTTGATTTATCGAATTTTACGGTTATTTTGATATACGTTGATATTGTGTTTGTTTTCACCACTCACTTTACACCGAATCAAGGGGTCTACGTAATTGGCAACAAATGGATTTGGAAAAATAAGTTAGATACTGAGGGTACGATTATCAGAAATAAGTCACGTCTGGTGGCTAAGGGTTATAGACAGGAAGAGGGGATTGACTTCGAAGAATCATTCGCGCCAGTTGCTAGACTTGAGCGTATGCGGATTTTTCGGCATTCAGCGGCTCACATGAACATTACGGTCTATCGGATGGATGTTAAAACCACTTTTACGAACGGTAAACGAAGGAAACGGTATATGTTAGTCAGCCGAAGAATTTGTTGATCGAGTTCCTAATCACGCGTCTACAAACGAACAAGGCTCTCTACGGTCTCAAACAAGCCCCTTGGGCGTGGCATGATGAGTTATCATCCTTTCTCCTATCCCATAATTTTGTCAAAGGATCGGTCGACCCAACACTGTTTATACAATATCACGGGGCACACATTTTAATCGTTCAAATTTATGTGGATGACATTATTTTTGGGTCAACCCATAAAAAGTACTCAAACACTTTTTCAAAACTAACGAAAACACATTTTGAAATGTCAATGATGGGTGAACTTACGTTCTTCTTAGGACTACAAGTTCATCAATCACCCCGTGGTATTTTCCTAAGTCAGTCCAAATATGATCTTGAAATTTTAAACAAACATGGAATGCAAAGCTGTGATACCTATGCCACACCAATGGTACATACCAACAAATTGGACGCTGATTTGCATGGGAAATTAGTTGACCCTACCAAATACCGAAGTATTATTGGGTCTCTCATGTATCTAACGACCAGTATACCTGACATTGTATTTTCTGTATATCTTTGCTCCCGTTATCAGTCAAGACCAACTGAACGTCACCTCACTGAGGCTAAAAGAATCCTCTAATACGTCAAGGGAACCATTAATTTGGGGATCTGGTATCCAAAGGATTCTGATTTTAAACTAATAGCTTTCTCAGACGCTAATAATGCAGGATTCTTAGACTCTCAGAAAAGTACTTCAGGTGGTTTGCAATTCCTTGGTGATAAATTGGTGTCATGGCAATCGAAGAAATAGGATTGTACATCGCTGTTCTCAACTGAAGCATAATATGTATCCATGTCGACGTGTTGTGCTCAAGTCATTTGGATGAGAACACAACTCAAGGACTAGGGTTATGTATTTGACAGAATCCCGGTGTACTGTGACAATCGAAGGGCTATTGCGATCTCGTGCAACACTGTTTAACATTCGAAGTCAAAGCACATCGATCTTTGATATCATTTCATCAAAGAGCATGTGGAAAAGGGTACCGTTGAATTATATTTTGTAGGTACTGAACACTAACTGGCGGATCTTCTCACCAAAGCCTTGGCTCCTGCCAGGTTTAGTGATTTGATCCACCGGATTGGCATGAGGTGTTTGACCCCTGATCTATGCTGAACCGTCAATTTATCTCACGCAAGCTAGCCACTTGTGAATGACCAACTTAAGAAACTTAAAAGCAGCTTCGAGCAGAAATACAATGAAGATCGAGAGTATAGTGTTTCCCAGGTCGTTAAGTCCCAACGAGCTGTGCGAGAATAGTCAAACGTGTAGTGATCGAGAGATTTGAACGGGAAAAGATATTTGAAGATGATTATAACTAAGGAAAAAGCCCATAAACTACAGGGGCTTAAATGCAAATTAAAAGAAATTAAAAGATAAAAGATATTAAATAAACGCTATCACTATTTTTACAAATCGATGAACGTTTATGTGATTTTATAAAACTAAATAACTTAAATAAACTATCTTAACTAAAACTTAAACTCAAAATATCTAAAAACGTGGTCTAAAACAAAAACGAGCTTTACGTTTAAAAATTATTTGGGCAAGCAAAAACGTAAATTTTATGAAATAAAAGGCCTACGAATGTAAAACTAATTTTATTACGTACTATATGATAAAAGAAAATTTTAGAAAAAAGATTTATATTTTTTAGACTTTTATATTTTTTTTTATGAATTTAATACGATTTAATACTAATTAAATGTTTAAAAATACTAAAACTATTTATAAAAATCTGAAACTTTTTTATAAATTACTTTATACTATTACAAAGATAAGAAAAATACAAAACATGAAAAAGCTGGATTAAATAAGCTGGTAATAAGCTAAAAGCTATGTATAAGCTAAATGGACTAAAACGTGGTTAAGTATTTAATATTGCAAACCATGACAAGAAAGACCCAAGGCCAGTTGGTTGGAGTGTGTGTGCTGTGTGCGCGCTTTGGCAACCAGGAGGTCACAGGTTCAATTCCCATCAGTCCTTTTTTTTTTTTTTAACTATATTTTTTTTTTTTGGATTTTTATTTTACAAATCTATTAATTACACTAAAATAAGCATTTTTTATAACTACAACTATTTATGAAAATGACTAGAAAGCTAAGTTTGAGCATATGATTTTATCACAGTGGCATGAAAAGGAAAAAATGAATATGCACTAGTTATTAGCCAAATGGCTATTTAAGCTAATAAATAAGAATAAGTTAACTAAGAATAAGCTAAACAAGTATTAAGCTAAAATGATATCTGGAAAAGCAAATTCATTAAGAAATAAGTACTAAATAAGCTCTAAATAAGCTTAAACTTAACTGTATGCACAGGACAGTTTTCAGAAAAAAGGGTCTAAAAGAAGCTTGAAAATAAGCAGTTTATAAGCTAATAAGATACAAGCTAGTATTTTTATAATTTAATTTAGCAGCTAAATATTAATATCCCAAAAGGATTTAAGCTAAAACTTAGTAATAAACACACACTAAAATTCTAAACTTTATTCAAAAACGGCACAAAGTAAAATTTGACTTTTTAATGTAAACTAAGAAATTGACTTTTATGAACTTGTGATCTATCCTACTTATTAAATATGTTATATTAAGCTATTATGAGACTAAATTAAGCTAGATAAACAACTTGTGAACTAGTATGCATGATTTAGCAATCTAACTTTCTAACAGTGGACAATGAATATTATATTAAAGCTAGTTTTGACTTTTTAACTAATAAGCACTATGTTTAATGGTTTATTTGAGCTATTTAGACGTAAGGTAACATGTAACAAGCAAAAACAATGACATTAACAACCTTAAACACAGTTTTAACAATAAATCCAAACACCACTTTATGAAATTGTTGTAAAGCTTTTCAAAGCTTAACAATGATTTAAGCTAAGCCTGATTCATACATACATTTGATGATAAAAGAAACTGTTTTAAGCATATAAATACTAATAATAACACCAAAGACCTCTAAATTACTAAATTGCAATATTGACAGTGAAATGATGAAATCTAAACAATTGAGAAAACTAATGAACAAGCTAGCAATTTTAAGCAATAATATTACTAAGATACACTAAATAAGCATATAAATCACAAAGATAAGCAGTTATAAGCAATGAAACAGTGAAATGCCAAAATTAAGGATTGAGCTTACAAATTGAGTCCAAGCTCAAAACAGAGAATCAAGGTCTGAGATCACACCCTATGGCTTCCCAAGAAGCTCTAACCCAAAAAGCAATCCATAAATCACCCTACTTCAGTCTTTTGCACCATCTTCACTTGATTTTTGATTTTTAATCTATTTTTTTGGTATTTTTCTTGTTTTTCTATTTTGTTGAATAAAACTGGATTTGAAATGTTTCTAACAGCTTATAAGCCTTGTCAAGAGCTTATACAAGCTTAAGAAACAATAACAACACCTATTAACAACATTTGCTTATTTTGAGATTCTTGACATAAAAATCACATAAACTGAATTAGTAAATAAAAACTAAATGAGACTGAAAACGGTTCTTATTGCACTAAAATATGATTACAAAGGCTTTGAAAGCTTAAACATAAACTGGTAAACTTAAAATATTTAAAACGAGACAAGCTAAATTAAGCTACACTAAGCTACTCTACTCTACTCCAATATCTCCTCTCTTCTTTTATACTTCAAGAAGTCTCCACGTGTCCTCTAGATCATATCCCACCACTTTATTGAGCCAATGGGAAAGTTATGAGTGTGTTGGCCAATTTATCAATTTGGCGGGAAAAAGTGGATTTGACTTGTGGGGACTGTTACTGCAACTAGGAGGGGGGGGGACAGGTGTGATAATGATGTGGGTGAGGGTGGAAGGAGATAAGGCATTGGTGGTGTGTTGGGAGAAGGAATTGCAGGCAAACAAGTGGGGGGGAAGAAAGGTGTACAGTGTATGGTGGGAAAGTTATCTGTTTGACCAGGGGGTCAAAATGAGTGTGACAGGGTCCAAAAGGTTACATGGCAGGGGTCATTTCATTTTGACAAGGCTTTGTTTGGTTTTAATGATAAGGACCAATATGTAATTCTTCCAAACTTGAGGGGCCATTCCTGTAATTTTCCAAAGTTGTTACAAGGACTAAAACTGACAACCTTCAAAAGTACAAGGACTTGTTTTGACATTTTCAAAATTCCAAGGACCAAACTTGACAATTTCAAAAGTTCAGGGACCTTTTCTGCCATTTGACAAAAGATTTATTCAAGGACCATGTTTGACAAGTTAAAATATTTCAGGACCTTGAATATCATTTTCTTTATTTTGTTTCATCAGGGACTGTTTTTACAACTTTTAAAACTGGGGGACTAAAACGCCAATTATGCAAACTTTATACGTTTTTCAACAGATTTTGATGTTTTTGCATTTAAAACACATAAAACACTTATTTGTGATATTTTTATCATTTTGATGCATTTCTGAGTGTTTTCAGATGTTTTTGCAGTTTAAATGATACAAAAATGATGAGTATTTAGACACTCATCAATCCCCACACTAAGATATTGCTAGTCCCTAGCAATGTTTTGAGAAAAATTAATGGATTTCATCTCTTTACCAAAAGCCATTACTCTTGGAGTAGCCAAATGTTTCAGTTCAAGTAAGAACCTTGGTACACTGATAACCAAGTGATTTTGAGCAAACCACCAGCTTTCAACGGTTTTGATTTGTCTTTACCATAAGCCGTTTGCTCTGGACTAGCCAACTCTTAGATAAATTATCAATATTATCTTTGGTGAGTCGATTACCAATTATGGTTTTTCCACTGCCTTTACCACAAGCCATAACCTTGCGGGCTAGCCAACTCTTCACTTTTAAGGATATGGTGAGTTGAATACCATACAATTTTGGGCAAATTGTAAGCCGTCAACGGATTTGAGATATCTTTACAAAGAGCCGTTTGCTCTGGATTAGCCAATCCTTATGTGGGTTAGACATGGTGGACTGATTACCATTTGTTGTGTTTAGTACATAGTACTTTCACTAAAAAAAAATTTAAAATTTGGCCATTTTGGGGAAAAGGGACTAAAAGGGTACATTTATGATCAAAATTCGCCAGATTTCCCCACTTAGAAATGAATATTGTCCTCAATATTCAAAGTGTGGAAACACAACAATTATTCTCTTTTTAATATTTACAATTTTCAAAGTTTTATATATACATATACAAGGGTATTACCCCCACACTGGTGGTACACACGGGTGAAAACCCATGTTTAGCTATTGTTTTTGATTACCGAGTCGCTAGCTTGACTCGACCCGAATTAATTTGTTCATGGGGAAGTAAGTGGAAGAGACAATCTCCATCGGACTTTCATTCAAGATGTTTGAATAAACATTGAAGTACGTGAAAGTTCCACACCGATGAGATATAGATGCAAACCCGGCTCACAAGTGGTACATGGAAATGCCTGGGTCAAAGATAATGTCTTCATTCCCGAAGGAGTGAAGAACAGGAGAAGTGACAGGATATATGAAGAAAAGAAGGAAAATCATGATACAAATCATGACTAACTCTTCATCCTCAATAGGAGAATTCATAGTTTCATGAATCTCCTCAGTTAAGTTCACTTGATCAAGACAAATCTCGGGTGTGTCTAGATCAAAGTAGAAATTATCATACTCCGACGGAGATATGATATGAGTGAGTTCACCGGAGAACTCCTCGAAGGTAAATGAATCATATTCAGAATTGGTATCAGTGGGTTCACTAGTGAACTCATCCAATGTAAATGATTCATAATCAGGGAGAGAATTATGAGAATGAAAAGTGAATCTGCCACTAATCTTCTCCCATATTATCAAAACAGAAGGCTTCCATTTCCTAATAGAATCATCGGAAAGAATGTCACTATCCTTAATGGGGATAGGAGATGAAATAGGTTTTTACCTAAAGCCTCGATTTTAGAAATGAGAAGACTGACATTCAGGAGAATGTTGCACGGCAAGTGCTTCATCTTTGATTTCGTGTCGAGTAACTTCATCATTCTCTTCTTCTAAGCTAACAAGCTCAGAAGGTAAATCTTCCATATAAACGATGTCTCCACAAGATAACGAATCGTCATCAATAGAATCGGAGCACATCTCAACATGATTACTTTGGAAGACAAGAGGAGGAAGGATATCACACACATGATCAAGAATTCCCTGTGACTCTCTTGGGATTGGGACAAGGTTCTCAACACTAGACTTTATTAATTCGTCCGATTCCTTTTCAAGAACAGTGTCAAGAAGCTCATCCCCCATGTTTAGAGAGTGAGTGGGAGCCTCGGGTGTGATAGCAGTTGTTTGAGAATGAATCTCAACTGCTGGATGTCATCGATGAACTTGATGAATCTTCAAGTGTATCTTCATCATCTGTCATCGGGAATAAAAAAACTGAGAGCTAGATCTCGCTTTTCTTTTGCAATTGATTCCCCTAACAGATTTTTCAAAGGCAATTTGGGATTTTATTTTAGCACCCGCTCTTCAGCTAGCAATTCTTCCATGGATTTCTCATGTGAATTTGGAATGACAGGATATTGTGGGAGTGGAGATTTGTCAAAACCAGAAGGTTGACATTGATAATCATCATGAGGAACCCCACAATATACACAAGAAAAATTGGAAATATTATGAAGTACAGTTTTATTGAACTCCTCACCTCTTTTCACTAACTCTAGAAGCTCTAGATAAGTGTCTTGTTGGGTTTGCTGAGGAGTTTGAGTTATTTGGCACTGTGGAGGTTGGTCGTGATATGGATAGTCGTAATTGTTACAAGGAAATGGATTTCCTGTTTGACAATCAGAGCTGGAATGGGGACCTCCACAGTTCTCACAACAAAATGATTGTTGTGGGTGGTCATGTGAATAATATGGGATTTTGGTCATTTCAAAGTCCGAGTGTTACCGAAAACGTTGCGTAGACAAACGTGTTTCCGGATTAACACTCAAATCCTTGGTGAGGACCTCCACAAAATTCACAGCAGTTATGTTGATGATATGAAGATGAGTCGTGGTGGGTAATTGGAAAAGTTTGAAGGGTCGTTAAATGAGTTCTGATTAGGATCATAATCAAATGAATTCCTCGAACCACAAAACAAACAACTCCCGTTCCGAATATCATTACCACATTGTACACACGTACACCAACGACATGGTGAACCATAAAGAGGCTCACCACAACCGACACAAGGAATAAACGATTCTATTAGAGAGTTATGAGAAGGAATTCGATTATTCAAAGAATCAACAAAACCAACATGGTGATCTGAATGACTGTTAAGTCTCGAAGAACATTTTGAAAAATCCGGAGGTGGGACAAGTGGTGTGCTCTTAGAGCTAGCAATTTCCACCACTTCCTTTATGGTCTCCGGTTCGGTTCTTGAGAAAGCGTGAAGATTAGGCAAGTCATTCTGCTAGTCACCGGTCTCAATTCGTGATGTTTGCTTTTGACCGTAAACCGTGAAAGTTTAGAATCAATTCTAGATGGCTTTTGAGCAATCGAGGGATTAGATCTTTGGATAACCGTAGGTTGGACGTATTTAGCACTTCCATTATCGAGAGGAAGTACCGGTCCTTTGTCACCCCGGCTCGTTCTATTTCCCTACGAGAATGAATGGATCATCACGAACAATACTAATTCTTGACATTTGTGATAAAGTCCAAGCTTTTCGCCGTCGCCCGAATTCGTTCTCGAGAGATTCCATGAGAATAGAAGAAGTTAGAATCAAATGGATAGAGGGTAAAGGGATAAAGAATTAAAAAGGGTAAGAGGGTAAAGAGAAATATTTTTGGGTTTTTTTGAAAAACATGATGTAAAAACTAAGAATGAAAATATTTTTGGTTTTTTTTGATTTTATAGATGGTATGAACAAGGAGTGATGTTAAATCACTAATCTGCTAAACGTAAGACTATTAGCACTGCAAATGGCGCCAAAATTTGATCTGTGCTGAACCGTCAATTTATCTCACGCAAGCTAGCCACTTGTGAATGACCAACTGTAAGAAACTTAAAACAGCTCAGAGCACAAATACAATGAAGATCAGGAGAGTATAGTGTTTCCCCCGGTCGTTAAGTCCCAACGAGCTGTGCGAGAATAGTCAAACGTGTAGTGATCGAGAGATTTGAACGGGAAAAGATATTTGAAGATGATTATAACTAAGGAAAAAGCCCATAAACTACAGGGGCTTAAATGCAAATTAAAAGAAATTAAAAAGATAAAAGATATTAAATAAACGCTATCACTATTTTTACAAATCGATGAACGTTTATGTGATTTTATAAAACTAAATAACTTAAATAAACTATCTTAACTAAAACTTAAACTCAAAATATCTAAAAACGTGGTCTAAAACAAAAACGAGCTTTACGTTTAAAAATTACTTTGAGCGCAAGCAAAAACGTAAATTTTATGAAATAAAAGGCCTACGAATGTAAAACTAATTTTATTACGTACTATATGATAAAAGAAAATTTTAGAAAAAAGATTTATATTTTTTAGACTTTTATATTTTTTATGAATTAATACGATTTAATACTAATTAAATGTTTAAAAATACTAAAACTATTTATAAAAATCTGAAACTTTTTTATAAATTACTTTATACTATTACAAAGATAAGAAAAATACAAAACATGAAAAAGCTGGATTAAATAAGCTGGTAATAAGCTAAAAGCTATGTATAAGCTAAATGGACTAAAACGTGGTTAAGTATTTAATATTGCAAACCATGACAAGAAAGACCCAAGGGCGCAGTTGGTTGAGTGTGTGTGTGTGTGCGCGCTTTGGCAACCAGGAGGTCACAGGTTCAATTCCCATCAGTCCCTTTTTTTTTTTTTAACTATATTTTTTTTTTTGGATTTTTATTTTACAAATCTATTAATTACACTAAAATAAGCATTTTTTATAACTACAACTATTTATGAAAATGACTAGAAAGCTAAGTTTGAGCATATGATTTTATCACAGTGGCATGAAAAGGAAAAAATGAATATGCACTAGTTATTAGCCAAATGGCTATTTAAGCTAATAAATAAGAATAAGTTAACTAAGAATAAGCTAAACAACTGTTATTAAGCTAAAATGATATCTGGAAAAGCAAATTCATTAAGAAATAAGTACTAAATAAGCTCTAAATAAGCTTAAACTTAACTGCACAGAGTTTTAAAAAAAGGGTCTAAAAGAAGCTTGAAAATAAGCAGTTTATAAGCTAATAAGATACAAGCTAGTATTTTTATAATTTAATTTAGCAGCTAAATATTAATATCCCAAAAGGATTTAAGCTAAAACTTAGTAATAAACACACACTAAAATTCTAAACTTTATTCAAAAACAAAGTAAAATTTGACTTTTTAATGTAAACTAAGAAATTGACTTTTATGAACTTGTGATCTATCCTACTTATTAAATATGTTATATTAAGCTATTATGAGACTAAATTAAGCTAGATAAACAACTTGTGAACTAGTATGCATGATTTAGCAATCTAACTTTCTAACAGTGGACAATGAATATTATATTAAAGCTAGTTTTGACTTTTTAACTAATAAGCACTATGTTTAATGGTTTATTTGAGCTATTTAGACGTAAGGTAACATGTAACAAGCAAAAACAATGACATTAACAACCTTAAACACAGTTTTAACAATAAATCCAAACACCACTTTATGAAATTGTTGTAAAGCTTTTCAAAGCTTAACAATGATTTAAGCTAAGAAACTGATTCATACATACATTTGATGATAAAAGAAACGCTTTTAAGCATATAAATACTAATAATAACACCAAAGACCTCTAAATTACTAAATTGCAATATTGACAGTGAAATGATGAAATCTAAACAATTGAGAAAACTAATGAACAAGCTAGCAATTTTAAGCAATAATATTACTAAGATACACTAAATAAGCATATAAATCACAAAGATAAGCAGTTATAAGCAATGAAACAGTGAAATGCCAAAATTAAGGATTGAGCTTACAAATTGAGTCCAAGCTCAAAACAGAGAATCAAGGTCTGAGATCACACCCTATGGCTTCCCAAGAAGCTCTAACCCAAAAAGCAATCCATAAATCACCCTACTTCAGTCTTTTGCACCATCTTCACTTGATTTTTGATTTTAATCTATTTTTGGTATTTTTCTTGTTTTTCTATTTTGTTGAATAAAACTGGATTTGAAATGTTTCTAACAGCTTATAAGCCTTGTCAAGAGCTTATGCAAGCTTAAGAAACAATAACAACACCTATTAACAACATTTGCTTATTTTGAGATTCTTGACATAAAAATCACATAAACCTAATTAGTAAATAAAACTGAAATTGAGACTGAAAACAGGTTCTTATTGCACTAAAATATGATTACAAAGGCTTTGAAAGCTTAAACATAAACTGGTAAACTTAAAATATTTAAAACGAGACAAGCTAAATTAAGCTACACTAAGCTACTCTACTCTACTCTCCATACGCTCCTCTTCTTTTTATACTTCAAGAAGTCTCCACGTGTCCTCTAGATCATATCCCACCACTTTATTGAGCCAATGGGAAAGTTATGAGTGTGTTGGCCAATTTATCAATTTGGCGGGAAAAAGTGGATTTGACTTGTGGGGACTGTTACTGCAACTAGGAGGGTGGGCCAGGTGTGATAATGATGTGGGTGAGGGTGGAAGGAGATAAGGCATTGGTGAGTGTGTTGGGAGATGGAATTGCAGGCAAACAAGTGGGGGGGGAAGAAAGGTGTACGGTGTATGGTGGAAAGTTATCTGTTGACCGGGGGTCAAAATGAGTGTGACAGGGTCCAAAAAGGTTACATGGCAGGGGTCATTTCATTTTGACAAGGCTTTGTTTGGTTTTAATGATAAGGACCAATATGTAATTCTTCCAAACTTGAGGGGCCATTCCTGTAATTTTCCAAAGTTGTTACAAGGACTAAAACTGACAACCTTCAAAAGTACAAGGACTTGTTTTGACATTTTCAAAATTCCAGGGACCAAACTTGACAATTTCAAAAGTTCAGGACCTTTTCGCCATTTGACAAAAGATTTATTCAAGGACCATTTTTGACAAGTTAAAATATTTCAGGGACCTTGAATATCATTTTTCTTTATTTTGTTTCATCGGGACTTGTTTTTACAACTTTTAAAACTTGGGGACTAAAACGCCAATTATGCAAACTTTATATCGTTTTCAACGATTTTGATGTTTTTGCATTTAAAACACATAAAACACTTATTTGTGATATTTTTATCATTCTGATACATTTCTGAGTGTTTTCAGATGTTTTTGCAGTTTAAATGATACAAAAATGATGAGTATTTAGACACTCATCAACCCCAGAGGAACTGGACGAAATTTTAACACAATCTTGAAACCAGTCAAACACCAAAACCTCTTGTGTAAATAAACTTTTCAAAAACAAAAATAGAAAAATATAAAATCTTATAATACACAAAAATATTCTTCTATCTAAATTCTTTCAAACATTGCAAGTACAAATCTTCCGTCAACACTTTGTTTTATCAAAACTTTAATTATTTTTCCCGAACAAGTGTTGAGGGGGAGAATGTAAATATTTTTTAGTCTCATAAAACCTTGTACTTGCATGTTACCAAAAGATGTTGTTTCTTCAGAAATGGTGGATACGTTTCTTGTTTAATACTCTCCTCGGACTCAAATTTGTAAAATTTCATCATTTCTAAAGTCGAGGGGGAGTGTCGTCAAGTTTCTTTCAAACAATGTTGCTTTGCTAAACCAAAGTGGAAGTTATGGGTCTTGGTTGAAAATAGTTGAGGTGGAAGGGCCATTCTTGTCAAAATTAAAAACTTATTTTTACTTCATTTAAACCTTCAACCACCTCATCCACGCCTAAGATTCAAAGTTAAAATCCGTGCTTCAAACTTGAAATTTGTAAGTGGAAAACGTTTCTAATAATGATTTCAAACATTGGTTTTTAATCTTATACAAAACCAACGGTTAGATTTTGAATAAAGCATGATTTGGTGTTCTACGCATACCCGTATGAACAAGAAATTATTATTGTGTGTTTTTGATAAAATGGAAAGTGTCAAAGTGTTTGAAATCTAGTGTTATACCCATTTTCATCAAAAATTTCAACCCAAAATCATGTTTTAATTGTTTTCGAATCTTAGGGTTTATGCGTGGATTTAGGCGTTTTCATTTGTGAGTGTTTTGGCTTAATTAGATACTTAGGTTAAGTTCTTGACATGTTTAATTGAACATATACTCCATTGAATCATGCCCAGATACAACCAAATCGAAAGATTAATCTTTTAGGGTTTATACATACGTTCAAATGAGTACTTTTGATTCTGAGTAGGTTTGATGTTAAAACTTGTTGAAATGATCTTCTTTTGCATCTAAGATAACACTGAATAAGTTTGGATGATTTTCCATGGCTTGATCCCTTACTCGTAAGATTAGGTTTAGGGTTTAACAACAAACTTACGCCTAAGATGTTATTATACGCGTAACTGGTTAAAATTTGAGACGTCATGTGATCTTGAAAGTGATTGAATACATGTTAATATGAGTGTTATGGTTAAACTATTACAGGCTTCTACGCGTATGAGATTCAGAATAAGGTGTCTTGGCTTAAGCATATGGAACACCTTATGCGTAGATGTTATGTATAAGAGAAATCTTACGCGTGACACTTACGCGTAAGGGTCTACAACGGACTAAGCGTATCCTGTGAAATATATGCGTAAACTTGGACTCCTACGCCTAAGGGCTACTCTTACGAGTAAACCTTACGCGTAAGTCCTTAACTTAATCCTACGCTTAAGCCTTTATGCTAAGAGCTCATTCCTACGCGTAAGTCTTTCTTACGCCTAAGGGTGTCTCCTACGCATAAGCTTAAGTATACGCTCAAGGTTACCATGTTTACGCATAAGCTTACTTGCTTACGCCTAAGCCAAAATTGTAACTTAATTTTTTTGAAATGTTACGCGTATAATCTTGTAATAAGTTACTCATAATGTCACAAAACCAAAATGTCACTAATAAGCTACAAAAAGTTAAAACGTTGTGTGATTAAGTAAACTTTGGACCTTAAAATTCAAAATTATCGTTCTCACGTAACTTATCACGTCAACTTTGGACTATATGTGACTTTGGACTCATAACATTCATTAACATAACAACTTCAATAATTGGACAATAAAATCAACTTTTGACTAACATAATGTCTTTCGATATGTTGGTTCTTTTGTCTCAATACCTTTGAGATCACGAAATGGACGTCATCATGGAAAATGTCAACGCACCTAATGAACTCACAATGGAAGATATCTTCCCAACTGGCTACAACAAATCGATTGGAAAGAACAATCCCAGGGTCAATTTTGAGAACTTCACCCGCTCGGAATCATCATGCAGAGTTGCTGTGGATATCCTTAAAGTTCATCCCTACAGTAATATGCTTACTAACTTCGCAACTGTACCTGAAATCTACATCCATCAATTCTGGGAAACAATGGAAAAGATTGATGGACAAGATGTTGTCAAAGTGACTCTCAACGACAAGGAAGTCACTGTCACGGTAGCAGATCTTCGTACTATTCTTCTTCTGCCTGCTATTCAGCCTGCTGACTACGTACCAACTCCGAATAAAGAGGCCATAATGCAATTCATGGTCGAAATTGGCTATAATGAAGCTGCCGGAGTCATCACCAAACACTCCACTTTCGATCTGAAGAACATTCCTCAACCTTTGAGGACATTGTACATTATGATCGATAAGTCTGTGTCTGGAAGAGACAGTGGTCATGAGCATCCTAAACTCATGCACCTGCAAACTTTCTGGGGAATGGTCAACAAACAACACATTGACTATGCAAGCCTGATATGGGAAGATATGATGTCGCATCTCAAGAAGCCTGGGTCAAAGGTTCCTTTCATCAGATACACGAAGTTGTTGATTCAGAATATTCTCGGGCAAAATCGGGACATCCCCATGAGAATTAGCGACCCCAAGAATCATTCCGTATTATATGAGCCTACATTGAACGTTGTCAGATTTAAGGACTCATCGAAACGCAAGCAAGGTGCAGTGTTACTGGACTGCCTTCTCACTGACACTATCAAGAGTCTTCTGTCGTATCTACGATATCAAGAAGCAGTGAGTGCAGGTAAAGTCGGGTTTATGAATGAGAAGACTTCTTCTATTCCTACCAAGAAGACTAGAAGGTCAGGCAGCATTGGTACTATTCGAAGCACTGGGAGCGCTCATAAGTATCCAAAGAGGCATCCAAGCTTCAAGAAAAGAGTCCCATCTCAGGTCGCTAGTCTTAATCTTAAACCAGAACCTATTCCAGAGGATGACGACTCTGAAGAAACTAAGTCTGAAGAGGTAGTTTACTATTCTGAAACAGCTACAGATGAAACAACCTCACCGAGGTCAGAAGACAAACCACCAAGTCCCCAATCAGACAAAGGGAAGACACCAGTGACTGAAGAAGAAGAAAGTTCCGATGAAGATAAAGACCCAAAGGATGAACGACAATACCACAAAACTCTTAAGCAACTAAGGTTAGAGCATGCTGCTAAGGAATTCAACCTTCAGCAAACTAGAGGCCCTGGAGGTTCCAGTGGTGGAGCTCTCATCACACCAATTCTTGATGCGGTTAATCAACCCGAAAAGGGAACTGGTACCACCACTAAGGAATCTACAGAGCAGCAGCAGCAAGAGTATGAGGTTCCGTTCGACTTTGAGGAAGACGAACAGGAAAAGACTGAGAAGATAACAGATGAAGATGTGGAGAAAGCGGCTAAGGAAAAGGCTAAGGAAGAGGTACGTGCTAAAGAGGAAGCTGATAGCTATCTTCAAGATAGCCCTGAACACAATCCGAAACAATCTTCAGAGCCACCTCAAGACCCATCCATAACTGAATCATCATCTCACTCTTCACGACCACCATATAAAGAAACAAGCACTAGATCATCATCCAAGTCGGTCAAGAAACCCACTGATACATGGACATCTCGTGGCAAGACGAAGATCCAAAAGGCTGTCAAGCAAGCAAGAAGACGAAACGCAGTTGACAAAAAGTTGAATCAACTTGCTGACAGGGTCAACTTACTTGGTAATGAGATGAACAATTTCATGGAGGAAAGATATCAGATCAAGTTATTCCTTAACAGAGATATAAAAGGAGAAATGGACAGCAGATTAGGGATTATACTCATTATTTCCTTCTCCAAACTGTCCCTGGAGTAACTAAAGAAATGTTTGCAAAACAACTATACCCATATCTATAAAAATTAGTCAGGCAAACAATTACAACAACACCGGTGGTTATGCAAACCCGACCAGTTCAGCCTCCTAATGTTACTGAAGCTGATTTGATTTCATAGCTGATAATGTAATTGTCTCCTCGATCTCCAACTTTCACATATGATGAATCAGAACTCTTTGAGGCATTACTTGCATATCAACTGAAGACAACTTGCAAGGAAGCAGCTAGTCAGGAAAAGCGACCAAGAGATGATGATGATGTAGACAAGGATCCAAAGGCTAAACGTCAGAAGAAAGCAAGCGAGTCCTCATCTATGCCTCCACCACCACCAAAGACCACCTCTACTACACCAAAGATCTCAAAATACTTCTACAGCTGATAAACCTCGGGAGTCTGAGTCACCACCACCATTGGAGAAAACTGGTGATCAATTTTAATACACTGGTGGTGATGAAGAAGAAATTTCCGAGCCCCAACAATAACCCTTATCTCCACCATCAACTAAGCAGCAACCAGGACCATCATCCAAACCAAAGAAGAAGAGATGCAACTCTGTCATCTCCTGTTTAGATGAAGATGACACTACATAATATGAATGGTTCAGCAAGCTAGTTGATGCTACACCTCGATTACCGGAAGGCCAAGAACCGGTAGATGGTCGTACTATGGAGCATGTTAAGATTATCCAGGACAAGTTCAAGGTTAAGAAGATGACGAAGGGGGAGCTTTGCCGGATCAAGAATGATGCATTTCAACTACTAAAAGACAGCTCCGATAGCGCACTTGAAGTCGAATATCACCTCGACAACATCACTCGAGCTATGTCTAACAACATTGACTGGCTCAACCCCGAATCGAACATTGACTTCACAAGAAAGGATAAGACTCCATATTACACTGACTGGACCAAACCACTACCAACTATTGGTAGACCAGAGCAACCCAAGATTCCCTACCAATACTTCTTCAACAATGACCTAGAATTTCTGCAACACGGTAGCGACATCAGCAAGAAGTATGCTACATCACTCACCTTCAACATCCCAGCAGCAGTCTTCTCCAACAATGTTGCCATCGAAGAAGAAGCCGCTAGAATGTTCGTTGACAACGTGGTGGATTATGATCTTGATGCTCAGTATGGCATTCACCATTGGCCATAAAGGAAGAGATTATGCTACAGAAGCTGCCAAGTTCAAAAGTTAAACAAAGAGGTTTTCAGTGATAAAAGGATCGTTGCTATCATGAATGTCACTCTGGCTACAAAGTGGGATTACTCATTCTTGAAGGAGATAAAAGTCAAACGCCAAGACGAGCAAGAATATGACTTTACTGAAGCTGATTTTCCAAGGTTGTTGCTCAACGACATTGAAGACATGTACCTTGCTGAGGTACAAGGTCGGATGAGACAATTCTCCACCAACATTCAGCTCCAGTACTTCACAGCCTTGTTGATATTCATTTGAAGCAGAGTGATCCAGGAACGTGTTGAAGATCTTCAACTTGCTGTGGAATCTTACCAGAAACAAGTAAACCTCACAAAACCGTTGCTACACTTTCCCGACATCAACCAACTCTCTCAGTACACCATTTTGAAGAGACCGAAGTGTGGAGTAGTTTACGTCAATGAAATTCACCATAACTGATTCTTGGCGTACAACGAGGTTCACAAATTCTGTGATCACACATTGAAGAAGGTTCGTGATGGGTTAACGTATCGCTTGAAGGAGATACAGCAAGGAATTGGGTCAAAAAAGAGGTAGAATTCTAAGGAAAGGAGGGATGTTAAGAAGATAATCAAGAGGTTGGATGAAAGACTGTTTCATCGAGATCAGATGCGTAACCTTGAAAGCTTTGTGGGTGGAAGATACAGTTTCTTGCTTACGGGTTATCAACGTCAATAGAAAACTCTTGGTCTTATTGAATGATTGTCTGGTACTCTTTAAACTATTTCTTGATTGACATTTGGATTATATGATATGTATATTGACAATGGCTACACATAACAGTGCACAACCCGTACTTGTAATGAAAGGACCCTGTGGTACGCATAAATGGCACAATCCTTATAAAAGGAGCGAAAGCTTCTTACTTTTGAGTAAAACTTATCAAAACTTTTATTTTTCAAAGTTTTGCTCAAAAGAACAAGTACTTCTCCTTATGTTTTCAAAAACCTCAAAAGTTAGTATCACTTGTTGAGGGGGAGTATTTGCTAAAAAATCTTTGTTCAAAAATTGTTCTTCATGGAAATCTTCCCACAAAACTCAAAATGGACATATTCGATAACAAAATTTCATCAAAAATAACATCTATATGCCATTTTTGACGGGGAGAAAATTTTTGTGATACGAATATGTTGTAAATGTGATTGAATCTTCGTATACTAAGACTTAAGCTATGAATTGACGAGATCTGAACTGTCTTACATCGAAAAGATTTGTTTTACAAGACTTATCCGAGTAGATTGTACCTATTCGAGAAAAAAATCTCGATAGACATGAACTTTGAAGGGTTTGACCACCTTTTCAAGGTTTGTCCACGCCTTCTAGGTAGTTATTAGAGCTAGTTGTCACCTAAAAGCTGACAAAGCAACTCTTTAACTATACAACGTAACCGTGTCTCGCGGGGAATTGTCTATCTTGAGTCGATCAATTCAAAAGTGAGAGCTCTTCCCTCACCGTGTAGATTTCTATAAAAACACTTAAGCACGTGTGGAGGGGGAGTATTTCTGAAAATGAAAAACTCTCAAAGTGTTACAAACATGTTTTAATTCATAAATACTTTGATTGATTTTCGTGAAAATGGTTTTATGGCAACATAGGATAGTCATGGAGTTATAAGGTGACAAAGGTTAGGAATAACCTTCTTGTTAGGACCGTATATATGGTTGATTTGGTGAATCAGGAGGTCTTGAAAGATGGAAGAACACCATCTTCAAGTTAGTGAGAGAAACTAGAGAGAGAAGGGAGAAACTGATGTGTTTTATTTATGAAAGATGAAAGGTTACACTAATGAGACTCACCCCTCCATGGAAGTATGGAGGGGTATATATACCAAAACACATACAACAATGGGAAATTGACATAACAAGCCCATGTGTTTAAGGTAACAAAGATAGAAAATGTAATCCCGTAAATGTCGTTCCATTTACAAGTTAGGAGCGATTCCAACAATCTTCCCCCAATGGGACGACATAAGGGATTACTTACAACATTTACTACAAATATAGAAAACAAATAAAGAAAGGTCTTCATAAGCTCTTCAAGTGCTGAGGATGATGAAATTTTACGCTCTTTGTCTTCTTCTTGTACCTTGACTTGAGAACCGTTTTCTTCACTTGTAGGCAAATGATGTAATAGGCATAAATTGGATTAACTTCCCCCAATTCATGCTGCATGTCTTTAGCAGCTTCTTCTTACACTTCTTTTTGGTGAAGTTTCTGAATCAGCTTCCCCCTAAACTGACAACCGTCTTTAGCAGATTCGAAATTTTGATGTAGTGAACATTTCCTCTAACTTTTGAAGTTTTCAGTACGCAGCGGAATTTGTTGATGAGCAGTAAACTACACAAGGTAAATCTGACTTATTTTAGAAAATCCGTTCGGGGGTAACATGCAAGAAATCAACAAGATCTTCTCACGTATGTTGATGCTTTACACCAAACAACCCACGAAAGACGAAATGAAACGACTTCCCCCTGAATGTTGCGGTCTATCGGAATAATAGTTACATGTGAATCTGCAATTACTTGATAAAATGATCGTGTGTGAGGCATCACAACATCATATTTAGGTAACTTCACACACGATAACTCTGTGAAAGTGAGACGATTACACCAACATGAGAAATTTGCACCACATATCATCTCATTTCTTCCCCCTGATTGAAGAAATTCATGAAGGGAAACGGGTTTTAGGAAAAAAAATCCAAAAACATCAAAGAAGCAATGACCACCTATACTCTCTTCCCCCCGATGTTTTCAATGAATCAGAATCATACACCACGTATGTTGATGATGAATTAGAGACAGTGAAACCATGTATGTCCAAGTAATCGAACAATTGTGAAGTACCATACATATCTTGTGAGAATCAATTGCTGATAAGACTTTTCTACTCGTGTATACTCTTCTCAGCTAACTCTTTACCGACCCCATTATCATTCAGACGACTTTTTGTAGTGACTACTGATGGAGAAAACCTAATATGACGAACTTGAGACTGAAGTAGTATAACCTGAACTTGTGACTTAAACTTGCACTATTGTAAGACGAAGAACCCTTTTTCTTAACCCCATCAAAAAAAGGTAAACTTAAAGTTTCTCAAATTATCCACACGTTAGTGTGACACTTGAGTACAACAACGTAACTCCTTAAAAGTGATAGTTATACACTGTAAGCACAATAACGTAACTCCTTACATCAGGTACAACTAGACAACTCAAGTCTTTGTCATTCATAATGGTTAAAGCTCGAACAAGGATCTCGAAGAATCATGCATCCAACCAACCCCGATGTCTTCAAAATACTAAGTACACGCACCCGTGATATCCCACTTCAACCTCAAATAAATAATACTGAATTCGCGCCGTAGTCACATCTTACGGTTACATGCTCAAAACTAGCTTTCATTGAATTTGATAATGGTTCCCGATCTTGTCAAAAATTTGGATCCCCGTGAAAATTGGTAATACCAAAAATACCCCTCTCACCCAAAGTGTTAAAAAATTGTATTCAGACTTTTGATAAAAAATTTGAATAGCAATTTGAGCAATAACATCAATAATCGGATCAGAAAAAATGAGAGCCCGGTCCAAATTCAGTATTATATTTATAATTTTCAGCCCAGAATTTTTCGGATCTATTTAAATGGACAGCCCAGTCCATCTAACGTTGAAGTCCAAATAACATAGAGTAAAACCGGGCCCATTTATTCGATTTTAACAAGCAGTTCAATTAGAACAAGGCCCAAGACAAAATATCGATCAGACCAATGGAGTAAAGCCCGTCCGGATCCACTAAAGTTAATATTGCCCAATACACGATTCAAAGCCCAATCACCAAATGATATAACCTGTTACCTTATCTCATTTGACGTTAATCCTAATCACACTAATAGTTTTATCCGCCTCTTTTCCTAAATATTCTGTCTCACCACAGTCAACATCAACAATAGGAATCCCATCTCATCTCCATCATGAATCAGTAAACCGAACACACCCAATTAGAATATCACATGAAAACCCATCAGTACCTTGATTAATTCCGTTTTCAGTACCATACGAATCAAGAATCTAATTGACAAGCTTCAAGATCCAAGGGGTCTCAGGTAGGTTTATTTTCTTGTGATTTGATCGCCCTTTTTATTTTTTTATTTTTTTAACGAATCGAAGAAAACATATAACGTAATTGTTATTGTGTTTCTCTTCAATTTTTCGGACATGAAATGAAGTGTATCTTCAAAAATTGATCAATGATGTTACTCTTCTTTTCTTAGACCTTAAAGAGTCTTGATGCATCTTTGTATACCACGAAAGAAAAAAAATAACTGAGATCATATAATTAATTTTTTCAGTACGAGTCGTGTTTGAAGTGATGATGGGAATAGAGTAGATTAGATTAATTGTTGTTGAACGAGTGATAGAAGGGTGTTAAGTTGAGTTAGGGTTAGGTTATTATTTGGATTTGTTATGGCTGTTTTAAGCTTCGAGTCACCATCAGTCTCGTATGTTTTGATCTTTTCGTTTTGTGACCTGGACGAATGATATTGAAACTGATGTCCTAAAAGAGTTTCTTGGTATTTGGTATGGTCAAACTGGTCTTCTTCTTCATCTCATTTTCTTAACTTATGCGTAAAACAATAAACGGTTTAGGTGTAAGAAATCTTACGCGTAAGACCTTATGCGTAAACATCCCTTACGCGTAAACATGGTCTTATGCGTAAACTCGGTTCTACGCATAAAGCTTATGCATAAAAAACCTTACGCGTAACAGTCCTTACGCATAACTTTCCAAGTTATGCGTAAATATATCTGAAGATGGATCCTTAGGCGTAAAACTAGGGTTTTGACCCGTGTTGACTTTTTAACGGCGATGTATCCGACCAAGATTTCAACCAGATTCATAGAAAACCCAGAAAAAGTGACTAAAAAGCATAAAGATTTTACCCATTTGACCACAAGATACTGACCACTTGACCATATAATTTTCACGGATATGGTACATAAACGTCTTGATAAGTGATATTTGTGACAAAAACTGATTGGACAGTGATTGACACAAAACAGATACTTGCAAACAGTAATAAACCACTCTTTGAACCAAAATAATACATAAACTTTTATAAAAAAATTGTTGAGACAATATTATAAAAACTGTGAAAGATTATGTCTAAAATAGTTTCAAAAAAGGTTATAATTTTGACAAGATAACATCACCAAAAAATCAACCATTGATGAAAACCGAACTTGCTCTTGATACCAATGTTAGGACCGTATATATGGTTGATTTGGTGAATTGGGTGGTCTTGGAAGATGGAAGAACACCATCTTCAAGTTAGTGAGAGAAACTAGAGAGAGAAGGGAGAAACTAGTGTGTTTTATTTATGAAAGATGAAAGGTTACACTAATGAGACTCACCCCTCCATGGAAGTATGGGGGGTATATATACCCAAACACATACAACAATGGGAAATTGACATAACAAGCCCATGTGTTTAAGGTAACAAAGATAGAAAATGTAATCCCGTCAATGTCGTTCCATTTACGAGTTAGGAGTGATTCCAACACGTCCTATGATCCGCCAGAGCCGGAGGGATCTACCCAAGGACACTACAAATAGTTAGAATTTAGAAGTCCTTAGGTATGATCATAAAAAGGTGAAAATGAGAATCGGAGAAAGAAGGAGCTGAAGAATTAAAAAGAAAAGTAAATAAAATGGTGAAAAGAAATAGCCCTCCAAATTATTCAACTTAGGGCAGACACCGGGTTCAATACATATGCTACTGGTTGTCACTAGATGACACCAGTATTGAAGATTAAAGTCATCATGGACCCATTGACGCATGCACTAAACCTTCTTAGCCACTCAAGTTTCTCTTAACAGAAGCTTGTTTCATTCTCACAGGGAACCCTACGTAAACTATCGGCATTCTCTTAGAGATTGCTGGTATTGAAGAAGGAGACCCTCTCCCTAGTCTCCGCTCAGGAAAACCAAAGCGCACTATTGAGTCTAGAACTACGAGATTCATTAAAAGATCTCTTAGGAACACTTGACATTTCATCACTTATTGTTCAACATTAAGGACCTAAGTGATACATTATGGAGTCCTTCACAGATCTTAGCAATCTATCAAGAACATTTGTGAGGGGTTCACAATTGTGAGCCTCAGTGATTGAATGGAAACTCCTGCCAGGGTCAACATCTAACAGCCCTGACAGCAGGTCGCATCGGTAACTCCTTGTGGGTTACACTTAGTGTTGTCTCAAACGGTCTACAGTCGTGGGGTGATGCTTCGGTGTACCTCAGCGACTCACCTGAACTGTAGGTGTACTTCGGTACATCGTGTTATCCTACTTGAGGGACTCTAGTTCAGGAACAACCTTTGCTAGAATTAGAGATGTGTTTTCACACTATGTTGTTAACACGCTCGAAGTTCGAACTTGTAAGTGCTGGAAATCTCGATAAGGAGATTCCTTTCAAGAATCGAGTCCTGAAGATGTGGGTCATTACTTGAACTTGTTCAATGTAATGCCAACTGTCCCTTATGGGATTTGGACGGCTGATTCGCCCGACCAAGGTGAATGGAATCAAGACATTCATCAGAAGAACAATCGTAGTGGTCAATTCTCTAAGAAACGACCACAGTGACCGATTGGTGTTTTTCAATAATCAATTCTTATGTTTTCTTCTTATGGATGCTCCTGGGAGATGATCGTTCTGATTCTCCACATGCTCATACCAACAACAACACAAATTGAAGTTCTCTCGAAAGGCAACACAAAAATCAGAATGATTCTTCTTCAAAGCCAAAGAATCTACAAAGTATAAAGACTAAGAGAACTACATCAAAACTGAAATCCAACGTCAAAGAGAGTGTGAGCATGTTGGAGAAAGACGTGGAGACACCTGAGCAATGAATCGAACCTGATGCTGACAACAACAACATAACATCACCATATCCACACCAGAACAAAGAACAAAGAACAAAGATTACGAAGACGTCAAAGCTGAAAACTTCAAAAGAAACAAGATCCTCACACTAGGGAGATTGTTGGAATCAAGGCACTTCTTCTCAAAAGAAAGAGGAATGTCAGAAGACGTAAAGGCAACTGCTATTACATCAACACCAACAACCTATCCAAGATTGCTGGAGTCATCACTTAACTACTAACACTTAGGGGGAGATTGTTGGAATCACTCCTAACTTGTATTTCAAGTGTTATTAATTAATATGTAATAGGTTGCTTAAACTAGGCTTTTATGTTTGTATTAATGGCAAGGCTTATGTAGAAAGCCCATGAGCCTTGGCCCAAGCCCAATAAGGAAGGAAGGGACTAGACATGTTGCCCTAGCTCCCTTCCCCTATAAATAATGTTGTAAACCTTCATTTGAAGGTTGGTTGTTCACTTCTCAACATTTCATACGCATAACCTTTAATTATCCTTATATCGTGTGTGTTTAGTGTTCAAGCGATCACCTTCATCTCTATTTCTTACATATTGATCCTTGTGTTAACTTATGGTGACCTAACATAGAATTAAGTGGGACAAGCTAGGATCTATGGCCGTACTAATATCCTCCACAATTATGAAATCCGTAAGGTACGTGGAACTACCTACATAGACGGGCAATCCATTAACTCTACCAAGAAAATTACAACTAACTCTAGGATCATCGGGATCTCGCCTATTTGGGATAGGTTTTTTCATTACCCAATTATAGTATGTGCTAATCATGATGTTTATTGGGGATTTTCGATCAATGTAGGCCTTTGCCACGAAAATATGTCCTATGCAACATGGTATGTTGAGATTCCAAGGATTTCCAAATTTGATACGAAGGCTTCTCCTAACATACATGTGACGAAGGTCACGTACTAAGTGTGGGTGGCGTGAAAGTTCCTCTTCCGTAGGAAACTTATTGAAGTATTCATCACCTACTTCGTCTACTTCGTTGGTCGATTCTTCCTAAGGAGTTTCACTAACCTCAAGCATAGTCTCATGGTTCGCTTCGTCATTAGTCCTATTTGGTTTCACTAAAGTGATGGCATTGACGAATTCAACGTGCTTGGATAACTTACTTGGGTCCTTAATTTTCACACCGGAAGCTTCGGGAGAATGAGTCGAGATGGCATTAACCTTTTTGGTGGTCTTCCTATTACTATTGGTCATGGCTTTCAAAAGGTTATCTATCTTCCTATCCATCTCGGTTTGTTGTTGGTTAAAGCGGTGATGTGCTACGTGTGTACAAGTTTTAAATTTATAAAAGACGATTTACCAATTTTACCAATAACACATACGAGCAAGTGCACTCGTCCGTTATAGTAAGATTTTGAAGGTAAGTCGGGATCGTTCGCAGGGATTTGTGAGTGAATCTGATTAACAAGTCTAAATCAACTAAGGCAATCCAAAAGCAAATAACAACGAGAATAGATATAATGAAATTCAGATGATTAAAACCTACACTTGCTTAAACTAGTTTCTTATCCTTGATTAATATGGTTGTGTTAACCTCTTAACATGTTGGTTATGATAATTAGTTGGTGTACTAATCTATTGTCCTTACAAGTTAAACCTTCGTCAAGATTTTAGTTCATAAAAAAAATCATTAAGTTTTTAACCAATCAATTCAAGATCAATTCAAGTTTCATAAGTTTACTTTCATAAACTTAAATACAAAAACATCTATTTGTCTTATCAAATTTGTTTAGGAAATGGTCAATACAAAAGGTAACCAATTATAGACAAAGGTTACAATTGATTGTAAACAACTAATCTTACGACCTTTTAGATGTTTCCAATCAATCCAACTTGATAATCAAAAAGCGTTCTTATTACAACCACACTTTAGTTTCTTTGTTTAACCAAGAATAATGGGTAAAAACAATCATCCATAGATAAAATGATTATAACTAGTTGAATAACAATAAGTTCTTTCGACCTCTACGATTACTATCAACTAGTCAAACTTGATTAACAAATGTTACTATAAAACTTTAGCACAATTGGATCTTAGAATTAACTTGAAATTGAATTAAAACATGTTAACACAATCATAGACTAATCACATGATAATCAACATCATTTAAGCAAGTGTATAAAGAAACTAGCCACTCATAGCAAACATAAACATAAACTCAGAACTTTGAACATTAGAAAACATGATTAAGAGTCTTACAATGCTTGAAATAAGATTACAAATGGTGAAGTAATGATTCCCAAAGTATGGTTGTTGACTTCTTAGGGGTTTGACCTCTAAATGTTGACTTCTTGTACCTCCAAACTTTCCTTGACTTCTAAGGATGAATTTCAGAGCTAAAAGCTTTGTGTTTGATGAGTGGAGAGAGTTGTATTGAAGTGTGTGTCTCAAATGCTCATAAGAGGTCTCTATTTATGTAACATATTGGATTTCACAAACACATCGTATAACAATATATGGGTCGAATATGAGTAGGGAGTTTAGAGAGAGAAAGTAGAATGGGAGCCTTTCTAGAGAGAGAAAGTAAACAAAAGAAAGAAGGTTAGATTGAGTGAAAGGTCCAACCCTCTACCTTGGGAGGTAGAGGGTATTTATAGTTACATACTACACGTCCTCCTTCGGACTGTGGATCAGGCATACAGTGGGTAACGACCCGTCCTTCCTCCACGATGTTGGTCTAAACTAATCTAATAAACAGTAAATAACTACAAGTCTAAGAGCTAACATATGCTAGACTATAATTGGGGTGACCGACACTTTCTTATGGAATTTCCAATTCCTAACAATCTCCCCCTAAGGGAGGTCACCCCATGATTTACATTTTGAATCCAAGCATTCTTTCTTTGTCTATAGTTCCAAGCTCGTAGACTTCAGTTCTTCAAATTCTGTATTCTTTGTGCTTGAGTAGCGATTCATCAAAGTCGGACTTCTTTGTACTTTTAGTGGAGGCCTTTAACTGACCAACATCTTGATGATCTTCGAGCTTTCTTTGAGATCATCAGCCATAGTAAATCTCTGGATCACCCTTTGTTGTGTTGCCATCATGTGATGTTGTGACTTTTGGACCGACATGCTCACACTTTCGGGATCATGACATATTTCCATCAGAGTAGCGGAAGCTTTACTGGTTCATGATATTTGCAGCAGCATAGCAGAAAAATAGTATAAAAATATCAGAGTCAGGTTATGTAGATAAGCACTAGTCATGATTTATTCAATTAAGTGTGGACGCTGTGAGCATGTGGCTTTGGATTGACGTCTCAATTCTGATCAGCTGCAACCGTGCAAGTACTGCCTGTGATCAGGTAGAATTCCGAAGAATCTCCTTGACAGGGTTTCGCAGCTACTCTAGCCGCTTCTCAAACCGAACGTCTCAAAGAAGACAACACGGAGTGAGTGAACCAGCTGAGGTTTCGCATTGATGAAAATTGATTTGAAAACAATCGCGTATTGCTTAGAAGAAAGAGTTTTGCAATACGACGAAGGTTTTATGAGAAAGATCAATTTTCAATTTAAAATACCTTTTGTATTTGACAGAGAATACACATTCGATGTGCTAGAGAAAAGAAGAGATTCGCACATCGAACGGTTTTTCCAAAAGTATTTTTTCAATCAGAGATACTTTTTGTGTTTGAAACCATGAATACACATTCGATGTGCTAAAGAAAAGAAGATTTGCACATCGAACGGTTTTTCCAAAAGTATTCATCAATTCAATTCCTGGACCAAGGTTGATTCAATAATGAATCTCCCCATCGTTTCTATCCAGTTGTCACAAGCTTGATCTTTTGGAAAAGATCTCACATGTCACCCACCAAGAGCTTGTTTGATGTTAGCTCTAGAAGGATTTCCATCTTCATCGTGAATACTTTTGCATATCACTCGGATGTTCTAGCAATACCACAAGGATAATGTGTAGGATTCTCAATATATACTTTACTTTCCACATTGTGTGAAACAACATGTCTTCATTAATTTTGTGTCCTAATGAGATATTGTGGATGATCTCTTGGCTCTAGACTCAATAGTGCACATTTGATTCCTATGCCGGAGACTAAGGAGAGGGTCTCCTTCTTCAATATCAACAATCTCTAAGAGAAAGTCGGTAAATTATGTAGGTTCCCCGTGAAAATGAAACAAGCCCTTTTAAGAGGAACTTGAGTAGCTTGGGAAGTTAGATGCAGTGCGTTACTGGGTCCATGACGTCTTGTCTTCAATACCAATGTTACCTTAGTAACAACCAGTAGCATATGTATTGAACCCGGTTTCTGCCCTAAGGTTGAATTATTTGAGGGCTATTCTTTTCACCCCTTTTCACATTCACTTCTTTTTCATTCTTCAACCCCTTCAGTGCTTACCGAGACTTCATTACTAGAACCTTGTTGGGTTTATTCCAGTTCTAGCTCTATCTCAGTCCGCACTCTTCCCATATTCTCATTTTTCTCCTTTTTTCATCATACCTAAGGACTCTACACTATCTAGTGGATTGTTCGTGGGTAGATCCCTCCGGTTCTGGCGGGATTGTGGGAACGAATACCTAACCTAACCATCCTTATAACTCCATGCATAAAGTAAATTGGTCGGTCTTTTGGTATTGTTCTTTCCTTCCATGAAACCAATTGAAAAATCATTTGGAAAATCAATCAAGGTACTTGTGATATAATATCAAAGCATTTTGTACCTTAATTATTTTTGATCTTTTAGAAATGCTCCCCCTCAACATGTGCATATGATTTTGAAATTGTTTAGCACATGGAGGCAAGAGTTCTTTGAAATAATTTCTTGATCACAATTTCCTTAGAAAAAAGCCATTTGATTTTCTTTGGTAAATTCTCCCCCTCAATATGTGCGTAGAATATTTTAAAATCATTTTGCACATAGAGGCAAGAGGTTTTTGAAGTACTTTTCACGATTGCCAATAGAAACCATTCGCTCCCCCTCAATATGTGCATCGATATACGAAAGAGTTTAGCACATATTAGAGAGAACTTGCACTTTGAATCAAAACGATCATCTTTTATTAAATTTCATATTAAATCAAACCCTTTGAGATTTTGGATCCCAAGTGATTTAATAAGGTTTGGAAAACATGGGAGAATATGTGGCCTTGTTTAAATACTCTTCTGGTTTTTGGTTAAATGCTCCTCCACAATCATGTGCATTATGTATTTGAAATCGTTTGGCACATGAAGGAAGGAGTGCTTTTGAAACAATCACCCTTTAAAACCGATTTGAGATTTAAATCACGATCTCTCCCCTGATCAAAAATTTCAAACCAATTGAGATTTTGGATCCCGATTGATTTAAATCATTTAGAAAATTTTGGGGAAAGACGTGGCATGATTTAATTTTGAAATTGATTGATGAGGACCAAATATAGACATTAAAGATTGTTAGTGTCAGGTATGATAGTTTTTAAGATATTTTTTTGTAAAATAAAACAATTTCACAATCAAACAAGAACAGAAAAAATTTCATTTTGAAAGATCTTTGAGTCTTAAAGAAAATCATACCATGACATAACATTAAATCTTTTGATCACCACATAATATTGTACAAACGGACTTTTATGAAGAAATATCGTTTGAAAATATTTTATTTTAAATCACTCTCCCCCTCAATCGATTACCGTAGTCGATGATTGAGTGACTTAAGTTTTGATAAAATGAAGTCCGGTGATTTTCAAGATTTAGTCCAATAAATTTCCAAAAACAATATTTTTCCATTTTCAAAACAATTTTAACAAATATTTTGAAAAATGGTATTATTCACTACATGTCCTGCACAAAGATACGTTAGGTGGTTGAGCTGCTTCTGTTGTTGTTGTAAGGTTGGAAGAAAACCATCTGCTGAAGCAGTGAGACCTCTGAAGTTGCATCTATCGTGCCAGCTACCCATAGAGAGATCTGATTAAGCTCCGTTTCTTCTTTTGTAGACCCAAGATATAGTTACCCTTTCCTTTCGGCATCCAATCATCTTCTTTTGTGGGATCCGGATTGGGAACATTCTTTTATACCATGATATTTGCATATGTTAGTGGACACAAACAGATATATGGTGGTCGACATCACCCAAACAGCAATCGACTATTAAAAGTCAATCCAACATATCGATCAGTTCATATATGGCATGGGAATTATGTTTTCATCAAACTCTAGTCATCTAATTCTAACAATTATATCCTAAATTCCGAGTCCTTCGACATAGGCAACTATCATTTTCAGTTAAGCACGTAGGATAATTTAGATAATCTCGATAGATGATATAAATTTGAAAACATTCTCCCCCTCAATCAATGACTCATTCTATCAGAATTTTAAATAAGCTGAAGTCATTGATTGGGTTTTGCAAATTTTTATGAAAACTCTGAATCTGATTGATTTATAAGCAACTCATTTACCACCATTTTTGAAAACAACAAATGTTTTTCTGAAGAATTTATAGAAGGAAAAACATTTGTGTAGGAACAGCAGTCCTTCGACATACTTTCCTCAATTAGTATTTAGGATAAGTGCACGAATTTTGTGAAAATCTTTTAAGCGTAGCACTTTCCTTTTTTAAAAAACGGGTTGCTATCTGAAATAATAGCAAGACATTTTTGAAGCGCGGGTTACAGTCTGAAATAACTGTAAGCCATATTTAGAGACATGTTTTGAAAAAGAATATTTACACCTCCTGCTCGAACTTCATCTATTGTCCCGTTCCATTATTGAATGACATTTCTAAGACCGTAGATGTTATTGATACCAGAAGACATGTCTTGAGAAAACAATATTTTTGGTATTTTCTGATTTTTCAAATTTTTATGGATTTTTGTTGGTTTTATATTTTTCTATTTGGTTTTTGATGAATATTTACAAAGATAGTTAAGATGATATAGTTTAAGAAGGATGATGATACGAGTAACGAGATAAGGATATCGAGCAGCCTCGTTGTAGAAGATAGAGGTCATCATTTCTTAAACATTCACCACCAAAGCTTCCAAGGCTCTTGAATCGAAGAGAGAAATTGAGCCATTTGAAAGTGAGACTTTGGTAGCTTCCCCCCAAACAGAAAATCTTCTTATTGAGCAGATTCTAAGCTTTCTTTCAAGCTTGCCAGATGCACAAAGAAGCACACCATATCATCAATCTTGCTGCTCCATATAAGAATGATCATCGTAAGTCTCCGTTCGAGGTTATATCATCAAGTAAAACAGCAAAGAATCATCCCACACTTGAATAATCTTCTCAAATTCCTTTTCCACTGAAGTCTGAAGCTATCCATACCAAAAAGTTGTCAAGAGACCACTTCCCCCAAGTAGATGAATTGATGCAGTCAGTATCTTAGACTATAGCTCACGAACCCGAATACACATATACCCGAAGACAGAGAAACTTATACCATCGAAGTAGTAGATTAAGTCCGATAGCCAAATAATAACTGATGCAGGTTTTACTGACCAGGTCTTAATATTTATAGTGTCTCGCTATACCTATGGTCTACCCTAATGCACTAGAGGGCAGTGTACCCGGTCGTGTGTAGTGTAGTAAATGGTAAAGCCGAGGTCGTCCCAAGAGCTATGTGTGTTGGATTATTACTAAGTCTAATTGTCACAGAATTATAATGGTTTCGATAGGTATTTAATTAATTAAACTACTAATGCTGAATATAAAAGCAAATAAATGGTAAAGGGAAATCAATAGAGGAATAGTGGTGCTAACCTAGTTAATCCTCCTAGCTAGTTATGTCTACGTCTACCTACTTCCAATTACTTCAGGTGGGGTCAAATTCGAGAGGACAACATTTGGTCAATTCGCCCTAACCTATCAGCAAAGATGCCACCACCAGAGAAATCAGGCGCACCGTCATAAGTCCTGTTGTTCCTGGTCCCCTAAGCCGAGTCATTAAGTACCGCTACATGCTAGATTCTAAATAGTGAGTTCCCGGCCGTTAGGAACTTAGACACTACACCCCCCAATTCTTAAGTTCATCCAAACGATAGGTGATCAGTTGGTCAAATCGCACAAGTAGAAAGCGTCATCAGTTGGTCATATCTTACCCTTCCCGTCTCAGTCCGCTCACCTAGAGTCAGTTGGTCATATCTCCTAGGAAATTGGCCTCTATCGCCATTCAAAACTACCGAACCAAGGGTGACTACCAAAGTACTATGCATGCATACACTTAGAAATTATTGTACGGAAGCAAAGGTAAACGCAAACAAAACAATTAAGCAATCTGTTAATACAAATAAGCCGTAAAAATGTTTATTTATATTTTACGATCTTCTATTGTTTTGTCGATAACAAACGTAAAATCATATTAACGAAACAAATAAAATACGTAAATGGTTTGAACTAATAGTTTCTAACATATTCACATTTTCACATAAAACACTAAAACAAGTATAAGTGATTTTATGATTTAGTAATACACATGTACAACAACTAGTGTTTACATATTTCGATAAAATATACACATAACTAGTATGTAGTATATTGGGTAATATAAATGGGTAGAAACTTAAGTATCACAACCCATTAGGCAAATACATTGAATGTAGTTGGGTACAACCCAAAGCCCATAACCCATGGATCATGACCCATAACCCATTGCATGACATCATGCTTATATCACATATGGATAATACCCATAACCCATGGATCAACCCATACCCAAGTGATTAAGTGCATTGCACTTAAAGATACATTGTATCTAGCCAAAGATCCATGGTTCAACCCTTGACCCAAGACCCATAACCAAAATACCCATGGGTAAAGAGGAGCGTTCCACGGATCTCTAGCTTTGTGCTAGCCGGATCCCAAGTGGAAGGGATCCGTGGGATCCGGGAAACAGTAGGATTTTTCCTCTATAAATAGTGAGCCATTTCTTCAATATTTCTCACCCCATACTAACATACTTTCTCCCCTGAGTTAAATCTCTCTAACCTTAGATCCAAGAGATCAATGTTTGTAGTTTTGTTTTTGTTTGATCTTATAGGTTCCTCTTAAAGGCAAGATCACCACCTTTGAAGTCGAGCAAGCTCAAGTCCAAGAGTTGCCATGCTTCCTCATCATCAAGGCTACTGAAGTCTTCTTGTTGATGATTCTTTTCTTACTTCTAAGAAGTGTAGTGTTGAAGACATTAGTGAAAGATGTCTCAAGGGTCAAGACGAAGAAATTAGTGAAAGGTGTCGATCGTCCTTATTGTAGGCATTAGTGAAAGGTGCCTAGAAGCCAAGTTACAAGACATTAGTGAAAGGTGTCTTGAAGATCTAGCCACAAGACATTAGTGAAAGGTGTCTTGAAGATCTAGCTAAAGGCATTAGTGAAAGGTGCCTTAAATGTACAATCGATATGGTGTGTTTCATTGTACAAGATAGACTAGTACTAGATCCAAGGATGGTGATATCCTTGATGGTGTTGTAACAAGGAGTAGATCTCTTTGAGATTAGGTGTTGTGTTGTGATGGGTAGTAGTTCCTCCATGGTAATGGAACTAGGTGCTTAGCCTAGTACCTAATAAAGGGTAGGCGACGTTGTGTTGGTGTGGTACACCTTGGAGTGAAAGAACTCGGTGGTTAGCCTAGCACCGTATAAAGTGTAGGCGACGTTGTGTTAGGTGTGGTTCGCCTTGGTGTGAAAGAACTCGGTATTTAGCTTTGTACCGGAAAAAGGTTAAGCGATGTTGTGAAGGCTTCTCCGCCATAAGGAGTTGGTGTAGTGCTTACGAACTCTCGAGTAGGTGACTCGGGGAGTGGAGTAGGGCAAGGAAGGTGTCCTTGTAGCCGAACCACTATAAATACTTGTGTCGTGGTGATGTGCTTTTTACTCTTTATCTTTCATTACACGTTTATATATCTATCTATCAACGTCCAACATAAACAACCAAATAGATTGACATAAGTTGATCTAAATATTTAAAAGGATGTTTTAAATTGGTAAAATTATTCAACCCCCCCCCCCCTTATAGTTTTCCACAATTGGCATCAGAGCTTCGTTACCAAGTTTCTTAGAGTAAGTTGTACTTTAAAAACTTGATACGATCCGTGTATGTTTGAAAACTACAAAGAAGGATTTTTCAAGTCATGTTTTAAAAATTATTATAATGTTTATTGTTGGACAATGATAGAATGTTCTAACATTTTCCTTGTTAAGTATTCTCCATACTTGGATTTGGGCATCCTAAGAAGATCATGAAGAATTTCTCTATATATTTCTTTCTCTAAAAAGAATATTTAGCAAAGGATTGGGTTATTTTAAAAGCTCATGAAGTTTTTCGCGTCCATGGTTTCTAAAACCATACAAAGGGAGTATTGCAAAGGTATGTTCTCTTAGTTATAATTAGTTGGTAAAAAACGTGCTAATTGCTTGAGGATAAAATGGTGATATATGCTTCTCTCTTATAATAAGCATAATATGAAAAGTGTTTTGTTGATTTTTTTTCTTAAAAGTTTTGTTGTTAGATATCTTGTTAATCAAGCTTGAATAAAGGTAAAAATGGGTAATATAACTTCACTAAAAAGTCTACAAAGGTTAAACCTTTTCGTCGGGTCAAAACATATATTTTTGTATTTCGTGTCGATCCGCTGGATCCCTCAGTTTACATTGGACGGATCCCTCAAGGATCCGTGGGATCCGTGGTACAGAAGACAGTTTTTGTCTGAATTTCAAAAATTCATAACTTTTTAACCGTAAGTCGTTAGAAGTCGTGCCACCTATCGTTTTAAAGGTATTTGAGTCTACTTTCATTTAAAAATGATTTCATAAACTGATTCAAAACAAAAATTTATAGAATCATTGATTTATAATAGAAAGTCATTTTTCGGTCATAACTTTTGCACAACTTTTGATCTAATTGGAGACGGATGTTTCCATCTTTGAATAACAATGTGTCCTATTTTGAAATTAAGGTTTTGATCATATTTATAAACATAAAAGAAACTAATCAAGATTGGTATACATGTTTATATTTAACATAAAGCGATGAAAAGAACTTTCGTTTGCTATGCTAAATGATTAATTGTCTTACCTTGCATTACTTGATTATTTGCTTATCTCAAATAGTTTTTGTGCTTGTTTGTTTGAATAACATATGTGGTTTTCTCACCTTGCTATTCATCCTCTTGTTTGTCGATTTAGTAATATTTTATTAATCAATGTGCTATTTGAAGGAGTGTTTGGGATAACATCTAGGTGTGTCAAAAATGTTAGTTTAAATACTTAGATAAGTCATATAAGTTAAAAAATGTTTAAAACATGTAATATACTAAAAGGCTTCTTGTTAAGTTTGTCATATTTGCATCATAAATGTTTTATGTGCTTATATGATTTCTTGTGTCATTTTCTAAAAACCACAAGAATGTACATCGGATCATAACCTACACTTGTGTTGATGATGTACTGTCCCGTTTTCCGTTTCATGATCGCTTTCCAAGCTTCATAGTAGGATTGACAACTTGATTATTTCATCCGATATACTCAAGTAAATTATTTTGCAACGCAAATATAATTGGTCATATCCGAAAATCCAAACTCGAGCTTTCCAACAACATATGTTGAAGTAGTTCACACAATCATTTTTGTTCACCTTATGGACAACTTTATATTTTTATTTTTAAACATGAAACCTTCGTCACCTTAGTATTTTCAAGAATAATATTAATAAAAATGAAGCAAAGTATCATCATTGTTATTCTTCGATAGGCCATTGTAGGAATATAAATTTTCCTAACTTGAGAATGAATACTGGAGAACTTATTGCACTAGAAACTCAATTTGACCTAACGGTTGAATTGCTTCCTTGATGGAAGTTGGGTATGTGGAATCACCCGTAAAAATGGTCGTGTTTAGCCGTAATTGAGCACCGCTAGTAATAGTCTCATATTCATTCTCTCACTTGAGAAATTTATACTCCTATGTTTTCCTAAAGTAAGTTTACAATGGAAATACTTTGCGTTGTCTTAGGATTACTAATGAACCAAGTTGTAAAATTGATTTTTCTTTTAATTAATCACAACCACTTGCCTCATCAAGCGATTATCTTGCTTTGATCGAGAAGAGCTACATGACTTCATGGACGAAGTTCATTGTATGCTAATCACCATCCATAATGACTATACATAGTCCATTGCTTCCGTTGGCCAAAACAACCCTATCGTCTTGAACACCATCATCTAATCTGCACGCCATTGTTAATACAAACGATTTACTAATCTAGATCGTAAATCTATTTTGAGCTTCTTGAATAGAGCTTGTTAGGTTTGATAAACCTCTGTGTTACTTGTGAGCTAGATCTCATTTAATTGCTTATGTGCTATTTCTACATGATACTTAGTATTTTTTTACTTGTATACATGTATGCTTACTGTAGAGATCAATAGTTTCTAATTTCGATACTTAGAACAAATTCTCACTGTTAAGTAAAACTGTCCCAGATGCCGGATCCCTAGTTTTTAACTAGCCGGATCCCTCAAGTAAAGGATCCGTGGGATCCGGGCAAATAGAAGTGGAGTTTCAATCCTTTACACCTCAAACCATGTTCCTAGACTACTTCACACTAGCTGAACTTAATACCTTAGGATCTCTTAAGTCCTTCTCAAGCTTAGTAAGCTTCACACTCACTCATAGCTCATTAAGGATCACACTCAAAGTGCTTTTCGATCTATCGTTTCACCTAAATCCATCACTCTTCCGCTCTCTAGATCACTCATTATTTCTCACATGATCCCTCACATCTAGACTTAGAAATCTTTCGATTATGGCAAAATTGATCATAATCATCCTTACCTCAAAATTGGTCAAAATGGATCAAATTCTAGTTCTTCCACCTTAAAACCTTTTGGATCTTCTCCAAGACATTATCCTAAGTCACTCTCTGATCACTAGGATCATTTAGCTCCATTTAACACTCTCAAGATTTTAGTGTCATCTTTGTTCATTCATTGGTACTCACGAAAGTTCCAATTTCTTCCATATAAGGCAATCATTAGCTACATCACTCATTGCCCTTGAACATTTAAGTACCCTTCCATTTAAAGACACTAAGGAGAACTGAAACATTCAAAACGGTATAGGCTTTAGACCTTTCAAACATCACTTCTATCCTTTTCTAGCTGCTGAGAGCCGGATCCCTTGGATTAGCCTAGACGGATCCCCCATTGGTGGAAACCGTAGGATCCGGGTGACAGATTTATGTCAACTCTTGCTCGAACAATCATTTTAAGTTCATCTTGCTAACTTAAACACTCCACCTCATCTAAATCCCTAGATCAGTAAAACTCTGAAGTTAACTCTTGTGCATGCTAATCATCACATTCCAAAGGATATTAGAGACTTAAGTCTTGAATGCACTTGCTAAATCCTTCCCTTTATAAGTCATCTTGCTAGAATCCCTTAGTCATCAAACACAACATAATTCTCAGCATTTATAAACCTTTTCCTGAAAGCATCTCATCATGAGGAAAACCCCAAGTAGTAACTTATCCACCAAAGAACCACCTATGAAAAGGGCTCGTGTCATACACGAAATTTCTTCAACCGAATCATCTCCCGTCAAGCCAACAAATGATAGAATTCTCCATCATCCAATCAAACCAATTCCTAAAAGGATAGTACCCACAAAACTACCTATTCCAAACACCACCATACCTCCTAGGCCAAACAATATCATCTCCACTAAACCATCACCATTGGTTCCTAGACATATTTCGTTTACATCCCCACTATCATCACCACACCTCTACAATTTAGAGGACTTGCCTCCTAGGCCATCTCATCCGCTTCCACCTACAACATTCTCCTCATTAGGAGGAATAATGGTTCAAAATCAAGGTGTTGAGTCAACACTTGCTCCGGCTTCCTTTTCGCCGTTTCCATCATATAATCCCATTTGGATTATGAGAAATCATCAAAGTCAACCACCCGACCATATGGACGTTGACACTTCTCTACCACCACCATCATTTTTAGTTGAGTCATTCTCAAATGCACCTCCACCAATCCCTCCATCGTTTGAAGCTCCACAAGCCGCTTCACTTGATCCTTCGCATCAAGCCATTTCACTTCTTCCACCACCACTACCTAGCCATGACCAAGATTGCTATCATTGTCAACATGTTGAAAGTTTGATACATGAAGTACGAGAAGACCAACGTTTCATGTTCTATCATCTCCTCGAACGTTTCGACGAGATCAAACCTAAACAAAACTTGAGCTAGAAGATTTTAGTGGTATCCTAGCATCAAGCGATAGTTGGTTTAGAAATTCCTAGTCATGTATTTTCTTATTGTATTAGTTTTTAGAGTCATGTATATCATAACTCTAGTTTTATTAAATGGAAATTACATGCTACTTGCTATTTCTCTGAGAATATGATCACTTTGTATTCATATCTGATTTTTGTGTTAACATTACTTGTTATATCACCTTTGCTGAAATTAATCAGCTAATACGGATCCCTCAGAATTGCCTAGACGGATCCCTAATAGGAGGGAACCGCGGGATCCGTGAGATAGAAAGCTTTCTTTCTACTAACTTGGACCACATTTGCAGGAAATTGTGAATTATACTTGCTTTCTAACCTTTGTTTTGTAGTTATTCAATTTACATATGAGGACTTTGACATCCTAAAGCTAGGGGGACCTTTATGTCAAAGCAATACATTGCAAATTACTTGCAATACTAGGTTTACATTTCGTGACATCCCTTTGCAAAAATTGCAATCATCAAGGGGGAGCACATTCGTCTTGTAGACGATATCTTTTGCAAACTTATTTGCAAACAAACTAGATTAGTATCATTTACTTGACTCCCTTACATAGGGATGGACTCATAAAGGGGGAGTAAAAACGAGATCCTTTCACGTTATTTGCCCTCTATTTCCTTTTACTTTTTATTCTTTCACATGTTTTTCTTAAAAACAATGTGTTGCCTTCCTTCAAACACTTTTTGTTTCGACAAAAAGGGGGAGAAGAAAGTAAAAACTACAAATTCAAACTTTTACGAATTTTAGCTTTTCCTTAAAATAATTTTATGTTTTGTCATCAACAACAAGGGGGAGATTGTTAATACAAATAAGCCGTAAAAACGTTTATTTATATTTTACGATCTTCTATTGTTGTGTCGATAACAAACGTAAAATCATATTAACGAAACAAATAAAATACGTAAATGGTTTGAACTAATAGTTTCTAACATATTCACATTTTCACATAAAACACTAAAACAAGTATAAGTGATTTGATGATTTAGTAATACACATATACAACAACAAGTGTTTACATATTTGGAAAAAATATACACATAACTAGTATGTAGTATATTGGGTAATATAAATGGGTAGAAACTTAAGTATCACAACCCATTGGGAAAATACATTGAATGTAGTTGGGTACAACCCAAAGCCCATAACCCATGGATCTTGACCCATAACTCATTGCATGACATCATGCTTATATCACATATGGATAATACCCATAACCCATGGATCAACCCATACCCAAGTGACTAAGTGCATTGCACTTAAAGATACATTGTATCTAGCCAAAGATCCATGGTTCAACCCATGACCCATGACCCATAACCAAAATACCCATGGGTAAAGAGGAGCGTTCCATGGATCCCTAGCTTTGTGCTAGCCGGATCCCAAGTGGAAGGGATGCTTGGGATCCGGGGAACAGTAGGATTTTTCCTCTATAAATAGTGAGCCATTTCTTCATTATTTCTCACCCCTTTCTAACATACTTTCTCCCCTGAGTTAAATCTCACTAACCTTAGATCCAAGAGATCTATGTTTGTAGTTTTGTTTTTGTGTGATCTTCTAGGTTCCTCTTAAAGGCAAGATCACCACCTTTGAAGTCGAGCAAGCTCAAGTCCAAGAGTTGCCATGCTTCCTCATCATCAAGGCTACTGAAGTCTTCTTGTTGATGATTCTTTTCTTACTTCTAAGAAGTGTAGTGTTGAAGACATTAGTGAAAGATGTCTCAAGGGTCAAGATGAAGACATTAGTGAAAGGTGTCAATCGTCCATATTGTAGGCATTAGTGAAAGGTGCCTAGAAGCCAAGTTACAAGACATTAGTGAAAGGTGTCTTGAAGATCTAGCCACAAGACATTAGTGAAAGGTGTCTTGAAGATCTAGCTAAAGGCATTAGTGAAAGGTGCCTTAGATGTACAATCGATATGGTATGTTTCGATGTACAAGATAGACTAGTACTAGATCCAAGGATGGTGATATCCTTGATGGTGTTGTAACAAGGAGTAGATCTCCTTGAGATTAGGTGTTGTGTTGTGATGGGTAGTAGTTCCTCCATGGTAATGGAACTAGGTGCTTAGCCTAGTACCTAATAAAGGGTAGGCGACTTTGTGTAGGTGTGGTTCACCTTGGAGTGAAAGAACCCGGTGGTTAGCCTAGCACCGTATAAAGTGTAGGCGACTTTGTGTTAGGTGTGGTTCGCCTTGGTGTGAAAGAACTCGGTATTTAGATTTGTACCGGAAAAAGGTTAAGCGACGTTCTGAAGGCTTCTCCGCCATAAGGAGTTGGTGTAGTGCTTACGAACTCTCGAGTAGGTGACTCGGGGAGTGGAGTAGGGCAAGGAAGGTGTCCTTGTAGCCGAACCACTATAAATACTTGTGTCGTGGTGATGTGGTTTTTACTCTTTATCTTTCATTACATGTTTATATATCTATCTATCAACGTCCCACATAAACAACCAAATAGATTGACATAAGTCGATCTAAATATTTAAAAGGAAGTTTTAAATTGGTAAAACTATTCAACCCCCCCTTCTAGTTTTCCACAGAATCATAACTAGGCTAACACCAAAGGGTGCTTAGCCGCTCATATTAATCATGAAAATCAATTCAATATTCAAAGGTACGAAATACATGAATTGAAAGTAAAATAAATAATAGACGCTAAAGCTTATCGTAATGGTGTGACTTCTCCCTTGGAAACAGCTCCATATGCTCCCCTATTCCTGCCTTGAGCTTTTTCCCACGTTCTCAGAGTGTTGTGTGTGGAATGGGATACTTTTAAATGCTGGAATTCGTGGGTTATTTATAGGCCAGGTTTGGGTTATGGCGTAACCAATAGAGGAGTTACGCGGTAACCTTCTATTTCCTCGTAAATGCACTAGATCTGCTAGTTACGGCGTAACCTTATAAGTGGTTACGCCGTAGTCTTCAATAAACTCGGTTACGTCGTAAGTGATGCAGTAGTTATGGCGTAAGTATCAGCGGCGTGGAACCTCTTTTAACCTAATGGAGTTACGTCGTAACCTTTGGGAAGAGTTACGCTGTAACCTCTTGATAAGTTTGACTTCTGGGTCACGCAATAGTTACGGCGTAATGTGAGAGACGAGTTACGCCGTAACTTCTTCAAAATAGGCATACTGTGATAAATCTTTAGTAATGTTTCCATTTCCGCGTCTCTTAAGCTCCAATGCTCGTAATTTACCTGAAAGTGGAAAACAATGGAAAACAAGCGTAAATCCATATAAATGATATAAATAACGAGCATTATAGGGGGAAATTGACACTTAATATTCAGGACTATTTGATGTTATAAAATATCCCCTCACTTGAACTCTACTTGCCCTCAAATAGACCTTATTAGATAGATTCCTAAAAATATATCTCCCAAAACCTGGAAAATATGAGTTTACAAATCCCTTATGCTAGAATAAAACAAAGTCGAACACCTCACGAAAGGGGAACAAACACCCAAATCTCTCAACTATTCTAAGTGTAAATTTCGGGGTGATCACTCAATCGCACAGTCATAGCATGTATTCTATCATAAGCTTGGCGGTTACACAAATCTCCACCACTAGAGTTAAGGGCTAAACAATTCTCGAAGGCAATATGGGTAGACACGACAAAGGTTAAGGGTGACTCGTCATTACTAACATGTCACGCGAAGTGGACAAAATCAATGATACATGACCAAATCCATGGCCAAGACACCAAAGATTGCTCACTACATCACCTAGACATGCTTCATGACTAAAGGGTAGGATAAGACATGGGATATATAATTGGTGTAAAATGAAAAACAAGCAGGTAGTCTAAATCTATAACTAAGTGATCACCACTTACCGTCCGCCCAAAGTTCAAGCTTAGAAGTCTAGAGACCGAATCATGAAATGCAAGGTAGATGCGTCATTAGAGGACGTCGTGATGGGCACACTACCTTTCCTTCTTCAGTTGGTATAACTCCAACTCTAATCTTCTAATGTGACCGAGGTGGCCTCCTCGATCCTAATCAATAAAGCTCATACTATAGTTCTTATAACATCGCACTTTACAATATCATAACTCAATCAATTTTTATTTTATTTTTTATTTTTTTTATTATTATTATTTTTTTTTAATATAACATAACATCCCCCCACTTGAGATGAACAATGGGAATTCGGGGGGTCTTCAATGATCTTCATAATTGTTGTCGATGAAAGCGTGATTTCCAAACCTTTCCACTCGAACCTTGAACTTAGGCAAATGATGACTTCCCAATCACAAATAAAGACTACAGGGTAGGCTAAGGTGTATAGGTGTAACGAAACAATATATTGGGTTGACAAAATGAAAGGAATGGCTCAGAAGGGTGTATCTATGGGTATCTTGCACTAAAGGTGAGTGCAACAAAAGGGTTTTACATGGGGGTCAAAAAGTCGAGGTGACTAATCGATAGACTCACAATGGTAGGCTGTTTGGGTGATAATTCTAAAATATTGCCTTCTAAAACTGAAAAGTCCAAATACATCGAGCTAACTCAACATACCTCGTCTATGGTCTCGAAATGATGCAAAGGCCAAGTTCTAAAGTTTACAAGCTACCGGCACACTCATAATTTGGTGGATTTGGGGTAAAATATTGGAAACGGATAAGGCTAATCTCACCATGTAATGTCAAGGGTTGTATGTGCTCGGCTAAGGTCTAATCTAGTTAGGTTCGGAAAAACATGTCAAAATTTTCAAAATTGCATAATTTTTCAAAATAAACTAGAAAAATGAGGGCGAAATAAATTTCAAGATATAATTCTACTCCCGTCCCCCCACTTGAATTGTACAAAGTCCCATTTGTACTAGGCATTAAAATAAAGGTGAAGAGAAAGGTAGAATTAGAGCGAGAACTTCCCTAAAATTTGCTCCAAAAAGAAGAAGGCCCACGAGAAAGAACCGTGCCTTCGTTTAAGCGTCATGAACTAACTTTCATCCCTGAAATCACAATACCGACAAGCATAATTCTAAAAAGAAAAAATAAAATGAAAAACAAACCTAACTCACTTTCGTAGGAATCATGGTTGCATTTAGCGAATGCAACAAGCCTTTTAAACCACTTGGTGTCCCAAGTGGACGAGTGAAGTCTCGTGAGGGTTTACATGGAACACACCCACAAAGTTCATTTAAAAAATAATACAAGGTTACTGTGTTTTAAAATGAAAGAATTAAAGAAGAGGAGAGTTACGTCATAACTCCAATTAGGGAGTTACGCCGTAATCGCAAACCGTATGAGTGTGAAGCGAGTAGTTACGGCGTAACCACCGAGATGGTATTACGCCGTAATTGGTAATGCGCAAGAATTCGCGCTAAAATGTTGGTTACGGCGTAATCACCAAGATGAGTTACGCCGTAACTCTGTTCAGATCAGCAACTGCATCAGCAATTAGTTCCTCATTTCCTGCAAAATGGTTAGAAAACACAAAACCCAAAGAAAGGAAATAAAAACAAAAGAAAGGGATAATTCGGGTTGTCTCCCGAAAGAGCACTTATCTTTATTAATGAGTCTTTAAGTTAGACTCAGAGCCGCTGACTACCAGTGCTTGTTTGTCACCTCGTGGACTGGGCAATTGTGACAACTCGTAATTTCAGGTCATTTCTCAAAACAATTCATGCTTCACTATTTCAACATTTATCGTAAACTAGGTTTACGTGTTCCAAATTCGCGTAACCTTAATGGTTTAGCGGCGAATTCATGATCATATCATCACTAACATTTCATATGGACTAAGTTTAGTCTACATTTCATTAACATCATTTGCACCATGTTAGTTCATTCATGAATTTGCATTTCACATTAAACGCGTAAATTTTCATATTAAATAAACGCTATCGCGTAAGTTATTATCTTGAACATTTAATCCGATACTTCCAAAAATTATCCCGACATATTTTTATACTTACATTAAGTTTATAAAAATGATATTATGGGTTTACCTAGTGTTTTAAATTTATTTTGTATATAAATCGTTAAATTTATATTATTACGACGCTTTTCTTAAAAACTACACGATAATTATTATATCACTCAAATTTTACAAGAAATGTATCTTTACAATTTATATGACCTCAATATACTTTACTATGAGCCGTTAAAATTTATTTTAGCTAACGCTACCCTAAATGCTCAAATGTATAAACTAGTTACACTCATTGTTGTAAAATAAACACAATATCACAAACTTGTGACTTTTCTTCATCAAGCCACGTCCAAAAATTTATGCATCCCACAAAATGTGGATCTTGTTCCCTATTTCTTACATTTTATATATATAAGTAAATAAGTCTTTTATTAGTCTTGAAAAAAAAAACATACAACACTAATTTCTTTTTCTCCTTTTCTCTTTGTTGACTGCCGAACAAAGAACACCCCTCAAACATTTATTTTCTTGATTTTACAAAGAAGACATGGAAGTTTAGAAGGATTACGGGTTTTATATATACTACATATCGTTTTGGAGTATCATTCGGGTTTATTCGTTCTTGTTCTCACCATTTATCCACTATCATATAAGTAAGCATTTCATGGTCCTTTTCATCTTTCATATTCATGGTATGTTCATTTCATCATATTTAATAAAAACATGCAAGACTTATGGATATTTATACCATTTTTACATTGTTTTTAGAGTTATACATATATAAGTCATCCTATAATTATTCCCTTGGTATATATTGGTCTTGATGATGTTTAGGAACCCATGACACCCTAAGAAGGTGTATGGTAGGATTAGAATAGCTTTGGAGTTGATTTGAAGGGATTGGAATAGGTTTAGTACGAGAAAAACTATTTTCGACAAGTATATAAAGTGGTCTGTTCTTATTTTGATTTTCTGGAAAATCCGACAGTAGGCACGAATTTTTGGCCTTGATATTTAGCAAATATACTTTAAAACGAATCCGTGGCCGCTTGAACGGATTAAAACGGAGTTATAACGAAGAAGTTATGAATTTTTCAAGTTTGACGACGAAATATTTATTTTCTGAAATTTCAGCAACCTATTTTAGTTTTGTACGAGTCAAAACGAGTCCTAAGCTTTACAAATTATTTCGACTTATCAAAAATATATTAGTATACTTTGATACGAAGCTAAGGACGTATAATACGTAGAAAACGGATTTGAAACGACTAAGATATACATGTTTTCATAAACTTGCCGTAACTATTATTTTTAGAAAAACTATATTATTTTTACGAGATAAGTGTTACGGTAACTAAAATCACCATATTTAACCCCTATTATCTTTATGTTCGAGACCTCTATGACGAAAACTCATGTACTAAAACTTCTAGATTTTGATACAAGCTTTTCAAAACCGTCGAGTTCGCTTCCTAACGTTCGACGTACACCATTTTTTAACTAGTTTTTCAAAGCCATTTTCGTCACTTTCATGAAATTTCCAACGACATTATTTTACGACGAAAAGTTAAAATTTCACAATAAATCATTAAGAAACTATTGTAGGATGACATTTTGACGTAAATACTTGTAAAGTAATTTAAGAATGGTCAAGACGTCAAAAGAGTATTTTTCGACGATAAGTATTATTTTCAAAACTCACAAATGGTATAAATAACATACGAAATGCATGCATAACATTACATCATAACTCATTACATATCATATCATTCGTAATAGGTCCAGATTAAAGTTTCACATTATACCTCGGTGTACTCACTCTTGTCATCATACCAATTCATCAAGTGAGTTTTCATAGCCCCATTTTCAATTGTTTTGTACTATTTTGGGGGAGATACATGCTCAATTATTTTTCACAAGTACTTTATATTTTTAAGGATAACTTCTATCATGATCACCATTGTTTCTAAATCAAATGTTGTACTATATCAATTGTTCTTGTTTGCGTGCTATAGTTCTACGTCGTATAACGTTCTAAATCAGTTGACTACTGATACATTGAGTTAGGTGCTATTGATTATGTGCTACAGTTCTACGTCGTATAATGTTCTAAATCAGTTGACTACTGATACATTGAGTCTAGTCCTATTGATTAAGTGCTATTGTTCTACGTCGAGTTAGGTACTATTGTGAATTCATTTGACATCATGCACTTGATCATAAACTATACACATTTCGGCAGTGGGTTGTGAACACACAGGTTGCAAGTTTTGTATGGGCGGAACTTGGAACTGAGTGGATTTACAATGCCTTTGCTGCATAAACGATTTTGAAAGGCTTTGCATTTCAACACAAACTCTATGAACTCACTCAACCTTCGTGTTGACACTTTTTAGCATGTTTTATCTCAGGTATCTAAGGCATTCACTTCATGGCATGCATGTGGACATATCATAGAGTCGCGGTGACGACGCGTCTCACATGGGTTTTATACACTTTAAAAACATCGTTTGACTTGTACTAAACTTACTTTCCGCACATAGTAACTTTCATTTGGGACCTATCTTTGTAAACTCTGATTGTTTTATTAAATCAAACGATGTTCTTTTCAAACGACACTTTAGGTCGTTCAATATAACTGCGATTGTGATGCTATGACAGTTAATCCCCAGGAATTCCATTCCGCTGCAAAACAGGTAATTTGGGGGTGTGACAGCAATCTCCATGTTGAAGCCAGCTGATCAAATTCTCATCGTGTTTGTATCATTCTCCAAGTTCTAAACACCCTAAGTAAAAAATTTTGATCTTTTGGTAGGGGTGATCAAAACCTTTGGCCTTATCTTCTTCACTAATACCAAGCAGCGGCCGAGCATAACTTAACAGTTTTTTAGTCCAATTTTTAAAATTTTTGACGGTCCTTGGCATTTTGAAAACAGTTTTATCATCACCAATCTTCAACCAAACCAGTCCTTCTTTCTCGTTTTTATCAAGCCCATATATTTCTTTAAAGGGTTTTCCGAAAATCACCCCAGTCAGCCCATCTGATACGAACTCGCTAACATCATCCAAAACCACAAAGTCGACTAGAAATGAGTGAGTTCCCACAAAAACACGTATGTTTGTTGCAATCCCGAGGAAGTTGTTTCCTTTGTAATCAAGATCCTTTTCCATAACCTGGTTTTAGCATTCCTTAGAGATAATATTAGCTGGGGAATTTGTGTCGATAAATGGGTGAAAATCAATGAACCCGATTTTGCATGAGATTTTCAAATAATAGGGATTCCTATGATGGATACGTGCCCCCATTTCATAAAACTGTGGTTGGTCCGATTGCACGAATGTTTTTTCAGAGTTATCTTGCCAATGGGTCATCTCGACATCACTCGAGAGGTCTTCAGTACTTAATCCTAAGTTATCCTCTTCCTCAAAATTCATGAAAACATCAAAATCCTTCCCCGAGTCAACCTCTCCAGGATCTGGGGGGTCGCTAAGAAATTTTTCTAAAGCTTCACCAAAATTCCCCACTTGGTCAATTGCACACACCTTCTCCGGGGTAGACAAATGTTCATTAGGTCCAAATGTGGCGATCTCTCCGTTAGCTTCCAGAGTTAATTTTCCGGTAAAGACATCCACTTTAGTGTGAGCAGTGGCAAGCATGGGTCTTCTTAAAATGACATGTATCCTGTTGTCTTCCGGAATGTCAAGAATCACAAAATCTACTGGGAAAAGGAATCTCTTAATCTTCACCAACACATTTTCAACAATTCCTAACGGCGATTGCATGGATCGATCAGCCATTTCAATTTTCATCTTGGCCGGTTTTAAATTGCCAATTCCCAAACGCAAAAACATCGAACGAGGCATTATGCTAATACTAGCTCCAAGATCTGCCAGGGCGTTACACATGTTTAGGCTCTCGATATAGCAAGGTAGAGTAAAGCATCCTGGATCTTTTTCTTTTGTGGTAGCTCGTTCCTCAAAACCGCTGAGCATCTTTCGTTAACGCGAATAGTCTCATCATAGCTTAATTCCTGTGCAATATCATGACGATCAGAATCATTAGTAGGTGTTGAAAACCGTAAGACCTTGATAGATCTTGAGCTTCGTAGATCATTAGTATCGCTTGTGTAATCACAAACAAACTAAAAGAAAATCTCTACAACTTGTATTCTGTAGCGGAATATAAATACAAGTATGAAACACAGATAAATAAGAACTCTTTGATCCTCTATGGATCGTTATATTAATAAATTGTTTTTTAAGCACGTCCATAATACATTCTATTGTGTTCCTTTTATAGACAAGGAACCCTAACTTGTTTTCTAAGAAACGTATAACTATGAAACTAAATAAGATATACACAATCACTTCCCAATAAAGCTCATGTATATGTAACTAATTCTAGAATATACGGAATACTATTTCCGCAGAAACAAATTACAACTAACATAGACTTCAAAGATAATCATGTCTTCAGCAGAATCCAGCTTTACTTCAGCAGAATCCATCGGCAGTAATATCAGCATGATTCATACTTCACATAATTCCCAACAATCCTCCCCTAAACTGGAATTTGACTTGGTTAAGTTCGAGTTTCTTGATAGATCTTTAAAACTTCAGAACAAGAGGATTGTACTCAAACATCAGCAACAAAGAATCAAAACAAAAATATCTCTTTGATGAATAAACTCTGAAACTCCATATCTTTGCAGCAACAAATGACAACATGTACATCAAAACATATAAATTTCAAACTATTCTCATCACATCCAGGTGTGTTAACTCCTGTGAGAGATGAATCATTGAAAATAATGGATTTGATGTCTCTTTACCAATAGCCATCACTACTGGAGTAGCCAAATGTTTAAGTTCGAAAACTATGGTACACTGATAACCATCTGATTTAGTAGCAAATCAGCAACCATGAACGGATTTGAAATGTCTTTACCTGTAGCCGTTTGCTCAGGACTAGTCAATTCTTAAAATTGGTGAACTGATTACCAAATATGGTATTCCACTGCCTTTACCACAAGCCATATACATGTGGGCTAGTCAATTCTTGGATTCCAAATAGGAATAAACCATGGTGAATTGAGGACCATACAACACTCAGCAATTAAGCATGGGTGTTTGCAAACCCTATGATTTTGAGCAAACCATTACAGCTATCAACAGATTTGATGTGTCTTTACCAAAGTTGTACCCTTTGGACTAGCCAACTCTTTTATATACACAAGGTATATCTGGTGAGTCAATAACCAGCAATATGATACAACAAACCTGCAATAAAAGTTAGTAAAAACAAAACATATACATAGTTTTTTTTTAACTAAGAAATAAACAAATAAACAAAAATTACAAACCATACAAATTACCATAATCATGATGAACTTCTATGTGCCATAATCTGATTCTTAATAACACCGACACACTGTTCAACATACAAAATATCATTGCCAACCGGATCAGGAGGAACTTCCAACTTCTAGAGAAGCATTCTTTCCATAAGCTTCACAGATAATGGATAAGTTCTCTCAGCAAACATGCAGACAGTAATACCACCCTTCGTCTCAACTACATGCACACGAGGCAGAGGATAAAATCTCCAAGATGTAACCTGCCATAAGTGGGAGTTCTTCCAAATAAAGTATCCTTTACCATTGGGAGATATTGAATCAAACAAAACATGAAGATCACCCAATAAATATAAACCAGAACCCTTTGGTGCATTAGAATGGTAATACTGATTGACAAGATTATATAGCGTAATCAAATCTGCCCTGTCCACCAGATGCAAAATCTCCTTCAAAAAATTAAATTCCATTGTCGTTTGATCCAAACGATGAATCACATTAAGTTCATCCTTTTGCAATGACCAATTAACCAAAACATCATGAGATCCTTCAGGAAAAACATCAGAAGATCCCTCTTTAACAAATGTTGATTCAGCAGCTTTGAGATCCAAAGAACCAACCCTTGAAGATTCCTTAACCTTAGAGGTATGTGTCTCAACAGATTTTATAGATCTCCGGAAAGAACCAGATCGTTTTCTAGCCATTCTTTTCTTCCTCCTACCTGGTAGATAAATGTCTGAAGATGGTATAGGTTCTTCAGGAACATCTTTAATATGTGTGGAAGAAATAGAATCATTCTGCATTGAAACAACACCACGTAAGACATACATCTTCTCACTCTGCTCGGCCTTTTTAGATTTAGCTGCCTGTATTTCAGCTTGACAACTCAAATCTTTTCCATCTTTGTCAATAGGATCAACTTTAGGTACAGCTTCAGAAGATGATGTTTCAGATGAAGCAACATACGGTTCATTGATTGAACTTGATCAACTCAAGGAATAGCTTCAAAGAGATACTTCAAAAGCAACAAAGTACTTGACTTTGAAACAGGAGCATCAAAAGAATCTACAATTTCAACTATCCTTGGTCTTTTGGATTTAGGAGCATCTGAAGCATCAACAATTCATTTCAAAGTAGATACAGAAGCAGGACTAGATGAACTAAACTTCATAATCTGATTATAATGACTGATTAACTCAACATCAGGTAAAGCCTTAACCTGCTTCATAGTCATACCAGAGTTATAGAGAGAGCAACTATGATATTTCACTACTTTCCTCATATAATCTTTTGTTGGAGCTACAGATTGTGCTCTCATTTTCTTAGTCATGTTCTTATGAGTTTGAATAGCTTTCCTTTTTGTTGTCATTTTCTTTTGTTGTCCAAGTGCCGTCATTTGAGCCACAAAATCATCACTATTAAAATTTGCTCCCAAAATACTCTGAGCAAGTGAACGATTAGAAATAGCTTGCTGAGTGTAAACATCCCAGTGTTCATCAGGCATCTGAGTAGCCATTTCATCTAATTCTTTTTGTCTCTCAGGAGGCAATTTAGAAATAGACTCAGCTTTAATCTGTTGAGCCAATTCAACACTTTTCTTCAAATTAGCACATTCATCTAACATCCTCTGTTGTGCTAACATTTCCTGTTCACTTACCGATCCGACCAAGCTCAAGTATCAACCATTACTCCTGTTCCTTTATCGGAAGATTCAAAAAAAAGACATCGGTGAAGGAGTATCGAAAAAGGAACTTTAGAAGATTCGTCCCGATGTGCTTCGGAAGAAACATCTTTACTTTGCATCTGTATCCTTATGCACATGATTGCTTTCTCCTTCGCCTAGTAAACAAAATTGGCTCTTTTTTGCATACATGTACCAAACTTTGGAATAGAAATATCGATTCTTGAGCCACATTAGCCAACATATCAAGAGACTTAAACTGAGCATCTACATCCTCCTCATCAGAACAAATATCCAATCTCCTTTTTATTTTCTGAACCAGTTGTTCTTCTAAATCCTTAACCTTATTCTGCAACTCCACAATCTTACTACCAAGATTAGACTTGGTCTCTGCAAGCTCCTTCTTAAGATCAGCCACCTCACCTGCATACCTGTTCACTAGAGCATACATAGATGTAAGTGTAATAGGGTCCTCAGCTCCACCAGCAGATTGCTCTGTGGTAATGGGAACATCATCGGGCCTTTCATCAATCCATCCTTCCCATTTTGATCCTTAGCTTCTTCGTCATACAGGTCATGCATATCCAGTCATCGAGATAGAATGAATGGGTGGTTATGCAAGACTTCACAAACGCATATCCAGCATCTAGTGTGAGAGATGTGAGCGATCATGCATATCCAACAGCCTGTTAGATGTTGGAATAGATGATATAAACTAGATTCGGATTAGTAGATCATGTATAGCTCTTTTCTTGTAGTTGCATTTGATGTTGATTGTACTGTAAGTCGTAAGTTGTAAACTGTTTCTCGAATGAATGAATGAACAATTTGCTTCAATACTTAGCTTCTTTAATGAACATTGTAACTTCAGTACTTTGTCTTCAGTGGAAACAAATAACTCACTTCACACTTTGAATTCAGAGAAACAAGCTTTAGAGCTTTCTTGACTATATTCCAAATTAACAACCATGGTAAATTCCAACTTCGAATATCCAATCGCAAAACATAACAAACACAGAGAAACACACAAACCAAACAAAGACAAACAAACTATCATTACATTAGCTGGTTAGTGTTAGAGAACAGAATCATAAATCATAAAGTATACAAAAATCAAATAAATTTACACAAAAACATGCAAAGTGTACACAAATCCTCCCCTGAGGCCTATGCCTCCCCTTAAACTTTGCAGTTAAGGGTTAAGCATACCAATATGAACCACTAGGTGTTGAAACCTTGGTCCATCAAAAGCTTTTGTTAACAAATCTGCCACATTATCATCAGTGTGAATTTTAACCACTTTTATCAAATGTTTGTCATATGCATCTCTTATAAAGTGGTGCCTGATTTCAATATGTTTTGTTCGACTGTGAAAAACTGGATTTTAAACAATGCATATGGTACTTTGATTATCAATAAAAATTGTTGTGTTCATGAAGTTATACCCATAATCCAACAACTGATTTTGAATCCAAAGAACCTGTCCACAGCAATTTGCAGAAAGCAACGTACTGCTTCAGTAGATGAGGTAGCCACAATAGTATGTTTCTTGCATTGCCAAGAAATCAATCTCTTTCCAAGGAATTGGCAACCGCCAGTAGTGGACCGCCTATCCAGATTTGCACCAGCATAGTCACTATCACTATATGCTTCCAGCTTAAATGGAGATTCTTTTGGGTACCAAAGGCCTAAATGAGGTTGGCCTTTGAGGTACTTAAAGATCTTCTTAACAGCATTGAGATGGGAAGTAAGTGGAGTAACTTGATGTCAAGAACAAACACTTACAGCAAAAGTAATATCGGCCGTAAAGCATTAAATACATCAAAGAACCAATCATAGATCTGTAAAGATGTACATTCACTGGTGGATCTATTTCATTGTTGGTCTTTTACTTTGGAGCTTCATAAGGTGTAGTGGCAGTCCTTACACTCTCCATACCAAACTTCTTTAAGATGTCCCTCACATATTTGTCCTGACTGATAAAGATACCATCAGGTTTCTACTGAACTTGAAGACCCAAAAAGAAAGTCATTTCTCCCATGGCACTCATCTGAAACTCTCCCTTTATAAGCTCCTCAAACTCCCTGCACCAAGCTTCCTTTGTGGATCCAAAAATAATGTCATCCACATACACTTGCACAAGAATAATATCTGTGGAATTCTTCTTAAGGAAAAGAGTCTTATCAATTGCACCTCTACGATAACCATGCTTCAGCAGAAATGATGAAAGCCTAGCATACCAAGCTCGGGGTGCCTGATGTAGTCCATAGAGAGCTTTGACTACCTTGTAAACATGAGTAGGATGATCAGGATCTTCAAATCCTTTAGGTTGAGTGACATAAACCTCCTCTTCTATTTCACCATACAGGAAGGCTCCTTTCACATCCATCTGATATACCATAAAACCCATGTAAGATGCATAAGCCAAGAATATGCGTATGGCCTCAACTCTTGCCACAGGTGCAAACACTTCATCATAATCAATCCCCTCCTCTTGTCTATAACCCTGAGCAACCAATCTTGCTTTGTTTTTAATGACAACACCTCTTGCATCTCTCTTATTCTTCAGAATCCATTTAGTCCCAATTGCATACTTGCCATCAGGTAGTGGTACCAATATCCAAACTTGCTGATTTTGAAATTGTTGCATCTCTTCCTGCATTGCCTCAAGCCAACATGAATCTTCAAGAGCCTGAGTAACACTGGTTGGTTCCACTTGAGAAAGAAAACAAGCAAACAGACAATGTTCATAGTCTGTGTGATTGTCTCTTTGCCGACGAGACATAAGAGATAAAAGCCACTTGACCATATTTAGAACTTGCCACAGTACCCCTCGTTCTAACAGGTGCATTAGGATCACCAATAATATTTGACTGTGGATGAGTATTGTGAATCCTTTTTGTAGCAGTGGTGTTGACTTCAATGGAAGAATCAAGATTAGTCATAGTAGGTTCAAAATCAGTGTCATAAGAAGGTGAGGTGAAGATTCCAGCTTTGGGATGATGATTACGAAGATCTGAGGGTCTTGGAAAACGAGTATAAGGATCTCTAAAGTCTGTGGACACTCTAGTAGAAATGGGAGTAGAAACAGCATAGCCTTCAGCAGAATTGGTGATGATAGGAGAAACCGGATCACGTTCAGTAGAATTGATGTTTCCACTTATTGTTTCACTTGCATTCTCCTCAGCATTCCTCTCAGCATCTAGATTAGCTGCATACTCTTGTTTCTTCAGCCTAGCAAGATCCTCTGCATAATTGGACTCGTCTTCACTCTCATCAGAAGTAACTTTGGAAGTGTCACCTGTAAAATTGTTAGGGGAGAAAGAAGGCACTACAATAGGTTGTTCATCATCTTCAAACTCACTGTCAGAATCAGCATCCAGGGTATCTGCACTGTTAATTTGAGACTCTTGAGTACTTGCATTTTGATTCGCCATATGTCTAGAATAACCCAAATAGTCAGTTAAGTAATCAAGATCAAAAGACCAAACATGACCCTGTCCTTGAACATTAGGCTTGTCTTCTAGAAACCTCAGATTCAATGTCTCCTCAATCTTCTTAGTAGATAAATTGTAAACTCAGACGCCTTACTATGAGTGAATATCCCACAATGTAACCATCATCAACTTTCTCATCAAATTTGCCCAATGGATCACTTGTATTCAGAATAGTCACTTGACAGCCAAAAGGTTTAAGGTAATGAATAGCAGGAACTTTCCCATAGTGAAGTTCATATGGTGTTTTAAAGTGTGGTCTAGTAATGGACACTCTATTCAGTACATAACAAGTTGTGCCTACAGCTTCAGTACAAAACATGGTGGGTAGCTTAGAGTCTGCCAGCATTGGTCTTGCAACCTCTATTAAGGTCCTATTTTTTCTTTCTGTCACCCCATTTTGTTGTGGGGTTCTTGGAGTGCTATAGTCCCTTTTGATCCCTTTTGACCTACAGAGTTCTATAAGGATAGCATTCTTGAACTCTGTCCCATTATCACACCTAATTCCTTTAACCTTTTTGTTCAACTGATTCTCAATAAGGGTAATAAAGTCTTTCAGCACTGGAGATGTTTCATCTTTGGTCCTTAGAAAGAATACCCAAAAAAATCTGCTATAACCATCAGTGATAACCAGACAAAATTACTTTTGATCAATGCTTCTCACTTGAGTTGGACCAAACAGATCCATATGAAGAAGCTGAAGAGGTTCAGAAATAATGCTCACAGCAGTAACAACTTTGTATGAGGCTCTATGTTGCTTTCCCTTGTTGCAAGCAACACAGTTATGCTCATTTGTAAAGACTTTGGAAGGAAGACCTTCAACAAGACCCAGTTTAGAGAGCTTGTTTATGGTCTTGAAGTTGACATGGGCCATTCTCCTATGCCATTTGGTAGACTCATCCAAGGATGCTTTAGCCACCAAGCAAGTTAAATCACCTTCTGTTTTAACATCAGTTAAGTTGAATGTATAAAGATTGTGATTCCGAGGAACTTTCAGCAGAATTGAAGTGTCTTCTGGGAGTTTGAAGTCTTTAGACAGCACAAGACATTCATCCTCTGTGAAGAGTACTTTGTTCTTGGTGTCACAAATTTGTGAGACTGAGAACAAGTTGAAATGTTGGAGTTCCTTGACATAGTATACATTCTCAAAGTCCAGTTGAGGTGTTTTGATGGTCCCTTTCCCAGTAATCCCTCCATCACTTCCTCCAAAGGTTACATTGCCTCCTCCTTCAATTGATACAAAGTGATGCATCATATCCCTGTTTCCTGACATACTTCTTGAACAACCACTATCAACAATGCCAACAACTTTATGCTTAAGAGGATGATTCTACAACAACAAAAACAATACAAAATATTAGTACACTATGGAGGCTCAAGTCATTGCTGACTTGAACCTGCCTTGTGGATCATATGAGTTATGCCATGCAGATGTATAAGATCCACTATTGTTCTTGGGTTTCCATTGAAATTTAGGTCCCTTTTTATTCCAAGAACAACCTGCTGAGGACTTGACAGCAGTATCCCAGTACCCTTTCCCATTAGTCATTGAGTCAACATATCTAGGCCAAAAACCATTCTTAAAATATGAACTTGTTGGTTGTACATATGGTTTTGCAATTGGTCTTCTCCAAGGAAAAGGAGAATCATTATAAGTTGCTTGTGGAACATAAGGTGGTATAGCATTAACATTAGTTCACATTGGTCTAGATGTCCTAGAATCACCACACCTACCCATCCTTTGCTCATGATAATCACAATCCTTAATTAAATGAAATTTACTTCCACACACAAAACATGTCTTCTGTTTAGAAGATTTATTCAAACCAAAAGATGGTCTATTACAAGCAGAAGTATTCAAACCAAAACCATGAAAAGAATTGTTTTTAACAGTATTATTATGCAAAGAATTAAAAGCAAGTCTTCAGAGGCAACTGTCTTGGAAGAGGATTCCTTGGCAGCAACTCTGACATGCTTATTGGTAGTCTTGGGTGCATGCAGGGGTGAAGACTTGGGAAGGTCAGACTTGTCATTTGAATCACACTCTGTAGACCCTTGCTCGGAGGACTTGTCACTGTTAACACAAGAGACAAAGTCATTAGAAGAAGTATCGGGTCCGCAAGTCTTTGACGTTTTGCCATAGAGATGGTGTGATCCATCAAATTCAACAAGTAATGGAAAGGTCAATGGGCATGTGCTCACCTCTAATAGGTCCACGTACAACATGTAGAGCACCTTCTTTCACAAAATTAGCTAGGCCTGCTGGTGTAGATTTGCGTGTGTCATCCCTAGCTTCTAACCCTACATACTTCTTAAAGCCTAATCCTATAGAAGTATTTGGAGTTTGACTAGCATATATGTGACTCGCTAACTTATTTCCATTTAACAACCATTCATTATGCCTAGCAATTTCAGTATCTAGTTTCTCTTTTAGCTCTAGATTTTCTGACACTACATCTGCTCTCAACTTCTCTGAATATTTTAACTCATTCTTAGCACATTCAAGATCCCTTTCCAACACACTTATTTTCTCATCATAAGCTATTTGATTCTTCTGAAACCAAACCTTTTGTCTTTCTAGTGTTTTTAAAGCATGTTTATAAGCTTCAACTTCTACAAAGTATTCATTATATTTAGGTTTCAAAATATCATAAGCTTCTTTGAGTCCATTATAACGCTCACTACAACCAAACAAACAGTTTTGTACCTGTGAGATGCCCATCAAGGCAATCTGATCATGACTATCCTCTAAAGTACAGCTTGCAATCAAACCAACATTATCAATGTCAGGACCATTATTCTTTTCCTCGCTCATGTTGCCCAATCCACATTGCTGTCAAGAGTAACCAAATCTGCTGATCCCTTTGAAGTTCCAGCGTCCCTCTGATTCTGCTGATAAGTAGAGTATCTCGTCTCATCACCAGTTTTCCTGTCTTTGCACTCTCTGGAGAAGTGACCCATCTGTTGACATGTGAAGCATTTGACCTTCCTTTTGTCAAACCTCGCTTGATCTCTTCCTTGGAAGCCAAACCTTCTGCCAGCTTTGCGCTCAAAATTCTTGATATCCATGGACATCATAGCCACCTGCCACCTGCCACTTCAGCTTCATCTCTTCCATCTCCAGTGGATCCACCTGATCTAAATCCTCATAGGCCAGTTCCTGCTGAGGATCATAATCAGCAAAGAAGGATCCAAGCACATGTTCCATTATACCTCCAGATTTAGAACTTGATGGAGTGGTAGTGTAAGATGATGATGAGTAAGTTGGACTTGGACCATGACTCATCTTAGGGGTAGAGGCTCCAACGAATGCTGTGTGACTTGCAGTAGATGATGATCTAAAATGACTTCTTACATCATGTTCAAGAGCTTTAAGTTTGTTGTACAGCTCATCAAAAGTAAGCATATCCAAACCACCTTTTGCTTTTAAAGCAATGCTCACTTGTAGCCAGGATGAAGGTAAAGACCTCAAGAACTTAGAATTACAATCATCATTATTTGGCTTTGCCTGCAGCTGATTTAACTGACTTAAAATCTTGTGAAACTTGTCATAGCCCTTATGAATTCCTTCCTCTTCAGAAACTTGAAAGTCTTGAAACTGTTGTCTAAGCATGGACTTTCTCATTCTCCTAGAGTCCTCATTCCCACCGAACTTCGCCTTAATTGCTAACCATATGTCCTTGGCATCTTGCATGAAGTGAAAATCACTCAAGTGATCCTCAGGAATAGCTTGAAGAAGAATGGTTTTAACCTTGGTTTCTCTCTGAACCGCCAGTAACTCTTCAGCAGTTTTGGGAGGAACGTAAGTCATCTTACCAGCATCGTGGTAGTTTTCTTCAAACTGTTTCCCTTCAATACTATCTCCCATATTTTCCAATCAATGTTGGAGATCCAGCTTGCATTTTCATCGCCCAAAGGTCATACTCCTCCCTTTTTAGGTAAGGAAACTTAGCATTGCTGTTAGAGAGACTTAGGTGTTGCAGATGGGTGGTGTTTTGGTTGTTGGTGATTTCAACATCAACGTCGATCCGGCATGGTGAGTTTTGTTTTGGTTGTATTGGTGTTTAGAAAAACCTGTCCTTAGTATCGTAGAGACTCTCACGAGGCTCTAATACCACTTGTTGAAAACTGTAAGACCTTGATAGATCTTGAGCTTCGTAGATCGTTAGTATCGCTTGTGTAATCACAAACAAACTAAAAGAAAATCTCTACAACTTGTATTCTGTAGCGGAATATAAATACAAGTATGAAACACAGATAAATAAGAACTCTTTGATCCTCTATGGATCGTTATATTAATAAATTGTTTTTTAAGCACATCCATAATACATTCTATTGTGTTCCTTTTATAGACAAGGAACTCTAACTTGTTTTCTAAGAAACGTATAACTATGAAACTAAATAAGATATACACAATCACTTCCTAATAAATCTCATGTATATGTAACTAATTCTAGAATATACGGAATACTATTTCCGCAAAAACAAATTACAACTAACATAGACTTCAGCTTAATCATGTCTTCAGCAGAATCCAGCTTTACTTCAGCAGAATCCATCGGCAGTAATATCAGCATGATTCATACTTCACATAATTCCCAACAGTAGGAGGGTTTACCAGTAAAGTTTGGTCCAAAAGTGATTGTCTTTCCATGTTGATTCGTCGCTTAACATTTTCTAAAAAGGTCAAAGGTTCTTCGAGGATTGTTTCTATAGTGTGGACAACTTCTTCCTCCCGAGCTGTTAGGTAATCAGAGATGGCTTCTGAACACGAACTAACACTTCTCTCTAATCTCTTTATCCTTTCATCGTGAATTTTAATAGAAGAGACTGTATTATCCACGAATGCTTTCATCATTTTTTCTATCCTATCATCGCGCTCTCTAGATTCTTTGATGTGGTCAGGAATCTTTTTCTCAAGATCGTTCCCGGTATTTATCTTAAATACACTTTTAACCTTCTCAACCCTACATGCTTCAGCTTCTCTTTCCAACCTTCGTTTTTCGAAAATTTCCCCGTAATTGTATTCTTGCTTCGTTATTGTCTTCATTACCTTATGATCGAAGTTATCTCTCGGTCCGTATCCTGTATCCATGTGCCACTTGTAGCAATGTTTAGAAATCCGTTGAATACATTCCAAGGCCTGATCTGGAGTCATGCTAGGAATAGGTCTTTGTGAATCAAGGAGTTCTCGTGTTTGCGTATTAATCCCTCGATAGAAGACGTATATGATCAGATGTTTGTTTAAATCATGAGTAGGGCATCGATAGAGAAGCTCATTAAATCTTTCCCAAGCTTGGTACAGCGTTTCTTCTCCAATCTGCACGAATTGATAGATTTTCCCGAGAAGCTTAGCCATTTTTGAAGGAGGACAAAATTGCTGAACGAACTCCTTTCTTAGTTTTCCCCATGCTTCTTTACTTTCACTAGGAAGTCTGTTATACCATCTTTTTGCTGTTCCAGTGAGAGTCGTAGGAAAAATCCTTGCAGTGACTGAATAACTGGGAGTACCCCTGACGTTGAAAAGAGAGGATAAGTGGAGAACTTTATCTATGTGATCCTGAACGTCCTCATCTGCGTCTCCAGAAAACTTAAGCTCATGTAGCTCTCGAATAATTTAATCAGTGATGGAGTTTTTTTTGGTAGGAGAATCCTGATTGAAGCTTCATTCGCAATTATCATTTGGTCGGTCCAAATACTGCTCCATGGTTAGGTCATCGATATTATTATTATTATTGATGACCTCTGGTTCTGTGTCCGACTGGTCTGACTCGTAAAATGAGAAGATGTTGTGAATAGGAACCAGAGAATAGATCTTCCTTTTTTGAAATTGCTTCTCAAGGTCAACAAATGGGGTAGCTAGAAAGGGCCACGAGCTGCGAGTCTTGTATCCTGACATTATCAGAAAGAAAATTAAAAACAGACTTAATATGAAATCCTAAAATAGCTCCCCGGCAGCGGCGCCAAAAACTTGATGCAGGTTTTACTTACCAGGTCTTATATTTATAGTGTCTCGCTATACCTATGGTCTACCCTAATGCACTAACGGGAAGTGTACCCGGTCGTGTGTAGTGTAGTAAATGGTAAAGCCGAGGTCGTCCCAAGAGCTATGTGTGTTGGATTATTACTAAGTCTAATTGTCACAGAATTATAATGGTTTCGATAGGTATTTAATTAATTAAACTACTAATGCAGAATATAAAAGCAAATAAATGGTAAAGGGAAATCAATAGAGGAATAGTGGTGCTAACCTAGTTAATCCTCCTAGCTAGTTATGTCTACGTCTACCTACTTCCAATTACTTCAGGTGGGGTCAAATTCGAGAGGACAACATTTGGTCAATTCGCCCTAACCTATCAGAAAAGATGCCACCACAGGAGAAATCAGGTGCACCGTCATAAGTCCTGTTGTTCCTGGTCCCCTAAGCCGAGTCATTAAGTACCGCTACATGCTAGATTCTAAATAGTGAGTGCCCGGCCGTTAGGAACTTAGACACTACACCCCCCAATTCTTAAGTTCATCCAAACGATAGGTGATCAGTTGGTCAAATCGCACAAGTAGAAAGGGTCATAAGTTGGTCATATCTTACCCTTCCCGTCTCATTCCACTCACCTAGGGTCAGTTGGTCATATCTCCTAGGCAATTGGCCTCTATCGCCATTCAAAACTACCGAACCAAGGGTGACTACCAAAGAACTATGCATGCATACACTTAGAAATAATTGTACGGAAGTAAAGGTAAACGCAAACAAAACAATTAAGGAATCATAACTAGGCTAGCACCAAAGGGTGCTTAGCCGCTCATATTAATCATGCAAATCAATTCAATATTTAAAGGTACGAAATACATGAATTGAAAGTAAAATAAATAATAAACACTAAAGCTTATCGTAATGGTGTGACTTCTCCCTTGGAAACAGCTCCGTATGCTCCCCTAGACCTGCCATGAGCTTTTTCCCACGTTCTCAGAGTGTTGTGTGTGGAATGGGATGCTTTTAAATGCTGGAATTCGTGCGGTATTTATAGGTCAGGTCTGGGTTACGGCGTAACCAATAGAGGAGTTACGCCGTAACCTTCTATTTCCTCGTAAATGCACTAGATCTGCTAGTTACGGCGTAACCTTATAAGTGGTTACACCGTAGTCTTCAATAAACTCGGTTACGTCATAAGTGATGCAGTAGTTACGGCGTAAGTATCAGCGGCGTGGAACCTCTTTTAACCTAATGGAGTTACGTCGTAACTTTTGGGAAGAGTTACGCCGTAACCTCTTGATAAGTTGGACTTCTGGGTCACGCAATAGTTACAGCGCAATGTGAGAGACGAGTTACGTCATAAATTCTTCAAAATAGGCATACTGTGATAAATCTTTAGTAATGTTTCCATTTTCGCGTCTCTTTAGCTCTAATCCTCGTAATTTACCTGAAAGTGGAAAACAATGGAAAACAAGCGTAAATCAAATATAAATGATATAAATAACGAGCATTATAGGGGGAAATTGACACTTAATATTCAGGACTATTTGATGTTATCAATAACCCTGATGTATACTTTTCTCTCCCCTGATGATAGTATATGAAGCTCAAGAACCCGAAGTACCCAAATGCCCAAAGAAAGAATAACCGATAACATTGAAGAAGCAGGCCGAATCACTGATTATCTTTGCGGATGACAATCTCTGCGGATGTCAACTCCGGAATAAGTGATTATATCTCTGAATCACTGATTAAGCACTCAAGTGAAACAGCTGAGTGCCCCCAATGTACACAATTCTCTCTCCCTTGATGATTGCGCTAACATCGAAATCATCACACACTTATGTACCTCTTTTATCTTTCGAAACTAACTCTTCCATCTCTTTCCCCATATAGTTGGTATAAGAACACTAAACGCCATGAGTCAAACCTTGAGTTTTCTGCGGTAATGACATTTGTCTTCCTAGGATATCTTCAATCACTTAGAAGTATTAAGCTCATCAAGTTTACTCGCGTTTAGATACGTGTCTCCTTCCCCCTTGCTGGTTTTGATACTTGAGAATCAGCAACACATTGTAAGCCCATATACTCGAAATCATTTGAGAAGAACACTTGAACTCTTGTGAGAATCAACTTGCTGAAGAATATGAGCAAGTCTAACTGGGATTGAATCTGACTTTTCACTCTCCCCCAATTAGTGCTCTCCCCTAAACTAACAATCTTTATGATGAATGCCCGGAATAGGAAGAAGTCTTTAGATCGTTAAATGCAATTCGTCTTTAGTCTTCTAACATGCAGCAAAAAATTTAGAACAAACTGTAGACTCGACCTTCTTCAAGATTGTCCAGTTGGGGAATAGAAAGTTGACATCTTCTTCTCACCAAATGCATTCCCGTTAACTTACAAATAGAAAATCCCCTTAACTCAAATCCCTACCAATCAAACAAGAACAGAAAGATGTTCATTAAGGAAATCAGCCTCGCAATTGGAAGCACTTTGTCATTAAACTCATCATTCCGTATGAAGATGTCAACCAACGGCTCTTAAAAAGAAACTCCATGTAAAGATGACCCGATAAGAAGAAGCTCGGTTCTTACATGAGTTAGGAGCCGTATGACCATATATTCCCATATAACACAACATGCTGCAGATTCATACTTCTTCTCCCCCTCAAGAATTTCATACGGAGTTGCCATTCTTGATTGAATAAGTGAAAATCATCCAAATGTAGTCTATTCACACTTCTCCCCCTCAAAGGTAGCATATGATGTCGCCATCGTCATTATAATTGAGCAAGTGGAATAAGAAAACAACCATCGGTAGTCCGGTTCACTTGATAATTGAAAGCACATGGAAAAAGCATGAAGCATGTTGATGAGAATGGTCAATAATAAGAAGATTTTTGTTTTTCAGAAGATATAGCGCACTGAAGCGTACACTTTTCTTTTCTTTGAGGAACGAGGCTTGAATTGTTGTGTTCAAACATTATAGCAGATTGAATATCAAGGTTGAATTACTTGAACCCGTGAGTTATGAGATATCAATCCATTTGTTATCCATACTTTAAGCCAGTCCATGTAGTGAAGGATCGAAGTATCTGCAACTGAGTAAGGATTACCTGCACTAACATTACAAGCTTGATTGCATATATATTGGTTAGTAACATTAGTATCCAAACCCTTTGGGGTTTCACGGTCAACCTTGATTTTGCCATCGGTAAACAGCTTTCCGGTAGGTATCCACCTAAGTCCAACATCGTTAAACATTCTACCAGACGGTATCCACTTATGGCAAGGTCTAGGATTGTTGATATTCTTATGCACAGTGGAAGACTTATCGTTATTCCTAGACTCCAAAGATTTAGCAGTTGGGATCCATCTATGCGAAGTTTTAGGTTTGTTTTGATTCATGACATGTTGAACCTTAGCCATGTAAGTAGCCTTAGTGGATTGTACCTTAGCATGTGAATTAGGAAAATGTTTCTTATTCGAAACAGACTCAGAATATCTAGTTTCATTTTCTACATGCTTAGCATTCTTCTTCATATAACTACTCTTAGATGCAAGCCAACCTCTAGTCTTTTGAGTGTTCCTAGGTAATGGTTTGCAACTACTAGTAGTGCATTGAAATCTCGTGGAATGCATCACCCTAGGTCTTGCACCTAAAATTCCGTCTTTTCGAATTTGTGCCTTTTTCCTAGCTTCTTCTAGATAATAGTTCTTCCACAAGTCATTCATATCATATGAATTATGGGTTTTAATGCTTGGTTTTGGCACTGTTTTTGAACTATTCCTAGAGGTTCTGGGAGTAGAAGTAGCTACTTGTTGAGGGTTAATGGAGCTAGAAGCATTATTCATAGGTAACTTAGGTGAAGTGACTGGTTTTGACAAAACTTGTATCGCATCAACTTGGGAGGCAAGCCTTGTCTTTAAAGATTTTGTTCTTTCAGATATAAATGCAGTAGGCTGCCTAACCACGGACCGGTCTCTAGTGGGATGAGAAACTGGCTTCCCCAAGGTTGATGGTTTTGTAAACTTAGTGTTCACACTTTTCCCTACGGTTTTTCTAAGCTCATTCTTTAAGGCAATAATAACGAAACTCTTTTCCTGAAGTTGAGCTTTGAGTTCATCAATTTTTGCTATCAAGGAGTTTGTTTGTTCCATTGACTTATTTCTAGCTTCTTTGACAGAGTAACTTAGTTCTACGTGATGCTTTCTCAAAGTCTCATTTTCCTTTAGTAATTTAGCTACATAAATTAACAGTTCATTATTTCTTGTTATAATAGCATCAATGTCTTGTGTAGTCTTGACTGAATTACTTTTCACATGCATACCATAAATATGTTTCTTCAGAATGTTGATTGTCGAGTTTTTGGCTTGAAGCTGAGCTTTTAAATTATTTATTTCAAAAAATTCATGAAATTCAGGAAATTTCGGATTTTACATGGTTTCATAGATTGAAAACTTTCCTCCTTTCTTTGTATTGCAATTTCAAGTGAAATGTAATGTATTTCAAATTTTGAGAATTTGTTTGAAAGTTCATCAAAAGCCTTTTTATCAACCATATTATCTGTTTTAAAATTATTAGTCTCAGCCTCAACCAGTGAACATTTATCAGAAATCATGTCAGCATTTAAGTCAGTTTGTTTAGGTACATTAGCATATGCACTATGTTGAACATTTAAAGGTACCTCATTACATGACTCCTGTTCATTTATCGGTCTGATATTTGCATCCACATCATGTGTAACAAGAATAACTGAACTGCTGGTTGTGTCAAGCTCATCTGCCTCTGATTCTCTGCATTCAGCGACAACTGATCCAACATCCGATGCTTTACCTGATTCAACATTACAATCACTTGATTGCACCCTACTTTCATTCACCTTGACATCATTCACAAGAGTGTGCTGTGCCCTTTCCTCAATATACTTCCGAACATTATCCAAGAGTTGGATAAATGTTTCTCTGAACTCAGCTGCATCCATACCAGTATGAACAACAAAGCATCTTTCCGTCATATCATCTTCATAATCACTACGGTACTCTCCATTGATGAATGACTGGAACTGGTTGTAGATCACCTGAAGTGCAGCCTTGGATCCATCTGCTTGAAACTTTTTCTTGTCAAGTTGCTGCTCTAGTTGTTCCAAGTTCAAGAACAAGGTGCCTGTAAAAGTCTGAATATCTTGACAGAAGAAAGTCTCAAATGCACGTTCAAATCCCATCTTAAATCCATTGGTTCCCTTAAGAAGTACAGTGAGGTGTGAAAGAAGTAGTCGGAAATGTTCCAAGCAGTTGAGTTTAGCCTTGTCAATTAATTGTTGGAACTGGTGCAATTCAGTATCATGTGAGTTTGAACACAAAGATTCCACTTTAGCATTATCCGACTCAAAGTTGTTAATCAGTTGTTCATCATTGGGAATCTTATGGTCATCGATCATGTCGTACAATTTAAGTATCTCAGTAATAACTGAATCTGAGGAGTTTGACATGATGTGAAAGTGCACGGGATTTTACAAGTCTGTGATTTAAACCGAGAAATAGGATCTTTCGCGGGACTTTACTAAAGTAAAAACCAAACCGTTAAGCAATGACCAATGGAACGTGTTAAGATAACTGATGGATTGACACAATGATAGAAAATTGTGTGTTAGGACTTATGACAATATGTCCACTACTTTTTTCCTTTTTTGTCGTTTTATCTCAAAAGACAAGTCGCTTAGTGCACAAGTCGCTACACACAACACAGACAAGTCGCTGAAAACGTAGAGACAAGTCGCTACGAAGAAATCAAGTCCGAGACACAAGTCGCTAGATAGAAATATTCAAAAACAACACTTTTCAATCCAAAAACAACCCAACCACGCTGATTCAAGCCTTCCAAATCAAAACCTAAGCATTTATAATGATTCTAAACACAAAAGTACAATCAAAATCCAAACTTTAACACTAGAGATGATCCAAATGATGCAAATAACTCTAAACTCTTTCAAACCCAAAAACCATATAAAACCACTAGAAATCCAAGAACATGTAGGATTATTGATCAAACCGTGGCTCTTGATACCAATTGTAACATATTGGATTTCACAAACACATCATATAACAATATATGGGTCGAATATGAGTAGGGAGTTTAGAGAGAGAAAGTAGAATGGGAGCCTTTCTAGAGAGAGAAAGTAAACAAAAGAAAGAAGGTTAGATTGAGTGAAAGGTCTAACCCTCTACCTTGGGAGGTAGAGGGTATTTATAGTTACATACTACACATCCTCCTTCAGACTGTGGACCAGGCATACAGTGGGTAAAGACCCGTCCTTCCTCCACGGTATTGCTCTAAACTAATCTAATAAACAGTAAGTAACTACAACTCTACGAGCTAACATATGCTAGACTATAATTGGGGTGACCGACACTTTCTTATGGAATTTCCAATTCCTAACAATTTATACTAGTTCCAAGGCGTAGGCTATTAAATGCTGAACTTGGCCTCCAAGGAGTTAGGAATGGACTAGAATACACCAAGGGAAGGACCTAGAATCGTTTGGATGCAATGGGGAATTTTAGTGATGAAGAAATAGCAGAAATAGGCCTTCCAGCAGGATCGGTTGCTTGTCCAGCCGATCCGGGTGGCCTTCTTGTACTAACCCAGCCGAATCGGTTGCGGGCGGCGACCGATCGGCTGGTCCGTCTTCATGGGTATCTTTTGACCTCTTTCCAGCCGATTCGGTTGCGGGTTGCGACCCATCGGATGGTCTTCCGGAATGATAGAAAATTGACCTTTTTCTTGATTCTGACTTGTAGAGCTTGGTTCTTCATTCAACTTGATCTTCTACGATACTTGAAATGCTGACTTGTGCTTGATATGCTTCACTGAAACGGAAATCTTCTTTTATTGAACATTCTTTAACTTTTCCTTCCGTTTTCCTGCACTTGGTTATAAATACTAGACAAACATCTTTTGATGCGATTAAGCACTAAAATCATCTGAATATAACCAAATAACATATACAAAAGCACACATAACGCTACTGAAAACATGTACAATCTAAGCGTTATCAAATTCCCCCACAGTTAAACTTTGCTTGCCCTCAAGCAAATCTAGAAAATAAAATATCTACTGGTACAAAAATTATGATTACGAAAAATATGATGCAAATCCACCAAGTACAAGTACGAGAGAAGATTCATCAATTTAGCTTTTAAGGGTGAAAATTCAAGATGTTTGACAATATCCAATGACTTTCTTGCATGATTAACATTTCAAAACACCTCACGAAAAAGGAACAAAATATAATTCACTCAATCACTCAATTTTAGTGGAGTAACAAGATAAATCACACTCATTGCTCAGTCATGATTAGATTATTACCATAGGCTTGTACAAGAAACAAAACTCCACCGACGTGGCGTGAGCACCAAGCAAAAACATCTAAATAGGACTTTTATTCGGGTTGAAATGTTAAGCTTAGGGTAAAGGGTATGGATAACGCATGGTAATGTTAATGAAATTGGTGTTAAAAGAAAAATAGAATCAATTCTAATACCCATGTTGCCAGTTACCAAACAATCCGCAAACCAATAAATGATCATAGATTCATTTTCTTTTCTTCGGATTTCCACAACTCTTCGCTTTGATTCGCCATAACAACTTTTCTTCGAGCATAGCACATTGGCTAATATATATATATATATATATATATATATATATATATATATATATATATATATATATGAAAATGGCTCATACAACTGACAAGGTGCGGTAACTCATAATCATCTAGACAATCTTTTCATACCAGGTGACTAGCAACGAACCGTTTAGATATTGACAAGGGTTAGGCTAAGGCATAAAGTGTAAAATATTTTTGTATTTTCTGGATTTATCAAAAACGAAAAGGATGGCTCAGAGGGTGTAACTAGGGGTATCTAGCACTAAAGATGAGCACTACAAATGGGTCCATTTGGGTGGTTAACTGACCGATGTGGCTAGTTAATATATCATAATATGAAAAATAGAAGGCCATTTGGGTTAAAATCCTAAGGTGCCTCTTTATCACACGAATTCACTTATATCGCACGAATGCGATCTCACTGCGGTTTGGTAATGATTTACAAGTACAAGTTCTAGAATAAATAAAATCACCGGCACACTCATAGCAAAATATTTATGCATAAAAGATGTATGCTTTATATAGAACAGGCTCAAATCCTCACAATTTTAGTGGAAAGGGCTATAATATGTGCTAGCAAATGTTATCGATCCAAGAATGGATTGCAATATTAATCGGAAAACATCTCAAATTTTCATATATTACCAGTTTTACCAGTGGATTGATCCAGTTATTCTAATATATTATCCTAAAAGCGTGAAAATAACTAGATCAGAAGGGCAAACCAAAATTTAAATTTAAGCTTAGAAACTCTAATTTTCCTATTCACCCCCCCCCCCCACACTTAAGTTAAACATTGTCCTCAACGTGAAAAACGAACTTCAAAGTATAGAAATAGGGAAATAGAGAGATATTTAAATGAGTTTGTCAGCTTAATTTTCTTTGATCCAAGCGTCCACTGGAGTAATCATTACCTGCATAAAATCTTATATACAAACAAAAAAAGGTTTAATTAAGATGTGGCACCCCCCCCCACACTTAAGTTCAACCAAAGGTTTAAACTTTGGGGCGTGACCACAGAAAATCAAATATGAAACACACGGGTTGCCTCCCGAGAAGCGCTTGTTTCATTAGTGAGTCATCAGCCTGACTCGAATCTTCTCGAGTTCACTTGGTTGCATCAATATCTCTCCAGATGAATTCAGCAGATGGTTTCCAAGGAACGCTTTGTGTGATTCTTCTTGGAAAAGGTGCTACGAAGGTGATGGTTTCGAATTCATTTTCAGGCGAAACTGTCTCAACTGAAATTTCATTCATTTGCTCCTTATCGTAGTATAATTTGATTCGGTGCCCATTAACAATAAAACTTCCACCCTGTTTGTCACAAAGTTTGACATATCCGGATGGATATCCATGTTTAACGATATATGGTCTGAACCATCTTGGTTGCAGCATAGGAGCTTGTAGGATCGTTATATTTATTGTGTTTGATGATTCAGGTGATCTTGGATGATCAAAATACATGTTAGACATTTTCGAGAGAGAAAGTAGAGAGAGGGAGTTTCTTGCTAGAGACTTGGTTCACAAATTGTAAAAGGTTAGATTATGAGAAGCACCACCCCTTCCAAGGATGTGGATCAGGTATACAGTGGGTAAAGACCCGTCCTTCCTCCACGGTGTTACACTACGCTAAACTAGGCTAATAACTAACTAATAAAACAGTAAATAACGATATGTCTACGAGCTAACATATGCTAGACTATAGATGGGGTGACCGACACTTTACTATGGAATTTCCAATTCCTAACAGAGCTTTGAATTTAAATTTCATGTTGAAAAGCAGAACTTTATCTCTGACTTTGAATTCTTTTCGAATTCACAGCTTTTTCTCGTGATAAGCTTTGGTTCTGGCTTTATACAGTTTGGACTTTTCATAAGCTTGGAGTCTCAATTCTTCGAGTTCGTGCAATTGCAAAAATCTCTTTTCTCCAGCTATTTTGAGATCGGTGTTATAGCTTCTAAGAGCCTAGTAAGCACGATGTTCAACTTTGAACGGCAAATGACAAGTTTTCCCATACGGGAGACTGTAAGGAGTTGTTCTAATAGGAGTGTTGTAAGCCGTACGAAATGCCCACAGAGCATCGTCAAGTTTCTTTGACCACACTAAAGGATTGTCGTTCACTGTTTTTTCGAGTATTCTTTTAAGAGCTCTGTTGGTGTTTTCAACTTGGCCACTGGTTTGTGGGTGATAAGCTGTCGCAAAACGATGATGAACTCCATATCTTTTCAAGGTTTTCTCCATTTTTTGGTTACAGAAATGGGTTCCTCGATCGCTTATCAATGCCTTGGGAATTCCATAAAGAGCGAAAAGCTTTTTGAGAAAATTAACGACAACACGAGCATCGTTTGTTGGTAAAGCTTCGGCTTCTGCCCATTTGGACACATAATCTATAGCAACGAGAATGTATTCGTATTTGTGGGATTTAGGAAATGGTCCCATGAAATCAATTCCCCAAATATCGAATATTTCACACACTTGAATGCTTGTCAATGGCATTTCGTCTCTACGTGAAAGGTTGGTGGAGCTTTGGCAAGCATGACAGTTTTGCACAAGTGTATGTGCTTCTTTGAATATGGTTGGCCAATAGAATCCAGCATCAAAAATGTTTTTGGCTGTGGTGGAAGGACCATAATGTCCCCCAGTAGGGCCATGATGACATTCATCAAGAATTTTTCAGGTTTCGGAACCAGAAACACATCTTCGGATCATCCATCAGGGCACATTTTGAAAAGATAAGGTTCTTCCCAAAAGTAGTGTTTAAGTTCTGAAAAGAATTTGCTCCGTTGAGCATAAGTTAAACCTTTTATGAGAATTCGTCTAACGAGATAGTTCGCAAAGTCAGCAAACCAAGGATCTTAGTTTTCATCAACCGTCATGAGGGTTTCATCAAGGAATTAATCATCGATTTCTTCTTCCTTCAACTCCTCTAGATCGGGATTTTCAAGACGTGACAAATGATCAGCGGCAAGATTCTCTGCTCCTTTCTTATCTTTGATTTCGATGTCAAATTCTTGGAGTAGCAGAATCCATCGGATGAGACGTAGCTTAGCATCTTGCTTGGTGAATAGATATTTGAGTGCCGAATGATCGGTGAACACGACTGTTTTTGAAAGCACGAGGTAAGATCAGAATTTATCGAATGCGAAAACTACGGCCAGTAATTATTTTTCTGCGACTGTATTATTTTGCTGAGCACCATTCAGTTTCTTGCTAGCAAAATATATGGGCCGAAAGTTTTTTCTTTCTCGTTGGCCTAAGAAGGCTCCAACAGCAAAATCGCTTGCATCGCACATGAGCTCGAAGGGTAGTGACGAATCAGGTGAAACCATGATGGGAGCAATGGTCAGTTGAGATTTCAACGTTTCGAATGCTTTTACGCAATCAACATTGAAGTCGAAGACAGAATCCTTCTCAAGAAGTTTTGTCATTGGACGAGATATTTTTGAAAAATCCTTGATAAATCGGCGGTAAAAACCGGCATGCCCTAAAAAACTTCTAGCGGCTTTAACGTTAGTTGGTGGTGGAAGTTTCGTGATAACTTCGATTTTTTCTTTATCTGCTTCCATGCCCTCACTGGAGATTTAGTGGCCAAGCACAATTCCTTCGGTAACCCTAAAGTGACATTTTTCCCAGTTAAGGACAAGATGTGCAGCTTCGCATCTTTCGAGCATTTTATCAAGATTGGAAAGACAAGCTTCGAATGAGTTTCCAAAAACTGAAATGTCATCCATGAAAACTTCCATGGAGGTTTCAAGCATGTCTTGGAATATGGCTATCATACACCTTTGAAAAGTTGCAGGTGCATTATAAAGACCAAAAGGTATACGCCGATATGCGTAGGTTCCAAAAGGGCAAGTGAAGGTGGTCTTTTCTTGATCATTCGGATCGATTAGAATTTGAAAGTATCCTGAAAGTCCATCGAGGAATGGGAGGGGAAAATGATCTTTTCTGGTGGCTTTGTTTAATTTACGATAGTCAATACAAACGCGCCAACCAGTGATAGTTCTAGTAGGAACTAGTTCATTCCATTCATTAGTCACAACTGTCATCCCTCCTTTCTTGGGAACACAGTGAACTGGACTCACCCAAGGACTGTCCTCGATCGGGTAAATGATACCAGCATCAAGAAGTTTGATGATTTCCTTTTTGACAACTTCTTTCATGTTGGGATTGAGTCGACGTTGACGTTCCACAACAGGTTTAATCCCATCTTCTATTTTTACTTTTGTGTTTGCAGAAATTGGGACTAATTCATATGATATCAGATGTTTTCCAAGCGAAAGCTCGTTTATGATTTTTGAGGACAGAAACTAAACTTTCTTTCTCCTTTTCCTCGAGTAATAAAGATATGAATACTGGAAGAAGTAAGTTTTCCTCCAGATAAGCATATTCAAGATGATAAGGGAGAGGTTTGAGTACGAGATCTGTTGGTGGTTCTCGAATAGAAGATTTTATTCTCATCTCGTCATCGAAAGTTTTTTCTTCAAAATTCTCTTCCTCCATTTCTTCCTCCTCCGTGTTATCTCCTTCGAACTCTACTTTTATAAAATCAACAAACTCTTTGTCAAGGTCCGTTTCATTGATTTTTGCGAAAGTAGTCATGAATGGATCAGATTCGTTAAGCAATGCATCTAATTCTTTTTCAGTGACCTCATCGATAACATCGATGTTGAAACAAGTGTCATCACTGGAACGTGGATAGCGCATTGCTTTATCGATTAGAAAGGTGATTCGATCTTCTCCAACTCCAAGGTTGAGTTCTTTACCCTTCACTTTAATGAGCGCATCAACGGTATTTAGGAAAGGTCTTCCTAAGATGAGTGGGACTTTACTATCTTCTTCCATTTCCAGGATTACAAAGTCCACGGGAAAAATGAATTTACCAACTTGAACGAGCATATTCTTGGCAATTCCAACAGGATAAGAATGATTTGCTAATCGAATGCTCAACTTTATCAGTTTAAGGCTGTTGATGGATAATTTGGAATACAGCGAATAAGGCATCAAATTGATACTTGCGCCTAGGTCGGCTAAAGCATCGCATTGAATATTATTCCCAAAAGTGCATGGAATAAGAAAGCTCCCAAGATCTCTGAGCTTTGGCGGAATGTTGTTTTGAACGATGGCTGAGCATTCTTCGTTAAGGAAGGTAGCTGATATTTTCTCTAGCTTGCTCTTGTTGTTAAGAAGTTCTTTCAAAAATTTCCCGTAATTGGGCATTCCGGCTAAGACATCAACGAGGGGAACATTGAGTCTAACCTCTTTCATTATTTCAATGAACTTCTAATATCGCTCTTCCATTTTTTCTTTCTTAAGGCGTTGAGGATATGGAATTTTTGGTGTGTACGCCTTGACAGGTGGAACGGTTTTCTTTTTGGTGGTTTGTGTTGGGTTGGTTTCTTCAGCTTCATCCTCACTATCTTGGGTGATAGGAGCATTTTCGTTTAGATTTGGTGGTGGATCATACGAGAGACCACTTCTTGTGAATACAACTTTGATATGCTCATTTCTTGTTTGTAGTGGACGGTACGTTTTATCGTTTGATGGTTTTGGGTTGGATTGGGTGTTACTTGGTAACGAACCAGATGGTCGAGAAGAATGTTGGTCAGAAAATCTACCAAATTTGTTTTCGAGATCTTGGATATAGGCTTGATGATTTTTCTGTCCCTGCTCAACTTTGGCTTTGAGATTGAAAAACTAATATTTGATGAAATCATTCGTTAATTTTTGAGCAGTCATGAATTCTCTCATGGTTTTTTTGAATTCAGATTCTTCCATCTTTTTGTCAGAGTTTTGTGGGGGCGGATTGTCGGTTCGAGGTTGAGAATCACGATTGTTATCCATTGGTTGGCGGTCTTGCCAATTTCCAGAATTTCTACCGTAATAACTACTACGATATCCTCCTCCACAGTATCCTCCTTAGACATAATTCGCTTCTCTTTCGTTGGGTCCACCCTTGGGTTTATCGTCGTACTCAGAAGATGGGTGATTTCCTCCACAATTGTTGCATCCATCTCGCATTTCCTTCATTCTCCTTTGATATCTTTGTATTGCGAGTCAATTTTCGAAGTTAAGGCTTCCATTTTCTCTATGAGTTTTGAGTAGGGATGAGCACGGTACCGATCCCGTGCCGAATTAATGGTACCAATTTTTTCCCGAGCAAAATTAGTGGTACCGATACCGTACCGAACGGGATTCGGATACCGGTACCGGTATCGGTACCGGTACAGTACCGGGAAATCGGGTTTTCCCCACTTTTTTTCGGGAATTTCCTGATTTGGTACCGGTCCCGTACCGAATTAGTGGCACCGAATTTTTTTTCACCTTATTTTGTAGTCCCGGTACCTTACCGTATTTCAAGAATCGGTACCTTTTCGGTACGGTACCGGTACGGTTCCGGTTCGGTTCCGGTTCGGTTCCGGGATTCGGTTCGAAATGCTCATCCCTAGTTTTGAGGTATTGGATTTTTCGACAAAAGCAGCGGTTTTTCGAAGGGGTTTGGTTTTTGAATCTTTAGACCAATCGAGTTTAAGAAGTACTCGATCTTCGAGTAATTGATGTGCATCGTTAGGAGTCTTATAGAGAAAAATTCCTTCGGCATCAAGGATACCTTGAGAGATTTCGTCTAGTCCATGGTAAAAGATTTGGATAATGGTTCCTTTGGATAGTCCATGTCCATGACAACTACGAAGCAAATCTTTCATCCGAAGCCAAGCTTCGACAAGTGATTCGTTGGGGTTTTGTATGAAACCACGAATTTCACCCATTAATCGATCAAACATGGCAGGTGGAAAGAATCGACTTACCAAGGCTTACCTCATCTCCTCCCACGTATTGATAATTCCTGGGGCAATTCATTGTACCACACTTTTGCATCTCCGGCGAGTGATGATGGGAAAAGTTTGAGTTTGATGGCATTGACATCAGTGTCTCCATACCGGAACATACCGCAAATTTTGATGAATTCGGTAATGTGCTTATCCGGATCGGCCCGCGCACGGCCATCGAATTGGCGGTCTTTGATCATAGAAAGATGATGACCCTTCACGGTGAAGTTGTCACCAAGGTTGACAGCAACAATAGCACTCCCAGGAGTTGGTGCTACGGCTCGGTTGGTCCCTCACATGGGTTGATCGTCTGCCATGGGGAAAGGTAAATTGGTGAAAGGGTTGTAAATGACTTTGGCTTCTACAAGGTTATTAAATGGTGGGTTTGGTACTCTAGGTACACGGTTTTCTAATGGTATAAACAAAGTTCTTCTTCTTCTTTGAATCAAACGTTTGGGGTTGGTAAGAGGTGAGATTGGTTCTATTCCAGCTGCACGAGTGTTCATACAATGACCTAGAGAATCCAGACAATATCTAAACACACGGACAAATAAGGAAAACAGATTTTTGGATAGAAAGGAGTAACCGAATCGGTTGCGAGGGGTGACCGATCGGTTCGATCAACTTGGTTATGGGTTTTAACGCAACCGGATCGGTTGTAAAGACGACCGATCGGTTGGAGCTCTCTGAATTCTTTTTTTTTAGAATTGGATCGACTGACGTGGATTTAAAACTTGCTAAAACACAATCAAATCCCCGGCAGCGGCGCCAAAAACTTGATGTGCTACGTGTGTACAAGTTTTAAATTTATAAAAGACGATTTACCAATTTTACCAATAACACATACGAGAAAGTGCACTCGTCCGTTATAGCAAGATTTTGAAGGTAAGTCGGGATCGTTCGCAGGGATTTGTGAGTGAATCTGATTAACAAGTCTAAATCAACTAAGGCAATCCAAAAGCAAATAACAACGAGAATAGATATAATGAAATTTAGATGATTAAAAAATACACTTGCTTATACTAGTTTCTTATCCTTGATTAATATGGTTGTGTTAACCTCTTAACATGTTGGTTATGATAATTAGTTGGTGTACTAATCTATTGTTCTTACAAGTTAAACCTTCGTCAAGATTTTTGTAACACCCCCAAATCTCGGTACAGCGGAAGACTTAATCAAGTTTTCGGGGCGTTACATTGGATTGGTATCTCACACAAGTATAGCAAACAAGATAGTCATTTATCATTCAAAACCAATCCCAAATTTAAATATCCAAAACATTAATCCCAAAATGTAAATATTAGGCCCAAACATGATTTATAAAAATAGGTCCCCATAAATTTATCAGAGTCTGATTATGATCCTTCAACCATGCCTTCTTGCCAAGCTTCCACAGAACACGTAATCCAAACATCACTTAATTACCTAAGAAAAACATGCTAAAAGGGTTAGCTAACGCTGGTGAGTTCATAGGTTTAAATTCAAGTTTAAAATAGTGGACCTGTAGGAGTTTATTTGCTATGCGAGACCTAAGATAGATACACATCAATCACATACCAGTATCACAATCACAATATCATATCTGACGTCATAGTGGGCCTCTAGCGACACTAGCCAGCACAGTCGTAGCAAAGTCTAGAACGATTGCTAACCCTGAACTAGGTCGAGGTAGAAGTCTATACTTAGCTAGGTAAGTGCTATAGCAATTAAGATTGCAACCCTAGACTAAGGCAACAACTACCACATATCTATCTAAACAGTCAAGCACATAAGTAAATCAAAATAGTTTAAAAGGTCCAAAAATAGTAGCATGATTCTCACCCCAAATTAGTTAAAAACATAGATAAAAGTGGGGCTATGAAACTCACCTCAAGCAAGCAACGCACAAATAAACACTAGCAGAAGATAACAGCTAATCACGGCACAACAACTATCGACTCGGCACAACCTATTAATGTAAACCAATTTTAATATATTTTTCCCAAAATCAACGTTATCTACCCCAATGTATTCCTTTTATTTATCTCCAAAATTGTCTTGTTTCACTGTTTAGTCCTAGCGTTTGGTATCATCGTGTGGGTGTATTGACTCAATATGATATCAATGAATGCACTTAAATAAACACAATGCGACTCAATGCGACACAATGAGACCTCTAAGCGATAAGCTCCATAGTCCAATAAGTTTCGGAATAAATAGTAGATATTATCGAATTCGTCAACTCGATAACTCAATTATATATTCGTGTCGCTTATTATCTTATAAACCGGTCACATCCTAACGAGTCATAAGGATAATTCACCTATTAATAACGTTACCCAACGTACCTACCAGGCTCTTATTAGATTCGTCAACCTAATAAGTCCGCTACCCACGTGGATCGACGCTATTAATTTTAGGTCATCCGTAACCCATGCACACAACGTAAGTAAATTAAATACTTGAAGCTAGTATTAAATGCTCATAATTGGCACATTTCAATAAACGTGCACTCGAAACATTAAATACTTATTTATTAGAAAACCTTTCCATTTTTAGTCGTTAGTTTCCATTTAAAATAGTAAATAGCAAGACAAGTCTTGTTATCGATATTTTTTGTATAAAAGTCTTTTTATTATTTATGTTTCATAGTTTATTATCATTTTCATATATATATATATATATATATATATATATATATATATATATATATATATATATATATATATATAGATATATAAATTTCGTCAATTTCAATATTTGTTTCATATCGTTATTCGTTTCGAGTCCACAAGCACGAGTCATGACTTCTCGGCTTTTAATCAATCAATAGTCAAAAATATACTAAAGTCCATGTTACGGCGTTGTCGGGGTCATCAATGACTAAAAAGTCTAAGTAACACCGAAGTTGCTCAAAGTTGACAATGTATATTATAAGTACAAGTAATTAATCGTAATAGCGCAACTCAATCTCAAATCAACCCAAATCAATCTCGCCAACCAATCAAACTACCAAATATACCCGAAACCAATGTTATGACCCTAATAGTCATGACACGGTCACGGTTAAGACCACGTGAACCAAACAAGCTCTAGAAACTTTTCGGCTCCACGCGTCTCATCCAAACTCCAACAACATCAACCAACAATATACCACAACAACCTGACCCGGACCCTTGGTCCATATGGGTCTCGTACACCATCACCCATGACCCATCGTGGGTCTTGGTGGTTCGTACGCCCCAAACAACACAACCAAACGCTCCCAAATGGCTTCTACTACAAACAAACACAATCAATCAACCTCCAATCATCATCCAAACATCAAACCCAACAAATAATCTAGACCCATTTCATGAAATTAAGCCTAAAATGCAAAAATCTAACAATATGATACACCACATGATACCAAATCACTAGCTACATGTTTTATTAAGTGTAAATTAGTTTTAATCCCATGTTTCACCCAAAAACCCCATTAGGTCGAGCCATGTACGAGCCCTAGAAGGGTTTTACGTGACTTTTCATGACCAAAACAAGCTTGACCCATGTTTCATTTACCTTTTTACAACCCGATCGACAAGATTTAATGAAAACCATAGAATCACGAATCGTATTTGTAAGATTTGGAGGTGTTCATGTAGGCTTCTATAAGAGATATATATATATATGGATGGAAAGAGGAAAGAGAGATCTATCTAATGGTGGTGGAGGTGAGATGTCACTCACCAGAATTTGGCCGGAGGGTGGCCGGAAAGTGGCGATGGTGGTGGTGGTTTAGGGTTAGGGTTTTTAGAGAGAGAGATTAGAGAGAGAAAGTTGGTGTAGGTGTATTTTAGAGAGAGAAATGGAAGAGTTACTATGAGGTAGGAAGGGATTATATATAGTTGGGAAGGAGGGACTCAAAAATAAATAAATGGGGAGGAGGGGGCGCCGGCCTAGGGGAAAGAGGAGGGGCCGAAGCCGTAATTTTTCGTAAACTATCCCGTTTACGCACTCTCGAGCTCATATATTGTCCTAAGAGTGTCCCACGACGTTCCTTCGACTTTCTATTATGTTTATTTATGTTTTTCAACGAGTTTTGACTCTTTATTTGTCAAGTTTCGAGTTACGGTTTAAAAGTTACGTTATTTCTTGTTTTAGTCTTTTATTGTGCCGAATCGAATAGTACCTAACAAAAAGAGTTAAAACTCACACAATAACTCATTAAATAATAAAATAAATCATAAAAACCAATAAACGATATCAAATCAAGTCATGGTCGATAAAAATAGTTATAAAGGCAAAAGCTCGGTTTAGTTTAACGTAATGCGGTTACCTAAAATAGACTCCTTAATTTGCCAGTTGTCGCAGCCTCCCAGCCTCAGAAGACTTGGTGTCATGAAGAGTTTAGGGTACTTCCTACAAAATACATCCTCACGTTCCCAAGTGACCCCGGTCCATGTCGGGAGTTCCAACGAACTTTGATAATCAGAATACGGCTATGCTTCAGCCGTTTAATCTCACGGTCCATGATCTCTATCGGTTCCTCAATGAAATTCAACTTCTCATCTATACGGATATCTCTTAAAGGCACAACTATGTTTTCCTCTGAAATATACTTCTTAAGGTTACTAACATGAAAGAGATTGTGTACACTGCTCAATTCTGATGGTAGCTCAAGGTGGTAAGCTACTGTTCCGATTCTTTCCAGGATTGGAAAGGGACCAATATATCGGGGATTGAGTTTTCCACGATTTCCAAAACGAATCACTACTTTCCAAGGAGAAACCTTTAACATAACACGATCTCCAACCTGAAACTCTAAGGGTTTACGTCTCCTATCGGCATAACTCTTTTGTCTATCTCGAGCGGTTTGCAAACGGTTACGAATCTGAACTATCTTCTCAGTGGTTTCTAGGACAAGTTCTGGACCGGTAAGTTGACTCTCGCCAACTTCAGCCCAACAAACAGGAGAACGACATTTTGGGCCATACAGTGCCTCAAATGGAGCGGCCTTAATGCAAGAATGATAACTATTGTTGTAGGAGAATTCGGCCAAAGGGAGATGTCTCTCCCAGCCTTTGCTGAAATCGATAACATAGGGTCTAAGCATATCCTCTAAGGACAGAATGGTTCTTTCGCTCTGACCGTCGGTTTGAGGATGATAAGCAGTGCTTATATCCAGGTTTGTTCCTAACGCTGACTGTAAGGATTTCCAAATGTGGGATGTGAAATGGCTATCTCAGTCGGAAATGATAGATACCGGTACTCCATGACGCGATACTATATCCTTAATGTACGGCCGAGCGACCTTGTCGAGACTATCTACCTCGCTAATGGCCAAGAAGTGAGCAGACTTAGTCAAACGATCTACGATTTCCCAGATAGCGTCATTGCCGCTTGCTGTTCTCAGTAATTTGGTGATAAAGTCCATGGTGATTCGCTCCCATTTCCATTCTGGGAGTTCGGGTTGAACTAAGAGTCCTGAGGGTTTCTGGTGTTCGGCCTTTACCTTAGAACATGCCAAGCACCAACTGACATACTGAGCTATGTCGGCTTTCATGTTAGGCCACCAGTAGAGTTACTTCAAATCCTGATACATCTTATCGGCTCCGGGATGAATAGAGTATTTTGACTTATGCTAATCGTGCATAATCAACTGACGGATTCCACCATGAAATGGTATCCAGCTTCTGTCTTTGAAGCATAAGGTTCCGTCGGAATGCTTCAAGAAGCCGTTTTCACTTTCTACCATTCCATGCAGATTCTCGTAAGGACGGTTCTCTTCCGTCAATGCCGCAGCTTGGGCGCCCAAGATTTGAGATGGTAGGGGGCGAACTAATGGTCATTCCTAGGGATCAAACGAGTAATGGTGGAATGTTCTCCTTACGACTAAGGGCATCTACAACTACATTGGCTTTACCAGGATGATAACGAATCTCACAGTCATAATCACTGAGCAACTCTAACCAACGATGTTGTCTCATATTCGACTCCTTCTGATCTAAGATATGCTTCAAGCTCTTATGGTCGGTAAACACTACACACTTGGTTCCATACAGATAATGTCTCCAGATTCTAAGGGCAAACACTACAGCACCTAACTCAAGATCATGGGTGGTGTAGATTTTCTCATGCTTCTTAAGTTTTCGGGATGCATAAGCTATCACCTTCTCCCGTTGCATCAAAACAACGCCTAAGCCTTTATGCGAAGCGTCGCAGTATACGAAAAAATCTTTGCTTCTTTCAGGCAATGCTAGGATGGGCGCACTATACAACTTCTCCTTCAAAAGTTGGAATGCTTCTTCTTCCTTTTCTCCCCATTCATACTTAACGTCCTTCTGCGTCCGTTTGGTCAACGACTTAGCTATTTTGGAGAGTCCCTCAATTAACTCCTATAATAGCCTGCTAGACCTAGAAACTGGCGGACTTCTGATGGGTTCCTAGGGGCTGCCCATTCCTTAATGGCCTCAATCTTGGCTGGGTCGATGTGAACTCCTCGACTATATATCACGTGACCTAAGAATTGCACGACCGAAATCCAAAATTCACACATAGAGAATTTGGCATACAACTTCTCTTCTCTTAACAACTCTAAAATGAGCCTCAAATGCTCTTCGTGCTCCTCTCTACTCCAAGCTGGTGATAACCAGACCGTAAGTCGATCTTGGAAAAGACACTAGCTCCTTGGAGTTGGTCAAATAGGTCATCTATTCTAGGTAGTAGGTATCGGTTCTTCACCGTCAACTTATTCAACTCCCTATAATCAACACACATCCGAAACGATCCATCTTTCTTCTTCACAAACAACACCGGTGCTCCCCATGGTGACGAACTTGGTCGAATGAATCCCTTCTCTGACAACTCTGCCAACTGTTTAGACAGTTCCTCCAATTCTCTTGGAGCAAGTCGATAGGATGCCCGGGCTACGGGTGCAGCACCGGGTATCAACTCGATTTGGAATTCCACTTGTCGGACAGGTGGAATCCCTGGCAGATCGTCGGGAAACACATCTGGAAATTCTCTAACGATGGGTACTTCATTAAGGTGTCTTTCTCTCTTCTCCTCGCTTTTCTTTTCAGAAATTAGAGCCAAGAAAAGACAACCTCCTCTATCGATGTACTTCTGGGCCTTAATACAAGAGATGATGCTCAACCGGGAACGACTTCCACGGTCTCTCCGATCTCCTTGTATGCTCAGAACTTTTCCGCCATACGGTACACGCACGACCTTCTCATCACAAATGATGTGTGCACCGTTCTTCGACAACCAATCCATTCAGATGATGACGTCAAAAGTTCCTAAGGTAACTGGCAATAGGTCTATGCTAAACGGGTGATCTAGGAAACTTAAGGTATAACCTCGGACTACGGTGTCAATCTTATCCCTATTACCATTAGCTAATTCCATGTCGTAACCGAACCCTAGAGGTATTTGGGAGACTCCTAGTAATGGCATAAAGTTGGTGGATACGAAACTCATATTGGCACCAGTATCAAACAGTATGGAAGCATAGCGATTGTTGAGAAGGAACGTACCCGTAACTACGTTAGGGTCCTCACCAGCTTCCTTCCCAATAGCATACACACGCGTTGTTCCCATGTCTCTCTGCTGATTCCTAGCACCTTGATTCCCTACAACCTCTCGCTTCACAGGGTTTAAGCCATTACTTCCCACACCTCGGTTAACAAATCCTCCTCCATTATCGGGGTTTCCCTTCATCCACGGCTCTCGGCACTCATTCTTGTAGTGACCTTTCTTTCCACATCCAAAACAGGTGACAGTGGCCTTTCAGTCCGCTCCTTGCGCAGTTTGAGCCGCAGCAAGTGGACGGGACCTACAGTCTTTGGCCACGTGTCCTACCTTAGAGCAATTCCTACACACTATTGAGCATGGTCCATGGTGGTGTCGATTGCAACGACCACACAAGGCCTTGCTACCTTCATAACCCTTCTTCTCTCCATTTTCTATGGCAAACACCCTGGCTGTCTCTTGCCGTTTGTTGCCATTCTCTTTAACAACTTCATTCCTCTTCCTCTTATCACTCTTATCATTCTTAGCCTTGTCTCCTACTTCTAATACATAAGAGTCCATCAAACGTTGAGCCACAATAGTTGCCTCATGCAAATTAGCTGGCTTCGCAGTGATGACATCATTCCTAGTGGCTAAAGGCAATCCATCAATATACCTCTCAATCTTAAGGGCTTTAGTGCGAACCATTTCAGGGCAAAGCAACGACAACTCTTGGAAATGACGATTGTAAGTCGTCATGTCGGTACCCTTAACCTTATGGTTCCAGAACTCAATCTCTAACTTCTTAACTTCATTCCTAGGATAGTAAGTCTTGATTAGGAGAGCCTTAAACTGGGTCCAAGTCATGCTATAAGATATATCACTTCCTACAGATCTGTGATAGTTGTTCCACCAGGTCAACGCTTCATACTTTAAGGTAAATGTTGCATACTTAACCTTACTATCCTCTTCACAATTGCTAACGGTAAACACAAACTCAGTTTTCTCCATCCACCTTGTTAGGTAAACCACTCCCTCGGTTCCCCCGAACTCGATGGAACCATAGAATCGGAATTATTTGTAGGTACAACCTCGAGTCCGATTAAGCAGTGGGGTTCCACCAGAGGTGTTAGAGAGATTAGACTCAGCTAGCAGTTCAGCTACACGCTGCGTCACAAGCTGGTCAATATGGGTTGGGTCCAAAGGCAGAAGGTTTTATGGAACAAGACCATTCTCAGCACGGTCGTCCACATTCGGGTTCCCTACAGCTGGGTTATCAGTATTCTGGTTCTCAACAGGTGGAGTTTTCGGGGTCGGACAATGACCTCGACGGACAGGGTTAACCACAACAGCAGGAGCTGCTCGGTTGTTCCTAAGCGGGTTTCGTCTCGTTGCCATCGTTCTAAAGGCAAGAATAACAGTTTCATAAGTTCACAATTCACACTCTAAAAGACTAGGTTGGGCTCCAAAGATAACACTATATCATAACGAAACAACTAAAGTCCGAATCATAACTAAAGGATGCACATTCTAATATCCATAACTCATAAGTTCCAAAGTGGAATACATGGAGAAATCAAAAACTATCCTAACAACGATACTAACAAGATAACTAGGATAGATCTACATCTCAAACTAGAGACTACTCAGTTTCAAGATGGTACAATGCCATGAATCTAATACAATCTAGCCACGATCACGAATACCACTAACTGATCTCCTAACATCGTCAACCTCTCTCCACATCGCTCTGTCTGCATCTTGGGCTATCACAATCCCTCTTAGCAGGTCCCCAGTCCTGCTCCTGGAGCTCCGACATACCGTCTCTCAGAATCGTAGTCCTCCTGACTACAGTACCCATATCCTCTCTCAAATCCTCTATACTAGCCCTCGATATTCTAACTAATCGGTCTGTCAACTGACTAAGCCTAGCACCTTGGGATGTAATACTCTCCCATATCAGACCCGTCTCTCCATACTCCTCGGGCTCTGAGGCAATCTCTGATGGTATCTCTGAACCTAGTGGGCTACCTATCTCAGGTGAATAAGGTGGTGAGTCAATGTCAAAAGGCTGCCCAGGAGAGTCAGGCTCAAGAAAAGGTAGGGGGAGCCTGGTCCTGGAGAATGCGCAGGACTCTGCAATGGGGAAGTGCCCCCTTCTGGGATATCCTCATCATCCTCCTCCTGAGGATCCTCATCCTCATCGACATACTCCTCCTCAATCTCATGCTCCTCCTCGCCCTCATCTTTAGAGGGAGAGTCCATGAGTCAGTGTCTCTGTGTTGGTGAATCTTGAGGTGGTACAGTAGGGGATCTAGGTCTTCTAAGACATGGTGATGCTGGTGGTGATGACAGAAGAGAGTGGGCTGCTAGGTGAATAGGTGATGATGGTGGTCGCACGGACCAGCGGGCAGTACTACGAGTAAGTCTATGATTCTGGGCTCGTGCTAAGACCTAATGCAATGTGAGTTGCCTACATGAGCTAGGGCGATCTGATGATGATGATGAACTAGAGTGATGAGCAATCACATAGGGATCACCCTGCGCAATAGTCATGAGAGTCAATGATGGGGAACTAGCAGCAGCAAGGACATCCTCAGACACATCATAAGCTAGTTAAGGCATAGTCTGTGACAACGATATAGGGTAGGTATAAAGTGTTTGAAAAAAAACTAGTTCTAATAAGCGCATCAACTCAACCAAAACATATATCACATAATGAAAGCTTTAAAATAGAGGTACCGCATTACTCAAAATATGCCTTTAAATAAAACACATAAGTTTTGTCTATCACAAAATCCACACATCATATAATCTCAAATCAAATCAATCATATAATCAAGATCATAATCCCAAAATCATAACATATCGATAATCCAAATCAAATCCGTAATATCTCGACAATCAAATCACATTTACCCAAAATCAATAATCATAACTCAAAGCATAACATCTCAATAATCAATTCATAATTCATAATATCTCATAAATCAAATCGCAGTTCATACCATAATCAAATAAGAAGCTTCGGCTTGGTAGGCGGGTATGCGTCGGTCGAGGATCAATTTTCTTAAAAAGTGGTTATAGTTTAGGTTTTATTAAATACCTAGTTCTCTATAACCTGGGCTCTGATACCAATCTGTAACACCCCCAAATCTCGGTACAGCGGAAGACTTAATCAAGTTTCCATGGCGTTACATTTGATTGGTATCTCACACAAGTATAGCAAACAAGATAGTCATTTATCATTCAAAACCAATCCCAAATTTAAATATCCAAAACATTAATCCCAAAATTTAAATATTAGGCCCAAACATGATTTATAAAAATAGGTCCCCATAAATTTATAAGAGTTTGATTATGATCCTTTAACCACGCCTTCTTGCCAAGCTTCCACAGAACACGTACTCCAAACATCACTTAATTACCTGAGAAAACATGCTAAAAGGGTCAGCTAACGCTGGTGAGTTCATAAGTTTAAATTCAAGTTTAAAATAGTGGACCTGTTGGAGTTTATTTACTATGCGAGACCTAAGATAGATACACATCAATCACATACCAATATCACAATCACAATATCATATCCGACGTCATAGTGGGCCCCTAACGACACTAGCCAGCATAGTCGTAGCAAAGTCTAGAACGATTGCTAACCCTGGACTAGGTAGAGGTAGAAGTCTATACTTAGCTAAGCAAGTGCTATAGCAATTAAGATTGCAACCCTAGACTAAGGCAACAGCTACCACATATCTATCTAAACAGTCAAGCACATAAGCAAATAAAAATAGTTTAAAAGGTCCAAAAAAAGTAGCATGATTCTCACCCCAAATTAGTTAAAAACATAGATAAAAGTGGGGCTATGAAACTCACCTCAAGCAAGCAACGCACAAATAAATACTAGCAGAAGATAGCAGCTAATCACGGCACATCAACTATCGACTCAGCACAACCTATTAATGTAAACCAATTTTAATATATGTTTCCCAAAATCAACGTTATCTACCCCAATGTATTCATTTTCTTTATCTCCAAAAATGTCTTGTTTCACCGTTTAGTCCTAGCGTTTGGTATCATCGTGTGGGTGTATCGACTCAATATGATATCAATGAATGCACTTAAATAACCACAATGTGACTCAATGCGACACAATGAGACCTCTAAGCGATAAGCTCCATAGTCCAATAAGTTTTGGAATAAATAGTAGACCTTATCGAATTTGTCAACTCGATAACTCAATTATTTATTCGTGTCGCTTATTATCCCATAAACCGGTCGCATCCTAACGAGTCATAAGGATAATTCACCCATTAATAACGTTACCCAACGTACCTAGCAGCCTCTTATTATATTCGTCAACCTAATAAGTCCGCTACCCACGTGGATCGACGCTATTAATGTTAGGTCATCCGTAACCCATGCACACACCGTAAGTAAATTAAATACTTGAAGCTAGTATTAAATGCTCATAATTGGCATATTTCGATAAACGTGCACTCGAAACAATAAATACTTATTTATTAGAAAACCTTTCCATTTTTAGTCGTTAGTTTCCATTTAAAATAGTAAATACCAAGACAAGTCATGTTATCGATGTTTTCGGTATAAAAACTTTTTTATTATTTATGTTTCATAGTTTATTAATATTTTCATATATATATATTTCGTCAATTTCAATATTAGTTTCATATCGTTATTCGTTTCGAGTCCACAAGCACAAGTCATGACTTCTCGGCTTTTAATCAATCAATAGTCCAAAATATACTAAAGTCCATGTTACGGCGTTGTCGGGGTCAACAATGACTAAAAAGTCAAAGTAACACCGACGTTGCTCAAAGTTGACAATTTATATTAAAAGTACAAGTAATTAATCGTAATAGCGCAACTCAATCTCAAATCAACCCAAATCAATCTCGCTAACCAATCAAACTACCAAATATACGTGAAACCAATGTTATGACCCTAATAGTCATGACACGGTCACAGTTAAGACCACGTGAACCAAACAAGCTCTAGAAGTTTTTCGGCTCCACGCGTCTCATCCAAACTCCAACAACATCAACCAACAATATACCACAACAACCAGACCCGGAACCTTGGTCCATATGGGTCTCGAACACAACGCTCCCAAATGGCTTCTACTACAACCAAACACAATCAATCAACTCCAATCATCATCCAAACATCGAACCCAACAACTAATCTAGACCAATTTCATGAAACTAAGCCTAAAATGAAAAAAGCCAACAATATGATACACCACATGATACCAAATCACTAGCTACATGTTTTATTAAGTGTAAATTAGTTTTAATCCCATGTTTCACCTAAAAACCCCATTAGATCGAGCCATGTACGAGCCCTAGAAGGGTTGTACGTGACTTTTCATGACCAAAACAAGCTTGACCCATGTTTCATTTACCTTTTTACAACCCGAACGACAAGATTTAATGAAAACCCTAGAATCACGAATCGTATTTGTAAGATTTTGAGGTGTTAATGTAGGCTAATATATATATATATATATATATATATATATATATATATATATATATATATATATATATATATATGGATGGAAAGAGGAATGAGAGATCTATATAATGGTGATGGAGGTGAGATGTCACTCGCCGGAATTTGGCCGGAGGGTGGCCGGAAAGTGGCGATAGTGGTGGTGGTTTAGGGTTAGGGTTTTTAGAGAGAGAGATTAGAGAGAGAAACTTTGTGTGGGTGTATTTTAGAGAGAGAAATGGAAGAGTTATTATGAGGTAGGGAGGGAGTATATATAGTTGGGAAGGAGGGACTCAAAAATAAATAAATGGGGAGGAGGGGGCGCCGGCCTAGGGGAAAGAGGAGGGGCCGAAGCCGTAATTTTTCGTAAACTAACCCGTTTACCCATGCCTGAGCTCATATATTGCCCTACGAGTGTCCCACGACGTTCCTTCGACTATCTATTATGTTTATTTATGTTTTTCCACGAGTTTTGACTATTTATTTGTCAAGTTTCGAGTTACGGTTTAAAAGTTACGTTATTTCTTGTTTTAGGCTTTTATTGTGCCGAATTGAATAGTGCCTAACAAAAAGAGTTAAAACTCACACGATAACTCATAAAATAATAAAATAAATCATAAAAACCAATAAACGATATCAAATCAAGTCATGGTCGATAAAAATAGTTATAAAGGCAAAAGCTCGGTTTAGTTTAACGTAATGCGGTTATCAAAAATAGACTCCCTAATTTGCTAGTTGTCATAATTTTAGTTTATAAAAATAAGCATTAAGTTTAACCAATCAATTCAAAATCAATTCAAGTTTCATAAGTTTACTTTCATAGAAAAAAGGATACAATTGATTGTAAACAACTAATCTTACGACCTTTTAGATGTTTCCAAACAATCCAACTTGATAATCAAAAAGCGTTCTTATTACAACCACACTTTTGTTTCTTTGTTTAACCAAGAATAATGGGTAAAAACAATCATCAATAGACAAAATGATTATAACTAGTTGAATAACAATAGGTTCTTTCGACCTCTACGATTACTATCAACTAGTCAAACTTGATTAACAAATGTCACTATGAAACTTTAGCACAATTGGATCTTAGAATTAACTTGAATTTGAATTAAAACATGTTAACACAATCATAGACTAATCACATGATAATCAACATCATTTAAGCAAGTGTATAAAGAAACTAGCCACTTATAGTAAACATAAACATAAACTCAGAACTTTGAACATTAGAAAACATGATTAAGAGTCTTACAATGCTTGGAATAAGATTACAAATGGTGAAGTAATGATTCCCAAAGTATTGGGGTTGACTTCTTAGGGGTTTGACCTACAAATGTTGACTTCTTGGACCTCTAAACTTTCCTGGACTTCTAAGGATGAATTTCAGAGCTAAAAGCTTTGTGTTTGATGAGTAGAGAGAGTTGTATTGAAGTGTGTGTCTCAAATGCTCACAAGAGGTCTCTATTTATACTAGTTCCAAGGCCTAGGGTATTAAATGCTGAACTTGGCCTCCAAGGAGTTTGGAAGGGAATAGAATACACCAAGGGAAGGACCTAGAATCGTTTGGATGCAATGGGGAATCTTAGTGATGAAGAAATAGCAGAAATAGGCCTTCCAGCCGGATCGGTTGCTTGTCCAGCTGATCCGGTTGGTCTTCTTGTACTAACCCGATCGGCTGGTCCATCTTCATGGGTATCTTTTGACCTCTTTCCAGCCGATTCGGTTGCGGGTTGCGACCGATCGGCTGGTCTTCCTGAATGATGGAAAATTGACCTTTTTCTTGATTCTGACTTGTAGAGCTTGGTTCTTCATTCAACTTGAGCTTCTACGATACTTGAAATGCTGACTTGTGCTTGACATGCTTCACTGAAACGAAAATCTTCTTTTATTGAACATTCTTTAACTTTTCCTTCCGTTTTCCTGCACTTGGTTATAAATACTAGACAAACTTCTTTTGATGTGATTAAGCACTAAAATCATATGAATATAACCAAATAACATATACAAAAGCACACATAACGCTACTGAAAACATGTACAATCTGAGCGTTATCAAGCGTTGACAATTTATATTAAAAGTACAAGTAATTAATCGTAATAGCGCAACTCAATCTCAAATCAACCCAAATCAATCTCGCTAACCAATCAAACTACCAAATATACCTGAAACCAATGTTATGACCCTAATAGTCATGACACGGTCACAGTTAAGACCACGTGAACCAAACAAGCTCTAGAAGCTTTTCGGCTCCACGCGTCTCATCCAAACTCCAACAATATACCACAACAACCCGACCCGGAACCTTGGTCCATATGGGTCTCGAACACAACGCTCCCAAATGGCTTCTACTACAACCAAACACAATCAATCAACTCCAATCATCATCCAAACATCGAACCCAACAACTAATCTAGACCAATTTCATGAAACTAAGCCTAAAATGAAAAAAGCCAACAATATGATACACCACATGATACCAAATCACTAGCTACATGTTTTATTAAGTGTAAATTAGTTTTAATCCCATGTTTCACCTAAAAACCCCATTAGATCGAGCCATGTACGAGCCCTAGAAGGGTTGTACGTGACTTTTCATGACCAAAACAAGCTTGACCCATGTTTCATTTACCTTTTTACAACCCGAACGACAAGATTTAATGAAAACCCTAGAATCACGAATCGTATTTGTAAGATTTGGAGGTGTTAATGTAGGCTTCTATAATATATATATATATATATATATATATATATATATATATATATATATATATATATATATATATATATATATATATATATATATATATATATATATATATATATATATATATATATATGGATGGAAAGAGGAATGAGAGATCTATATAATGGTGATGGAGGTGAGATGTCACTCGCCGGAATTTGGCCGGAGGGTGGCCGGAAAGTGGCGATAGTGGTGGCGGTTTAGGGTTAGGGTTTTTAGAGAGAGAGATTAGAGAGAGAAACTTTGTGTGGGTGTATTTTAGAGAGAGAAATGGAAGAGTTATTATGAGGTAGGGAGGGAGTATATATAGTTGGGAAGGAGGGACTCAAAAATAAATAAATGGGGAGGAGGGGGCGCCGGCCTAGGGGAAAGAGGAGGGGCCGAAGTCGTAATTTTTCGTAAACTATCCCGTTTACCCATTCCCGAGCTCATATATTGCCCTACGAGTGTCCCACGACGTTCCTTCGACTATCTATTATGTTTATTTATGTTTTTCCACGAGTTTTGACTATTTATTTGTCAAGTTTCGAGTTACGGTTTAAAAGTTACGTTATTTCTTGTTTTAGGCTTTTATTGTGCCGAATCGAATAGTGCCTAACAAAAAGAGTTAAAACTCACACGATAACTCATAAAATAATAAAATAAATCATAAAAACCAATAAACCATATCAAATCAAGTCATGGTCGATAAAAATAGTTATAAAGGCAAAAGCTCGGTTTAGTTTAACGTAATGCGGTTATCTAAAATAGACTCCCTAATTTGCTAGTCACTACTACAAAAAAGACTACAAACACCCCTTAATAAAGACTGGTTAGATAAAAACCTGGTTCTATAACAAAAAAAGAAGGGGGCAAAAAGATTTAGAACCGGTTTTCAAAAATCAACCAATATCTGTAATATTAAAACTGGTTATGTCGAAATAACAAGTCTCACTAATACAATAAAATCTGAAAAGATCCTTAAATAAAGACTGGTTATGAAAACCCCCGTCTTTTTAAACAAAACTTACATGGATATTCAAAGTGTTATATATAAAAGCCTGTGAATTCCCCAAACCCGTTCTATGTACCAAAATTTTAAGCGGGTTTTCCCCTCTTTTTATCACTTTCGCTAATTTAAAATCACACATTCCAAAATTTGAAATCACATATTTTTTTTATTTTGATACAACTAGAAGAATCACATATCTACGCATTCTTCTTCTTCTCCCAAACACACACTCTAAAAGTTTGGGGATCTTGATCCAAATCAGTTTGATTTCTCTTAATATCAGGTAATTTAATATGTTTTATATATCAATTTATATTATGCTATAGTTATATTCTTGAATCATTGCATGTTCTTAGTTAAAAAGTCGAATAATGGGGATCTTAAGGTTTTTGCCCCAAAGTAAAAATTAGGATTTTGTGAATTTGTTAATCAAATATAAAATATGGTCATGCTGGTGCAGATGAAGGCGTTAAAGGGTCTATGCTTACATATAGGAAAAGGGTATGTTACAACAAAAGTCCAGACTGGTGGCGATATACAAATATAGATGTTCACTAACACTAACGGACAACATAGGCGAAAAGGTACAAATTTTAAGGAGACACTAAATGATTATAACTAGTTGAATAACAATAGGTTCTTTCGACCTCTACGATTACTATCAACTAGTCAAACTTGATTAACAAATGTCACTATGAAACTTTAGCACAATTGGATCTTAGAATTAACTTGAAATTGAATTAAAACATGTTAACACAATCATAGACTAATCACATGATAATCAACATCATTTAAGCAAGTGTATAAAGAAACTAGCCACTCATAGTAAACATAAACATAAACTCAGAACTTTGAACATTAGAAAACATGATTAAGAGTCTTACAATGCTTGGAATAAGATTACAAATGGTGAAGTAATGATTCCCAAAGTATTGGGGTTGACTTCTTAGGGGTTTGACCTACAAATGCTGACTTCTTGGACCTCTAAACTTTCCTGGACTTCTAAGGATGAATTTCAGAGCTAAAAGCTTTGTGTTTGATGAGTAGAGAGAGTTGTATTGAAGTGTGTGTCTCAAATGCTCATAAGAGGTCTTTATTTATACTAGTTCCAAGGCCTAGGGTATTAAATGCTGAACTTGGCCTCCAAGGAGTTAGGAAGGGAATAGAATACACCAAGGGAAGGACCTAGAATCGTTTGGATGCAATGGGGAATCTTAGTGATGAAGAAATAGCAGAAATAGGCCTTCCAGCCGGATCGGTTGCTTGTCCAGCTGATCCGGTTGGTCTTCTTGTACTAACCCGATCGGCTGGTCCATCTTCATGGGTATCTTTTGACCTCTTTCCAGCCGATTCGGTTGCGGGTTGCGACCGATCGGCTGGTCTTCCTGAATGATGGAAAATCGACCTTTTTCTTGATTCTGACTTGTAGAGCTTGGTTCTTCATTCAACTTGAGCTTCTACGATACTTGAAATGCTGACTTGTGCTTGACATGCTTCACTGAAACGAAAATCTTCTTTTATTGAACATTCTTTAACTTTTCCTTTCGTTTTCCTGCACTTGGTTATAAATACTAGACAAACTTCTTTTGATGTGATTAAGCACTAAAATCATATGAATATAACCAAATAACATATACAAAAGCACACATAACGCTACTGAAAACATGTACAATCTGAGCATTATCAAGCGGTCCGAAAGCTTGGCTATTTGAGCTTCTTGGGATGTAACTAGGTGTTGCAACATCCCTTCTATGTTTTTTTGGCTAGGTCCGTGGGACCATGGAGAATCATTAGAGGTGAATTCTTTGGTTTGTCGCCAATTGAAGTCGGGTTTGCCCCTCAATGCTTCTCGGGCATCATTGAAAGTCCTAGGTCCAGGTGTTGTGGGGAATCTCCCTCCCATTCCATTGGTACGCGAGGATGCGTAGTCAACGGAAGCTTGTTCGGGGAGTCTCGTGCAAGTACGAGTGTCATAGGGACCACTACATAGCTCACACAAGGAAGAGACTTTGTTCACTTGGCGTGAAGACTTAGGATTCTCGTAGGAGCTCATTAGGAATTTGACTTGATCTTTAAGTTCAAGCATCCTACGATTGGAAGTTTGTGAGTCAATGGGAGGCAAGGAGATTGCCTTGACGGTTTTGGGCAACTCACGGGGGTCATTCCAACTTTCGTTGTCATAGAGGGCAAGGTCCTCTATTGTACCCCACGATTCTTCCGCGGTGAGATCACTAAGTTTGCCACCGGTCGCTTGGTCGATGGATTGCTTAGTTGAGAAGTTGACATGATCATAAAAGATTTAGACTTGAAGCCAAAGATCGATGCCGTGATGAGGGACTTTATGGAGCAAGTCCTTGAATCGAGTCCATGCCTTGTAGAGAGATTCACCTTGACGTTGTTGGAACATCAAGATTTCATTCCTAAGTTTAGTTGTTCTCCCCGGTGGGAAAAATTGGGCAAGGAAACGAGTGGTGAGATCATCCCAACTTGAGATGGATCCGGCGGGAAGTCGCTCAAGCCAATTACTAGCTTGGTCCCGTAGAGAGAATTGGAAGAGACGCAAGCGCGTGGTCTCCCGTGTGGTAGCATCAAGGTCGATGGAATCAACGATTTTAAGGAAGTCCTTGAGATGCTGATTAGGATCTTCGGAACAAAGTCCATGGAATGCACATCCGTTTTGCACCAACCGGATGGTGTCGGATCGCAAGGTCGTAGTTTGAGCTTGATCGGGGAGCTCAATGGTGTTCCTATAGCCTTGGTGGCTTGGTCTAGAGTATTCTCCAAGAGTACGGCCTCTTGGCGGGTCAATGAGTGGTGGCGGGTTATCACCTTCCATGATGAAAAGTGATGGGAGTACTAACAAAGTCACGAAGAAGGGGGATAGACTACAAGGAAGCTAAAAATGAGAAAAAAATCTTACTTGATAGGAATCAAGCAAGGGAACCTAAACGATATAGAAATCTAACTAGCTATTCTATTCCCCGGCAGTGGAGCCAAAAACTTGATGCGCGTACGAAGCGCGTTCGGGGTCAAAGGAACTTCCTTTTCGTCGAGCAAGTTTTTCAACACCCTAGGTAGTGAACCTAATCGTTGTAGTGTAGTATTGGGTAAGCCTCGGGGATTGATACTGTTCTCTAGGGGAATAGGAATGCTAGTAAGAAGTGTACTACGCTAAGGTTGAGGTTGAGGAAGATTCTTTTTTTTATCTTTTTATATTTTTTTAAGAAAACTAAGGGTAAAATCTTGGGACTTGGATTTGGGGGGTTGTACTTCTACCGATTACTCTACTATTCTAATTATCTAATACTACGGGTAGTCTATGTCTTTTTGATGTGTGCTCGTATGATGATTAAAAATGTGCTTACCTATATACTATTACTCCCTAGTTATCTTTTATTAATGGTTTAATTGTCACGTCCTTATTCTTAACGCGTTGTGTTTTCTAAGGTCGTAGGGTGTGCTTTTTTCCCTAACTCTTTGAGACTACCTTAAGGTTATTGCCTACGAAATCCGCTAGATGATTCATAAACTAACTTTAAGGTTATCTTTGGATGTGTATACTATGAAATCCGCTAAGTGATTTATAAACTAAGGTTCATAAAGATTACTCAAGCATTTAAACACAACGATAGCCTAATTGCACTCTTAAGCCAATTACAATTAAGATAAGAGATAACCAATCAATAATTAATAAATAGGTTTCATAGATCTAAGCAAACACACAAGAAATTTAGCCAGACATGTTAAACAAGCAAGCATACACACATTCAATGGAAGACATAATGAAATCAATGCAATAAAACACTTATCTTGATGACTAAAATAGGGTTTGAAACTCTAAAATACTGACCAAGTTGGACTACAAACATTTAGGGTTTTTACTCCACAAGTCTACCTCTTAAAATTCTAAAAATTCGATTTCTATATATAATTTTACACTTGCGACGGCGTCGCCTTATAGGTGGGACGCCGTCAGATCGCCGTCATTAGAGTTTTCGTCTTGGCCAAGTTATCGTTGGGACGGTGTCACGTTGTATTTGTGACGCCGTCGGGCTTCAGCAGGGATGTCGTCTGATTCTGGATCTGGGACGTCTGAGATGAAAAGTCTTAGTGACACCCTTCCTCTTCAAAGCCTGATGCCATTAGGTGTATTTTAGCAAAAAGTATACTGAGTCGTCAAGTGTATTCTAATTAAATCCGTAGAGAGGGACGGCGTCATCCTTTAGTTGGGACGCCGTCAGCTTCAATTTCAGCAGCTTGAGTGTCTTCGATCTTAACTTAGCCATTTTCTTCATATATTCACTCCTTTTCGTCCAAATATGCATCATTCCAGCATTTTGCTTCCAAGAGACCTAAAAAGTGAAAAGGAATGAAATTAATCAGTAACGGATATAAAAGTGGGCAATTAAGGGCTTAAATGACCCCTTAAAAGTGTACGTTTTAAATCCTTATCAGTAACATATGTATTGAACCCGGTTTCTGCCCTAAGGTTGAATATTTGGAGGGCTATTTCTTTTCAGCCTTTATCTTTATATTTCTTTTTCAATCTTCAACCCCTTCAGTGCTTACCGAGACTTCATCACTAGAACCATGTTGGGTTTGTTCCAGTCCTAGCTCTATCTCAGTCGGCACTCTTCCTTTATTCTCACTTTTCTCCCTTTTTAATCATACCTAAGGACTTCTACACTAACTAGTGGATTGTCCCTGGGTAGATCCCTCCGGCTCTGGCGGGATCGTAGGAACGAATACCTAACCTTACCATCCTTATAACTCCAATACAGTAAATGCAAGGTCAGTCATGTGGTATTGTTCTCTCCGCCTTAAAACCAATTGAAAATCAATCAAAGTACTTGTGATAAAATATCAAAGCATTTGTACCTCAATGTTTTTTATCTTTCAGAAATGCTCCCCCTCAACATGTGCATCGGTATTTAGAATCGTTTAGCATATAGATGGGGGAGTTCCTGTTTGAGTCTTAAACAATCACATTTTTATCAGATTTAATATTTAAATCACATTCTCTCCCCCGATCAAAAAATTCAAACCTTTTGAGATTTGTGATCTTAATTGATTTAAATAAGTTAGAAAATTTGGAGCAAATGTGGTTTGGTTTAATCTATACTAATAAAGGAACATTGCAACGCTCCCCCTCAATCTATGAGGGAGAATGTTAGTGTTAGGTATGATAATTTTGAGAGATCTTTGAATATAAGAAAAATCATTTTGAAAGATCTTTGAATATAAGAAAAATCATACACTGACACATAACACTAAATCTTAATTCACAACTTATAATGTACAAATTGACTCGTTTGATGATATAACGTTTGAAAATATGAAATTTGAAATCACTCTCCCCCTCAATTGATGACCCAAGTCATTGATTGAGTGACAAATTTGGTGAAAAAATTGAGTACGATTGATTTTCAAAAATTTGAATCCGATTTATTTTCAAACAATATGTTACCACCATGTGAAATACAAATATTTTTCTGAAAAATCATAGAAAGAAAAACATTTGTATAGGAATAGCCGTCTTTTAGGCAACGTGCTTTCCTCATTTTGTTTTAGGATAAGTGCTCGATATTTATGAAAATAGATTTTGTGTAGCACTTCCCTTTGTTGAAAAACAGGTTGCATATCTGAAATAATAGCAAGCCATCGTAGGCATGTTTTGAAAAACATTTTTTTGAACTTCTTCTCGAACTTCATTTAAAGCCCCGTGTTATTGTTGAATGACATTTCTAGGACCGTAAATGTTATCGATACAAGAAGACATGCCTTGAAAAACTATTTTTGGTATTTTCTATTTTTCTGATTTTTATGGTTTTTATAGGTTTTATATTTCTATTTTTCTTTTTGGTTTTAAATATGTACACGTGAAGCAACACCATTACTCCTCAGTCTCTTCCTGCAGACGTTTGAGTGATTTTGGCTTCAGAGTCTTCAAACCAAGTTGCGGGAGAATAAATTAAAATCGTTCTCTTGGAAGAGCTTTAGTGAAGATATCTGCCAGCAGGTACTCAGTCCTAACGAAGTAAAGTTCAACCACACCGTTTTCAACTTGTTCCCTGATGAAGTGATGTCGGATATCAATGTGCTTTGATCGAGAGTGCTGGACATTGTTGCAGCAAAGAGCAATGACACTTTTGTTGTCACAATACAGAGGAATCTTGTTGTACACAAAGCCATAGTCAGACAGTTGGGATCTCATCCATAATATTTGAGCACAACATACAGACATGGAAATGTACTCTGCCTCTGCGGAAGATATGGATGTGCTTATTTACTTCTTTGAAGACCAACTCACAAATTTATCACCCAGAAATTGAGCACCTCCCGACGTACTTCGACGAGTATCTTGACACCCTGCATGGTCAGCATTTGCATAGGCTGTTAGTGCCATGGCGGTGTCCTTCGGATACCAGAGTTCCATATTAATGGTTCCTTGAAGATACCAAAAGACCCGTTTAACCGCTTCAAGGTGCTTTTTGGTCGGCTTAGCTTGATACCGATCACACTTGCATACAGCGAAAAGAATATCTGGTCTGCTGGCAGTGAGATACATCAGGGATCCAATCATACTATGGAACTTAGTTTGGTTAACCGGGATCCCAGAGAGGTCCTCATCCAGTTTTGTTCTCTCTACCATGGGAGTGTCAACAAGGTATCCAAATCTCTGTAACGTTTCATTAGCATATTATATTAAGATTGATTTATAAATATTCCTCCGGGACTTTGAGAAATTTGTAATCCTAGGAAAAATGACATTTGTCCCCATCATAGACATTTGAAATTTTGAACTCATCTCATTTGAAAAACGGTTACATTCCATTTGATCGGTTGAGGCAAATTTGATATCATTAACATATATTTGAACATGAAGTAAATGTTTGCCTATTTTCCAAGTGAATAACGTAGGATCAACAACACCTTTGAAGAATCCGTTTGACGGTAGGATCTTTGACAACATGTCGTACCATGCCCTAGGTGCCTAATTTAAGTTGTAAAGAGCCTTCTTCAGACGATAGACATGAGTAGGATGATCGGGATCCACAAATCCTTCTGGTTGACTGACATAGACAACTTCTTTTAACTCTCTGTTTAAAAAAGCAGTCTTCACATCCATTGGTAGAATATCATATTCTTGCTGGCAGCATTTGCGAGAAAGATTCTGATAGCCTCTATTCGAGCAACTGGTGCGAATGACTCCTCAAAGTATATGCCCTCCTCTTGACGATATCCCTTAGCAACAAGCCGTGCCTTATTTTTCAAAACATCACCATGATCATTAAGCTTCACCTTATAGATCCACTTGAGGGCAATAATCATTGCACAGTCTGTAGGGTGTACTGATTCCCATACTTCAAGTCGGTCAAACTCGTGAATTTGTTCTTGCATTGCATTGAACCAACAATCCTCATCAATAGTGGTCTTGAAATCTTTAGGTTCTACTTTGGATAGTAAGGAATTATAAAAGCACCACAAGGCATCTGTGGCAAGTTGCTTTCGTGTGGATACTGGACGGGAAGGATTTCCAATAATGTTATCAATCGGATGATCATTGGTCCATTTTCTGAGATGTTCATATGGTTGAGGGTAGGGAACTAAGGTAGCCGTGCTTAGATCCCCTGAAGAAGATGTCTCAGAAGGGGATTCAGGAGCAAATTTGTTTTCGAACGGAGCCTCTTCAGGAGGAGCAAAAGGATTTATTTTTAAAGAATTTTCTACTGCAGTGCTTTGATATTCCGAAAGAGATTGAAGATCTGATGATGGTGGTGACTGACTTGCAGAGGGAGCATCTTGACCATTGAATTTTTTTGGGACAGGAGCTGCAGCAGCCGGTAAGATCGGAGTATCAACAGTTGGTGACTCAAAATATTCATTAAACATCGGATCGAACAAGAGCTTCGAATCTTCATCTGAAGGGGGTACATACAGAACTGCAGGAGTAGGTTTCTGTATAAGACCTGAACTAATTGGCCTAGGTGACAAAAAATTAGTCGTGGAACCGGAACTGGTGTGACCAGGAGCCGGTTGCTCAGTCAGCACATCGAATGTCACGTGAATAGTTTCCATAAATTTTCGGGTTCGTTTGTTGTAGATTCGGTATCCCTTGCGATCTGGTGCGTACCCAACGGAGAATCCAATGTCAGCTTTAGCCTTTAACTTTCCCAGATCTTCACTGTCATTTGTTGGATAGAATAGAGCACCAAACACACGTAGAAATGATATATCTGGTTTCCTGTTATGTATCAGCTCATATAGAGTTTTGTTGTGCAGAGTACGTATCAAGGATCTTTTTGGGGTGTAACAAGCACTAGCAATAGCTTCCGCCCAAAGATACATCACAGCCTTAGAAAATATTAGCATGGTTCGTGCAGATTCCACAAGAGTACTATTTCGTCTTTCCATAATGTCGTTCTGCTGAGGAGTACGTGGAGCACTTTTCTAGTGACTGATGCCAATGCTCTCATAAAATTAAAAGAGTTGTTTTTTTACAAACTCAGTTCCATTATCTGTGCGGATGAATCTGACGGTTTTGTTGAGTCTGACTTGTAATTGCTTGATCAGTTTGATGATAACCTCTAGAGTTTCGTCCTTGGTTCTCAAAAACTTCACCCATGTAAACCGAGAATAGTCGTTGATAACATCAAATATTCCTGAATATTTAGTGTCAATTTCCCCCAATAATGCTCGTATTTTATACCATTTCTATGGATTTACGCTTGTTTTCCTCTATATTTCACTTTCAAGTAATTTACGAGCATTGAAGATAAAAAGACGCGGATTTGGAGAGTTTATTGAAGATATATGACAGTATTCCCATTTTGAAGTAATTACGGCGTAATTCTTCTCTCACATTACACCATAACAAAAGCGTGACTCAGAAAACCAACTCAACTGAAGATTACGGCGTAACTCCATCTTAGGATTACGCCGTAACTAATTAGGTCAAATGATGTTCCACGCTGCTGCAAGCTACGCCGTATTTCTTTCCATAATTATGGCGTAATCACGATTTTGTAACGTATATTGAAGATACGGCGTAACTCATTCCATGTGTTACCCCGTAACCAGCTTTTCCAGAGCAATTTACGAAGATATTTATGCTACGGCGTAACTCTCAACTTAAGTTACGTCGTAACTAGATCTGGCCTATAAATACCAGCCCTAAATTCTACATTTCACATCATTCACTCCACACACAAAGCAGAGAGCGTGGGTAAGAGACTGAAGGCAGATCTTGAGGAGCATACGGAGCCATCTCCGAGGGAGAAATCACTCCCTAACGATAAGCATTAGCGATCTATCATTTCTTTTACTTTCAATTCATGTATTTCATTATGCCAAACATTGAATCGATTGTTTCAGTTAATATGATCGGCTAAACACCTCTGGTGCTAGCCAAGTTATGATTCCTTAATTGTTATGTTTATGTTTAGATTGCTTCCGTATAATTGTTTCTAGTGTATGCATGCATAGTTTGTTGGTAGCTACCCTTGTTTCGGTAGTTTTGAATGGCGGTAGTGTCTAGTTGCTTATGAGAATTGACCAACTGACCCTTAGTAGGTAGACTGAGTGGGAAGGGTAAGAATTGACCAACTGACGACCCTTCTTCGCTTCTGCGAACTGACCAAATGATCACCTGCCGTTTGGATGAACTTAAGAACTTAGGGATGAGTGTCTAAGACGCTAGCGCCCGGGCACTCATTATTATGAATCTTGCATGTAGCGGTACTTAATTACTTGGCTTAGGGGACCAAAAACAACTGGACATTCAAGGGTAGTAGCTTGATCTCCGGTGGAAACCTTTGCTGATAGGTTAGGACGAACTGACCAAATGCTGTCCAAGCGACCTAAACCCCCACTTGAAACAATTGGAAGTAATTAGACGTGAACATAACTTGATAGGATGAGTAACTAGGTTAGCACACTTCTCCTCTATTGACTACAACCCTTGCCTTTATTCTTTTTCTTCATTTTCTTGCTTTAGTAGTTAATTAATTATTTCATCTTAAAATCAATTAAAATTTGTGACACCTAGACTTAATTAGAATCCACTCACGTAGCTCTTGGGACGACCTCGGTTTTACCGATTACTACACTACACACGATCGGGTACACTGCCCGTTAGTGCATTAGGTAGACCATAGGTAAACGAGACAATTATAAATATTAAAACCTGGTCAGTAAAACCTACATCAAGGTTTTGTCGCCGCTTCCGGGGAGTTATATTAGGATTTTTGTTAAGTCTTTTATTTTTGTTTTGTTTTAAATTTTCTCAGTTTCTCACGATCTCTTTTCAAGTTTCAGATACCATGGAAGTTTATAACATTGATGACCTCACTCTTGAGGAATATTTGGCGTTGACAAGAGAAGAACAAGGGTCGGGGCTCGTAAGACCGACAATTGGAGCTAATGTCCGTTTTGAGATTAAAGAGCAGTATATGAGGGAGCTTCGTGCTAATCCTTTCTCAGGAAATAGGGACGATGATGCGTATGAACACATTGAGAATGTCTTGTATATTTCAAGCCTTTTCAACATTCCTAGTGTTTCTCATGACGCTGTTATGCTCCGTGTGTTCCCAATGACTCTTACTGGGGGAACAAGAAGATGGATTGAAAGATTGCCCGCTGGGGCAGTTGATACATGGGCTCTACTAAAAAAGCACTCCATCCAAAGATATTGTCCTCCTTCAAATATATCTAATTAGCTCATGGAGATCAATAATTTCAAACAAGATTACGATGAAACATTGTATCAAGCTAGGGATAGATACAACGATCTCCTCTACAAGTGTCCAACTCATGACCGAAACAGCCTGCATAAGGTCAACATCTTTTACAAAGTTATCAACGTAACTACAAGACAGATGTTGGACTATCAAGGACCAATTCCGAGCATGACTCCTACTCTCGCCATTGAAAATGGCCGATCATTCCCAAAAGTGGCACGATGGAGGAAACAAGAGAAGCCTAGGCAAAAATCTTGATGGAATTGCCGCCATCACTAGCAAAATTGAAAATCTTAGTCGGGATATGCTCAAGCTCAGAGAATGCGTTCATGTTATTCAAGTAGGTTGTGAAATCTGTGGAGGGGGACATCTAACTAAAAATTGTCCTCTAACTGACGAAGATAGCAAGGTTCAAGGGGATAATAGAAATGGTAATGGCTATCGTGGAGGACCTCCCCCATATTATAACCGTGGGAATTTTGGTGAAAGAAGAGCTAATTTAGAGGAAACAATCAGCAAATACCTCGAAGATTCGACTAAAAGGCAGAAGGAGCAAGAAGAATGGCTTAAGAACTTCCAAGACATACAAAAAAAAGCCTTTTTAGTCATGACAAATTGCTAAAAAACTTGGAAGCCAAGATTGGGAAGCTAAGCGATGAGGTACAAAGAAGAAATAAGGAACAAAAGAACAAATCAACAGCATGCAAGGCCGTGTGTGGAAAACTTGAAGGGGGGGTTGAATAGTTTTGCCAATTAAAACTTCCTTTTAATCTAATTAGATCGACTTATGTCAATCTATTTGGATGTGTTTGTTGGATGTTGATAAACAAACATATAAAGGTATGTAATGAAAGATAAGAGTAAGAAGCACAAAACCACAACGCGAGTATTTATAGTTGTTCGGCTACAAGGACACCTTCCTTGCCCTACTCCACTCCCCGAGTCACCTACTCGAGAGTTCGTAAACACTACACCAATCTCCTTATGGCGGAGAAGCCTTCATAACGTTGCCTACCCTTTTTCCGGTGCTAGGCTAACCACCGGGTTCTTTCACTCCAAGGTGAACCACACCTATCACAACGTCGCCTACCCTTTATACGGTGCTAGGCTACCCACCGGGTTCTTTCACACCAAGGTGAACCACACCTACACAACGTCGCCTACCCTTTATTAGGTAGTAGGCTAAGAACCTAGTTCCATTGCAATGGAGGAACTACTACCCAACACTACACCAACGACTAATCCCAACGGAGATCAACTCCTTTACAACATTATCAAGGATATCAATATCCTTGGATCTAGTACTAATCTATCTTGTACATCGAAACACACCATATCGAATGTACATCTAAGGCACCTTTCACTAATGCCTTTAACTAGATCTTCAAGACACCTTTCACTAATGTCTTGTGTCTTGACTTCTAAGCACCCTTCACCAATGCTTCTAGTCTTGACTTCTAAGCACCTACCACAAGTGCTTATGATATGGACGATAGATACCCTTCACTAATATCTTCGTCTTGACACTTGAGACACCATTCACAAATGTCTTCAACACTTCTTAGAAGAGAAAAACAATCATCAATAAGAAGACTTCAGTATTCTTGATGATGAGGAAGCATGGCAACTCATGGACTTGAGCTTGCTCGACTTCAAAGGTGGTAATCTTGCCTTTAAGAGGAACCTAGAAGATCACACAAAAACATAACTACAAACATAGATCTCTGGGATCTGAGGTTAATGAGTTTTTAACTCAGGGAGAAAGTGTGTTAGAAAGGGGTGGTGAAACAATGAAGAAATGGCTCACTATTTATAGAGGAAAAATTCTACTGTTCCCCGGATCCCACGGATCCCTTCCATAAGGGATCCGTCTAGCGTAAAGCTAGGGATCCGTGGGACGCTCCCTTTTACCCATGGGTATTTTGGTTATAGGTCATGGGTCATGGGTTGATCTATGGGTCTTTAGTTAGATACAATGTATCTCTTGAGTGCAACGCACCTAGTCATATGGGTATGGGTCAAAACCATGGGTTATGGATATTATCCATATATGATACAAGCATGATGTCATGCAATGGGTTATGGGTCAAGCTCCATGGGTCATGGGCTTTGGGTTGTACCCAACTACATTCAATGTATTTGCCCAATGGGTTATGATACTTAAGTTTCTACCCATTTATATTACCCAATATACTACATACTAGTTATGTGTATATTTTACCCAAATATGTAAACACTAGTTGTTGTACATATGTAATATTAAATCATAAAATCACTTATGCTTGTTTTAGTGTTTTATGTGAAAATGTGAATATGTTAGAAACTATTAGTTCAAACCATTTACGTATTTTATTTGTTTCGTTAAAATGATTTTACGTTTGTTATCGACAAAACATTAGAAGATCGTAAAATATAAATATACGTTTTTACGGCTTATTTGTATTAACAATCTCCCCCTTTTTGTTGATGACAAAACATAGAATTATTTTAAGGAAAAGCTAAAATTCGTAAAAGTTTGAATTTGTAGTTTTTACTTTCTTCTCCCCCTTTTTGTCGAAACAAAAAGAGCTTCGAAAGGAAACTAACACATTGTTTTTAAGAAAAACATGTGAAAAAGAAAAAAATAGAGAGCAAGTAACGGGAAAGGATCTCGTCTTTTACTCCCCCTTGACGAGTCCATCCCTATGTAAGGGCGTCAAGAAAGTAATACTAAGCTAGTTTGTTTGCAACTAAGTTTGCAAAAAAAATCGTCTAAATGACGAATGTGCTCCCCCTTGATAATTGCAATTTTGCAAAGGGATGTCAAGAAATGTAATCCTAATATTGCAAGTAATTTGCAATGTATTGTTTTGACATAAAGCTCCCCCTAGCTTTAGGGTCTCAAAGTCTTCAAGTGTAGATTGAATAACTACAAAACAAAGGTTAGAAAGCAAGTATAATTCACAATGGTGATATAACAAGTAATGTTATCACAAAAGTGAGATATGAATACAACATAATCATATACTCAGAAATATAGCAAGTAGCATGTAATTTCATTTAATAAAACTAGAGTTATGGTATACATGACTCTAAAAACTAAGAAAATAAAGAATACATGACTAGGAATTTCTAGACCAACTATCGCTTGATGCTAGGACACCACTAAAATCTTCTAGCTCAAGTTTTGTTTAGGTTTAATCTCGTCGAAACGTTCGAGGAGATGATTGAACATGAAACGTTGGTCTTCTCGTACTTCATGTATCAAACTTTCAACATGTTGACAATGATAGCAATCTTTGTCATGGCTAGGTAGTGGTGGTGGATGAAATGAAATGGCTTGATTCAAAGGATCAAGTGAAGCGGTTTGAGGAGCTTCGAACGATGGAGGGATTGGTGGAGGCTCATTTGGGAATGGCTCGACCAAGAATGATGGTGGTGGTAGAGAAGTGTCAAATTCCATATGGTCGGGTGGTTGACTTTGATGATTTCTCATAATCCAAATGGGGTTATATGATGGAAATGGCGAAAAGGAAGCCGGAGCTAGTGTTGACTCAACACCTTGATTTTGTACCATTATTCCTCCTAATGAGGAGAATGTTGTCGGCAGAAGCGGATAAGACGGCCTAGGAGGCAAATCCTCTAAATTGTATAGGTGTGGTGATGATAGTGGAGATGTAAAAGATATAGCTCTAGGAACCGATGGTGATGGTTTAGTGGAGATGATATTGTTTGGCCTAGGAGGTATGGTGGTGTTTGACATAGGTATTTTTGTGGGTACTATCCTTTTCAGAATTGGTTTGATTGGTTGAGAAGAGATCCTTGCATTCGTTGGTTTGACCGGAGATGATTTGGTTAAAGAAATTTTGTGTACAACATGAGCAATTTTCTTGGGTGGTTCTTTGGTGGATAAGTTACTACTTGGAGTTTTCCTCATGCTGAGATAATTTCAAGAGGTTTGTAAGGATTTTTAAAGTGCTGAAAGTTAGGATGAAGGTGATGACCATGGAAGTCCTAACAATGTGATTTATAAAGCAAGAGATTTGGCAAGTGCATTTAAGCCTTAATCCACTAGGATTCATTGGAATGTGATGATTAACATGCACAAGAGTCAACTTCAGAGTTTGTACTGATCTAGGAACTCATTTAAAATGAGATGGAGAGTTTGAGTTATAATGATGAGTTGCAATGATTGTTTTAGCAAGGTTTGACATAATCTGTCATCCGGATCCCACGGTTCCCTCCTCAGAGGGATCCGCCTAGGCTAATCCTAGGGATCCGGCTCTCAGCAGCTATGAAAGAGTAGAAATGATGTTTCTAAGGTCTAAGATCTATATCATCTTGAGTGTTTCAGTTCTCCTAAGTGTCTTAAATGAAGGGGTGCTTAAGTACTTGAAGATAATGAGTGATGTAGCTAATGATTGCCTTTTATGGAAGGAATTGGAACTTTTCATGAGTACCAATAAATGAGCAAAGATGACACTAAAGATTTTGAGAGTGTCAACTGAAGCTAAATGATCCTAGAGATCAAATAGTGACTTAGATTAATCCTTTAGAAAATATCCTAGAGGCTTTAAGATGGAAAAACTAGAATTTGATCAATTTTGACCAATTTTGTCGTAAGGATGATTATGATCGATTTTGCTATAAGAGATTTCCAATGTTTAGATATGAGGGATCATGTGAAAAAAATGATGTGTGAGCTTAAGAGCAGAAGAGCAATGGATTAAAATGAAACAATAGATCTACAAGCGTCTTTGAGTGTGATCTCGATGAGTTCATGCGTGAGTGGGAAGGATCTACTTAACTTGATAAGGACTTAATTTGCCTTAAGACACTATGTTTAGCTTAGAGTGAGGTGTTCTAAGGATATGTTTTAAATACAATGCTTGCAATTGCATTTTCTGTTTGCCGGATCCCACGGTTCCCTAACTGTAGGGATTCGTCTAGCACAAACTTTGGGATCCGTCCATCTGTTCAGCAGAACCTTTACTAAAGGTATGCAATGATCTTGACAATGCATTATATTCCAAGGTTGGTTTAAAGGGGTTCTAACACTAAGATATCAAATGTAAGATGTTTTATTTCATGAAGGAAATAGGATTACATTGATAAAGCACGAGTACAAGAGGATTGGTCCTATTTGAAATACTACTAGGTTCCTTGAGTGTTTTCGCTAGTAGGATCATCACGTTGTTGATGAGTGTTGGTGGAATCAAGAATGAAGAAAGTCTTCATGAGAGATATGTTTAGCGGTTCCATCCTCTTGTTCACAAGTACGTACAACGGACTTTGAAATTGAGGATGAAAGTGCATAACATTATGATAGAGGCGTGTCAAGAACATTCCATAAGGGATGAGTTTATTCTTGGAGCCTTGAAGATTTACAATTCGCCTTGCAAAGAAGTAGGCGAGATTGTATGGTTGTTGTGTTAGCAAACAATATAATATGTGAGCACAACAAGTGGGAAGGATTTCTCGATTTCCCCTAAGACTCCAAACATTTTCACGTAGGATGAGTGCAAGGGGCTTGTGCTCTTCTCGGATTTCCTGTGTGAAGATAATGTTTGGATCAGAGTAATATGGTCAAGGTTTGCAAATTATGCGATGTAAATCTTCCGGGGAGGGTATGTGTGAACAATATGGACTATTTTCTTCATGAAAGTTGAAGAGAGAATCAAGAGACCAATCTTCGGTGAAGGCACATTGTCCATGATTTGGAATTCGGAGGATGTGAGAAAAATGCCCAAGGGTTAAAGTAAACGTTTGGTTTTTGATATAAAACCAAAGAGATAGAGAGCGGTCCTCGTTACGAACGAGTTCAACTTGACGGAAGAATTCCATTATGAACCTTGGACATATCTTCTCGTTGATTTCAAGAAGACATTTTAGTCCTATGGCTCGGAAGGAGGTATTGATACCTTTTTCGAATTGTAAAGAGGTGTCTACAATACGTCCTTCGTGGAAGTGATGGTTTTCGAGGTTATTGAACCCACGGACATGAATTCCAGGTGTGTTGGGTTCAAGGGAGATGTTTGGAGTGTAAACGCTAGTGAGTGAAAAATCAAACTCATATTCATGCGTCATAGTTGAACCTATAGAAAAGATGAGTTAATAGAAAGTGATGTTTGTGGTCAACCTATGATTATCTAATGTTTTTACTAGATTTTTATTAACAATGGTTTTTAACAACAATGACATTTAACTCACTTATGGTTTTGACATTCTAGTGGAGTATTATTTTTGGAAGAAAAGTGGTTTTTAATTTGCATGAAAAATTGTTCTCTAGTAGGACGGATCCCACGGTTCCTTTTCAAAAGGGATCCAGCTAGTGTATTTTCTGGGATCCGTAGATCTGTAGTTACAGAACTAGATTTTATGATGAAAAGCATAGATTTTTAGATCTCATAGTTTTATACCAAGATATGTGTTTTAACCTACATTTTTTTTAAATGCATACATGACTTCTAATGTATCACGAGAGAAAGAAATAAAACAAAGAGAAATGATAAACACATTATGATAATAACCTAGATAAACTTAGATTATTAGTAATATTTCATTTCAATACTAAGGATGATACAAAGGATTGGGTATATAACCCCAATGTAGATTAACAATACAAAAGTAAATATCTCCATATGTGAACTTCATCATAGGGAACACAAGTGCGATGAGTGTTAAGGCGATGAGTACGAGGGTGATGTAAACCATGTTGAAGATGATCCTTCTTGATTTCGGTTGAGACAAAAATGGAGAGGAAGATGAAGTTTTGAATGAGAGAAATTTTTGAAATTGGAAGATTTGAAAAAGTGGGGATAGAGTGATTGACGGTGGGAGCATTTATGGGAAAGGAGGAGTTTTTGAGATTCGTGTTTTGTTTTATTGTTAGAAGAATATGATTTTTGGATTAAGTGAGGCAAAACACAAGTTTTATAAACCATGATTTTTAGACGAAAGAGTGACACGTATATGAGAAAAAGCTTCCTAATATCATTTATTTATTAAGTGAGGCAAAACACAAGTTTTATGATTTTTGTAAAACATGTGTATACACAAAACCTACTCAAATAAATACCTAAGTAATCACACTTATTTATTAAACTCATATCATTTAGAGGTAAGTGGAAAGTCATACCTCAAATGCACTTAGGAATGTCTTTACAAATGACACAGCAAATGTCAGAAGACAATTCCAGCTCCTTTATGCTTAAGATACCTTTTTAAGGAAGGTAATCTTTATTCTCAAGCAAATCCTATGGCTTGATAGATGTGAGCTTAGACTAATCAACATGACAAAGAGGATTAGTGCAATTTAAATGAAAAAGTAAATAAGAAAAATGTTGTTATCAAATCAACATCCAAACATATAGTTTTAAAAGACATGGTGTTTGTTTTTATGAAAAACCTTCTTTGTAGTTTTCAATTAACCATGGATCGTATCAAGTTTTTAAAGTACAATATACTTCAAGAAACTTGGTAACGAAGCTCTGATGCCAATTGTGGAAAACTAGAAGGGGGGGTTGAATAGTTTTGCCAATTAAAACTTCCTTTTAATCTAATTAGATCTTATGTCAATCTATTTGGATGTGTGTGTTGGATGTTGATAAACAAACATATAAAGGTATGTAATGAAAGATAAGAGTAAGAAGCACAAAACCACAACGCGAGTATTTATAGTGGTTCGGCTACAAGGACACCTTCCTTTCCCTACTCCACTCCACGAGTCACCTACTTGAGAGTTCGTAAACACTACACCAATATCCTTATGGTGGAGAAGCCTTCACAACATCGCCTACCCTTTTTCCGGTGCTAGGCTAACCACCGGGTTCTTTCACTCCAAGGTAACCCACACCTATCACAACGTCGCCTACCCTTTATACGGTGCTAGGCTAACCACCGGGTTCTTTCACACCAAGGTGAACCACACCTACACAACGTCGCCTACCCTTTATTAGGTATTAGGCTAAGCACCTAGTTCCATTGCAATGGAGGAACTACTACCCAACACTACACCAACGACTAATCCCAAAGGAGATCAACTCCTTTACAACATTATCAAGGATATCAATATCCTTGGATCTAGTACTAATCTATCTTGTACATCGAAACACACCATAACGAATGTACATCTAAGGCACCTTTCACTAATGCCTTTAACTAGATCTTCAAGACACCCTTCACTAATATCTTGTGTCTTGACTTCTAAGCAACCTTCACTAATGCTTCTAGCCTTGACTTCTAAGCACCAACCACAAGTGCCTATGATATGGACGATAGATACCCTTCACTAATATCTTCTTCTTGACACTTGAGACACCATTCACAAATGTCTTCAACACTTCTTAGAAGAGAAAAACAATCATCAACAAGAAGACTTCAGTAGTCTTGATGATGAAGAAGCATTGCAACTCATGGACTTGAGCTTGCTCGACTTCAAAGGTGGTGATCTTGCCTTTAAGAGGAACCTAGAAGATCACACAAAAACAAAACTACAAACATAGATCTCTTGGATCTGAGGTTAGTGAGTTTTTAACTCATAGAGAAAGTGTGTTAGAAAGGGGTGGTGAAACAATGAAGAAATGGCTCACTATTTATAGAGGAAAAATTCTACTGTTCCCCGGATCCCACGGATCCCTTCCACAAGGGATCCATCTAACGTAAAGCTAGGGATCCATGGGACGCTCCCTTTTACCCATGGTAATTTTGGTTATGGGTCATGGGTCATGGGTTGATCCATGGGTCTTTAGTTAGATACAATGTATCTCTCTAGTGCAATGCACCTAGTCATATGGGTATGGGTCAAAACCATGGGTTATGGATATTATGCATATATGATACAAGCATGATGTCATGCAATGGGTTATGGGTAAAGCTCCATGGGTCATGGGCTTTGGGTTGTACCCAACTACATTCAATGTATTTGCCCAATGGGTTATGATACTTAAGTTTCTACCCATTTATATTACCCAATATACTACATACTAGTTTTGTGTATATTTTACCCAAATATGTAAACACTAATTGTTGTACATATGTAATATTAAATCATAAAATCACTTATGCTTGTTTTAGTGTTTTATGTGAAAATGTGAATATGTTAGAAACTATTAGTTCAAACCATTTACGTATTTTATTTGTTTCGTTAAAATGATTTTACGTTTGTTATCAACAAAACATTAGAAGATCATAAAATATAAATAAACGTATTTACGGCTTATTTGTATTAACACCGTGTTTTCTGAAAATAAATCCGACGAAGGGTCTAGCATGAATGAAGATTGTAGAAAACTAGAAGGGGGGTTGAATAGTTTACCAATTAAAAACTTTGTTTTGAAACTTATTGAAAGATCAATTGATATTGATCTTCGATATGTTAATGAAATATGCAAGCAATATGTTAAGAGTAAATAAGGAAAGAAATGATCAAACCACAACAAGTTGTTTATAGTGGTTCGGTCTACAAGGACTCTTTTTCCTTGCCCTACTCCACTCCCCGAGTCCCACACTCGAGAGTTTAACTTCACTAGTCAACAAGCTCCTTTCACCGGCGGAGAAAACCTTTACACTTCGCTTACACTATTTCCGACACTAAGCTAGATGTCGAGTTCTTTCCAAGGGTACAACCACTCCCACACACAATGTATTTTGAGGACTAAAATACTAACCACTCACACTCACAAGATTATGATGGTTTAATACAACAATGAAGTATGAATCAACACAAGATCATACAACACTAAACAAACAAGACTTCCAACCTCTCGTTTGAAGCTTGAATGTGACTTGATCTTCTTTGCTACAAAAGAGATCACTAATATGATATGAAACTGAGTTAGAAAGGTTAGAGAGAAGATATGTAAGAGAGTATGATAGAAAGGGATGAAAAACTACTTGGTTTGGCTTTGCTATTTATAGCCAAAACCATCGGCAGCCTCCACGGACCGCGGACCCCTTAAAGGGTTCCGCCGTTGTGGATTTTGGTGCCGCCAGTCCGACAAAGAAGATATCAAGATCTTGCCAAAGTCAACCATATCTACATAAGATTGTGTAAGACATGAAGAGTACAAATCCACACAAAATATCTAATGAAATCTTCCAATGATTTCCATGATGCATCACATGATGTCATATGTTGTATTTCTATTTTTAGAAATATGCAAGTACTTAAGTAGTGTTTGGTTTTAAGAACCTAACACATTCTAAAACTACTATCATACATAATAATTAGAGTCATATTAAGATATGACTAATCACAAATGTAAATGTTTGAATGATGAAGATATTGTTTGAGAAAGCTTGTTTTAATATCTATTAAACTTGACAAGCTTTAAGCTTTTATACAAATTAAATTTACTTTTGTCGTTAACAAAACTTAGGTAAAGATCAAAAATATAAATAACGTTTAATGACGTTATTTGTATTAACAATCTCCCCTTTTTTGTTGAGGCCAAAATATAAATTTTATTTTTATAAAAGATACAAAGTTTGTGCAAGAGTTATAAAAATATTAGTTTTAGAACTTGAAAAGAAAATGATAATGCAAAGTGTATGATGTTTGACTTGTTCAGAAAGTCAAAGTATTCACTAGTTAATGCATGATGTTGACTTTTTTAGAAAAGTCAAGTATTACCAATGAAGTATCATGTTTGACTTTTTCAGAAAGTCAATGTAAGCATTTTGACTTTTTCAGAAAAGTCAAATATAAACAAGTTCTATATTTTATCCCCCTTTTTGTCTCAACAAAAAGAAGAGGCGATGCGGAATGTAATGAGCCCGAGCCATTATCTTCCCCTTGATCAAAGCTCCCCCTAAATTGGGTGCTTAATGGGAAGATACATGGATTGTGAAAATAAAGCTACAAAAAAAATGTTAGTAATAATGATCATTCACAAGCATTTCCAAACACTATGTAAAGGCACCAACAATATAAAGAACACCATACATTAGTTAAAATTTTTCATGAATAAAGATCATGAAAAGAGAACACAATGATGTGTTTTAGTACAAGAAAAAGAAAATAATCCTAAGAAAAGAAAAACTTAGAGATGCTAATCTATGACCATTCTAATGAGATGGTGGATGAGAAAGAGCGTTGAGGCGCTCAAGGATATAATTGAGGATGAACCTCATTTCCTCTTGGAAGTCATGGACCATAACCCGGGTCCTATCAACGGTTTGGGCCGTTTGCTCACAAGTTGAGCAACCATGCCTAGGAGGGTAGTATGTTTGGGGAGATTGTGGTGGTGGAATGGTAGATGTGTTGGTGTTGGTGGGGATGTTTGGGGTGGTCATGAATGGAGGCTAGCAAAGCATTTTGCATTTGCATAGTCTCACTAAGGTGAGAATCCACCATGCCTTTGAATTGGTGGAGGTTGTGGAGTTCCGCTTGAATCTCCTCTCTTGTGGGATTAGCATCCCACATGCACTCCTCAATGTCCTCTAAGTGAGGGGACATTGATGTGGGGAGTGATTGGTCCCCATACAAAGGACCATGGATGTCTTTGTAGATGGGGTGAAAGAGAAGAGGTTTTGGCCCTAATGGGGCGTTTGGGTCAAAAGATGACCGAGGTGACTCATGAGCAATCCGCTCAATTGTGCCAAAGGATGGCAATGGTGGTGGATGATTTGGCCTAGGAGGCAAGTCATCCAAGTCCTCCAAGAAAGGATTTGGTGAAGTTGGTGGTGTGGAAAATAACTCCATAGGAATGAGAGTTGGAGACTTTGGTGGTGAAGATGGTGAGGGTGTTTTGGATGTTTGGATGGGTGCCGGTGGAGGTGAAGTTGGTGTTTTTGTAGGTGGTGGAGTGGTGATAACAATGTGTGTTTGAGTAGGTGTAGCCAAGGTAAGGCTTGTATCATCTCGGATGGGAGATGAGATTCGGATGAGGAGCTTAAGCTTACGAAGCAACAAGGCCTCACGCTAATTCTAGCGGTTTTCTTGCAAGGTTTAGGAGAGGATTTAGTCATTTTGACTTGTGTTTTTCTTTGCTAGATGATGGTAAGAATGAAGAAGGTGTGAGGATGATCATGGTAAAACCTCTCAATTTATAGAAGTGAAAAATTATGGAGAAATGTGTTTGATTTGATGTTAAACCATTGAAGAGATGAGGTTCCTAATGATTTGGAAGTGGGTTGAATGCTAGTCATATCACCCAAGTCAATCCATACAAGAGAGATGGAGTGAAGAAGAAAAGATTTGCAATAAATGTGTTCTAATGAGTGGAGTTTCCTAACAATCAGATTACCCACGGATTTGAAGGTACCAAAAATTTGGTTCCTTCCTTTATGCCAAAGGGCTCCTTGGGTGGATTTTTCAAATTTTTGAATTTTGGTGGGAAATGGATTTCTTATATACCTAAGTGAATTATACTAGTTCTAATAAGTGTATAAACTAGTTAAGATTGAGTTATAAGCAATGGATGGTAATTTGGAATCACGAAAGAGTCGAAATTCAGAAAGTTACCTGGAGGATCCACGGCACCAATCGTTTACACGGACGGACCCCTAAAAAGGGTGCCGTCTGGTCCGCCTGTACAGGTACGGCGGTACCATTTCTCATAACAGACGGTACCAAATCGTTGGTGCCGTCTGATCCGTGCAGTGCAGAAAACTTGACATAGTGTGTTTTTAGGTGTCCGGGACTTTTCCAAAACCTGAAATTTTTCTCAAAACATGTGACACTAAACATTTCTAGTTAGGAAAAGTAAATAACACATGTACAAACATAGTGGAGCATAGATCTTGAGCAAGGCCTAGTGATTTTCACATTATAGTGAAAATGGGTAAAATTTGATAGCATGCTTCTGCTATCCCCTGCATAAGATTGTTTGCATACAACATTGTTTTAAGTTATATTATCATCCTACACAATAAAAACAACTAAATTGTATCAAACATTAACGATAATGTATTGTTCCAAACACTCCTTAATGAACCCTCATTTATCCAACTTCTTGTAGATCTTGTTCATCATCCTACCAAGGAACTTGAACATTCCCTTAGTTTGCTTGAATTCCGATGATTCATTCTCTATCTCGGGAAGAGACGCATAATACTCATGAGGTGGAAGATGAGAGCTTGGAAGACCATCCTCCGAGCTATTTGATGATGATGATGATGGAGTTGGAGGTTTTGCTCTCTTGCCTTTTGTCTTAGCAACTCGTGCATCACTTAAAGGTACAAAGATGTGAGGGATGAGCTCATAGTGAAGGTGCATCCCTTTTGGGCTTGGTGGAATTGGTGCAAAGTTTCTATAGAGACGGGTGAGAAGCATCCCGTATGGAAGAGCAACCGATCCTTGAGTTGGAATATCAATCATTCTCCTAGCGATGTAGTAAGCTAAATTGAATGGTTGACGGGTGGACAAGTTGTAGAGCATGTGACAAAGGCAAGCGTTGATGTGATCCCTATTTCCTATGGTGCTAATGACGTTGGCTCTAAGTAGCTCCTCCCATTTCTTAAATTCGGGCTTAAGTTCATTTAGCTCCATTCCATATGGATCTCGGTTTACCTCCTTTCCCTTTCGGGTAACTCGGGTTGTATCACCCCTTGGGTTAAATAGGTGTTCACGGATAACATCCTTATCGGCCAAACGGGTTTGGTAGGGAGGAGTGCGGTCATTGATTGCATCAAGAGCGGTGAGTGACCACTTATCCGAGTAGACACAAGTCCCTCGGTTGGGAATTCCTAGCAATTGAGCAAAGTTGGCTAAGGTGATGGTGTAGTCGTTTTGATTGATTCTAAACCTAAGACAAAATTCATCATCGTCTTCATCATTAAAGCCGGTCACACTAGCATAGAACTCTAACACAAACCTAGGACAAATTGGTTCATCGATGTCAAGGAGACAATCGAATTGAATGGCGGCTAGTTCTTCACGAAGATTGGTATTTTCAAGGAAGGATGGGTGAATGGTTCTACCCTCATGGAAATACCTTGATTCTAGACTCTTAAAGATTTCTACTTGTTCCTTGGAAAGTCCTTTGGTTTTGTGATGTTTGGGAATGTAAGCAAGGGTGTCTTTGTGATCATAGAATCTTGCGGCTACCATGGTTATTCCTAAGAGCAAGAATTAATATGTTAAAAATGAGACTACACTTTAACGTTTTGGTTCTAGTGTGTGCCTATATGAAAACGATTTGGAGTTGCGGTTATCTCGACTCATTTTATGCACAAAAATGGTTTTAGTGGGGTGTTTGGCAAATACCATGAGATAACCCAAATGCTCCTAATTCAATGTGGCTTCATTTGAATATACCCGAGAATGCATATTAGTTATGCAATACCTTTAGTATTCAAGAGCATGCAAGTGATGAAGGTCTAACGTTTCTATTTGTATTAACAATGAAAAATTGTTTTCCTACAAGTGAGAAGCTTTTCAAAAATTTTGACATGGGGTGTTTGGTTATTTGAATAAGGTCTTATAGTCATTATCTATTGATTAGTGGGAAACATGATTTGTTTATGCAATATGATAATGTAGTACCTAATTTCAATGACTAGTTATGCAATTTGCCAATTGAATTCATATTAAGTTTAAAAGCATACATAAAACCCCATGTAATGATTTGTAATGGTTTTGTGCATAAATAAGAATCCTAGACTCAGAATTAGGAGATAAAATGTAGTTAGGATACTTACAATGATGTTATCTTCAGTGATTAGTGAGTGGGAAGGTGTCAATAATGAGCTTGGTTTAATGTTTACACGTTTTGGTAAAGTGGGTTTTGAGGAAGAAGATGTTTTGTAGGTAGCAGTTTTGCTTCTGTAGACACCACGGACTAGACGGTACCAAATTTTTGGTTCCGTCCGTGTTGTCGTTTGGTGCCATGGCTACAGTACCAGATACAAAACAAAATTGTTTTGTTTTGACTATTCTAATGTTTTGGGCTATGTTTATCCTACATGTTTGGTTCCATTAACCCTAAACCAAGTCTAAGAAGATTAAAAGGTTCTCGTTTAAGAGGCTTAGTTAAGATGTCGGCAATGTTGTCTTCGGAGGATACTTTCTCGATTGAGATGTTTCCTTTTTGAACATTGTCATGAAGAAAGTGATGACGGATTTCAATATGCTTTGTACGAGCATGTTGAACGGGATTCTTGCTGAGATCGATGGCTCCTTTGTTGTCGCAAAGTATCACAATGTCGTTGAGATGAATTCCGTAATCTACGAGAGCTTGCTTCATCCAAAGAGCTTGTTGACATGCTTTTCCGGCTGAGACGTACTCGGCTTCAGTAGTTGAGATGGCTAAAGCCGTTTGCTTCTTTGCAAACCATGAGGTGAGACAATGTCCAACAAAAGTGCAAATACCACTTGTACTTTTTCTATCGACATAATCACCGGCATGATCCGAGTCGGCATACACTATGGTTTCTACACCCGTTCCTTTGGGATACCATAATCCTAAACACGTTGTTCCCTTAATGTATCTAAAAATCCTTTTCAAGGCTTCTAAGTGTGATGCCTTTGGGTTTTCTTGAAAGCGAGCACATAGACAAACACTAAACATAATGTCGGGTCTACTAGCCGTAAGATAGAGTAGGCTACCAATCATTCCTCTATATTTAGTGTTATCTACGGATTCACCTTCTTCGTCCTTGGTGAGTTTAGTGTCCGAGGACATGGGTGTTTTAGTTGGTTTGGAATCTTCAAGACCAAATTTCTTAAGCATGTCTTTTATATATTTAGATTGGTTAAAAAATATGCCATCTTCTAGTTGTTTAATTTGAAGTCCTAGAAAGAAATTTAATTCACCCATCATACTCATTTCAAACTCGTCGTGCATGATTTTAGAGAAATCATCACATAGTTCTTGACAAGTTGATCCGAATATAATGTCATCAACGTATATTTGAACAATGATAATTTGTGATTCTCTTTTCTTGGTAAAAAGAGTATTATCTACTAATCCCATAGTGTATTTGTTATCAATAAGAAAAGTCTTAAGTCGGTCGTACCACGCTTTTGGTGCTTGCTTAAGACCGTACAATGCTTTCTTGAGTTTGAAGACATGATGTGGTTTCTCAAAGTCGGTAAAACCGGGAGGTTGAGCAACATACACTTCTTCGTTAATAAACCCATTAAGAAAAGCACTTTTAACATCCATTTGAAATAATTTAAAATCATAGGCACATGCATAAGCAAGTAATATTCTAATAGACTCAAGTCTAGCTACCGGTGCATAAGTTTCATCATAATCAATCTCCTCTTGTTGATTATAACCTTGCGCTACAAGCCTAGCTTTGTTTCTAGATACTATACCATTTTCATCCATTTTATTTCGAAAAACCCATTTCGTTCCAATTATAGTTTGATCTTTAGGTTTTGGTACTAATTTCCAAAAATCATTTCTAACGAATTGGTTTAACTCTTCTTGCATGGCAATTACCCATGATTCATCTTTTATTGCTTCATTTATGTTTTTCGGTTCAATGGTGGATACAAAAAAAAATAATTACTTTGATTTTGGGCTTGTGACCTTAAGGTTCTTTGATTTAGTTGTCCTATGACCTTGTCTAAAGGATGAGTTTTAGATTCTTTGATGTTTACAATTTCTTTATTTAATGGTTCATCTTCCTTGTTATTATTAATTATTTCTTGACTTTCTATCATTTGACTTTCAACTAAGTCATCATCTACCAAAGGTGATGTCTTAGAGGGAGGTGGACTTTCGTCGAATGTTATGTTCAACGATTCCTCGACTATCATTGTTTCTTTGTTTAGGACAATGTAAGCTTTACTAGTTTGAGAATAACCAAGAAATACACCTTCATAAGACTTTGGGTCAAACTTGGTGAGATAATCTTTAGTATTAAGAATAAAGCATTTACAACCAAAGACTCTAAAATATCCTAAAGTTGGCTTTTTACCTTTATAAAGCTCATATGGTGTTTTGTTTAAGAAAGGACGTATTAAGACTCTATTTAAAATATATGTAGAAGTGTCAACGGCGTTACACCAAAACTTTTGAGGAATGTTTTGTTCATTAAGCATTGTTCTACTCATTTCTTGAATTGTTCTATTTTTACGTTCTACTACTCCATTAGATTGAGGTGTTCGTGGAGCGAAAAAGTTATGTGTTATACCATTTGTATCACAAAAGTTTCCAAATTGAGTTTCGTTGTCAAATTAACGACCATGATCCGTTCGGATCGACACAATTTTAACACCTAGTTGATTTTGAATTTTCTTGCTAAGAATTTCAAATTTATCAAAAGCTTCATTTTTAGTTTTCAAAAACAACGTCCAAGTAAACCTTGAGTAATCATCTACTATGACCAAAGTGTATAAGTTGCCTCCATAGCTTCTTATAGCGGATGGACCAAACAAGTCCATATGCAATAATTCTAGACACTTAGATGTGGACACCATATTTTTAGATTTATGACTACTATGGGTTTGTTTACCAATTTTGCAAGCGTCGCAAAAGTGTTGGTCATATTTTAGTTTTGGTAAATTCCTAACTAGCTCTTTTGAAGATAGGTTTTGTATAAGTCTCATATTAGCGTGACCTAAGCGCCTATGCCAAAGAGATGAGCTATCATCTAACGTTGTTAGGCAAAGTTTGTCATTAGATGTTTTATCTATTTTCATGACGTATATGTTATTTTTCCTAACTCCTTTAGCTATGGTGATACCATCTTTTAGTATTTTACTACCATTTTCATCAAATAGTACTTTATACTTTTTATCACATAATTGGCTAATACTAAGTAGATTAAATCCTAACCTACCTACATGAGCAACATTTTCAATAGTTAGGGAGTTATGAGCGATCGTACCTTTGCCAATGATTTTGCTTTTGAGATTGCTACCAAAAGTGACATTACCTCCGTCATACTCTTGGTATGATGAGAAGAGACTTTGTTGCCCGTCATGTGTCGTGAGCATCCACTATCTTTTATCCATTCATCCGGTTCCAATCCAACTTTCAAGCATACCTAAGAAGCAAATAACTCAAGCATTTGGTCCCCAATATCTCATGGGTCCGTTTGGGTTAAACATACCATTTATTTGATTCATGTATGGAAACGATGGGTAAGAGTTCCATGACATGTAATCTAGAGTTTGATATGGTCTAGGAAAGTTTTGATTCCAACCGTTGTGTTGGTAGTTGGGTTGTATGTTGTGGTTGCTTTTAGGAAAAGGGCGTTTGGCAAAAGGTGTTTTATATCGTTGTTGAGTAGTTTTTTATCTAAATTTATTTTTAGCAAGTCCTACTCCTGATGTAACAGATGGTTTTAGTTTAATATTATCCTTGGTTTTCTTTGTTACTTTTACAAATTCAGTACGGTCCGTATTACGAACATTCTGTCCTGCTGAAGTACCCACGGCACCATTTTGTTCAACGGACGGAACCCTTATTTTGGTTCCGTCTGGTCCGTGTTGTACTGCAGCAGTTTTGACAGATTGTTCGTCTTTTTCGGCCGTTTTATTTTGACTCTTTGGAATTAACACTTCATTAAATCCCAGCCCATTCATGTCTCCTGGTGTTTTATGGATTTTAACTATTTCATCGGCAAGAGCGATGTTTTTGTTAAACCTTTTGAATTTAGAATTATTTTCAATTAGAACATCTTGTGTGAGCTTTAGTTTTTTCTATTTCAAGTTTAAGCTCTTGACATGATTTACAACCATCGTCATTTGCTTTTCCTTTTTCAAGTCGTTTTGCTTTTTCTTTTAACTCATAAACTTCATTTTCCAAAAATTCCTTTTTGGTTTTAAAAATTTATTTTTAGTTATGATTTTTAGACTTAGCTCACACAATTGATTATATTGTTTTTGCAAAGTGTCATCATCAATAGAAGAATAAGAAGAGTCGGAAAGTACCTCGTTTGACTCATGTGCCATTAGAGCGATCTCTTCCTTGCTTGATTCTTCATCGTCTTCACTATCACTCCAAGCACCACTTACAAAAGCTCGTTGAGTTTTGCTTTTAGGTGGCTTGGGACATTCTCCTATGAGGTGACTTGCATCACCACATCTAAAACACTTTCTTTCACCTTTACCCTTTTTGTCATCCCGATCTTTTCAGAATGGCTTCTTTTCTTCTCGAGGTTGTCTTACGAACTTTCCTCTTCTTCTAAAGAACTTCTTAAAATCTCTAACGGCCATGGCATACTCCTCATCTTCACTACCGGAGCAAGATTCGTCATCATCACTTGATTCCGCCTTTGCTTTTAGAGCAACGGATTTGATCTTCTCCCTTCTTCCTTTGATGATCTCCGAATCTTTCTCCATCACCATTTCGTGTACTTTGAGGTTACCGATTAGCTCGTCTAGTGACATTTTTGAGAGATCTTTTGATTCTTCAATAGCGGTCACTTTAGCTCTCCATTTGGGATGGAGTGCTCTAAGAAATTTCCTGACAAAGTTCTTACTACGAAAAGATTCATCAAGTGCTTTAAGTGATGTAATAATAGTATTAAAGCGAGCAAAGCCACAATCAATGGTTTCATCTTCAGGGATAACAAATTGTTCATATTGTTGAACAAGAAGATCAATTTTGTTATCCTTGACTTGTGAATTACCTTGATGTGTAACAATCAAAGATTCCCAAATATCTTTGGCGGTTTCACACATAAAAATTCTTTCATATTCTTTTCTAGGTAAAGCATTATAAAGCATCATTTTAGCTTCATTATTTTTAGCAACTAATTTCTTTTGTTCATCAACAGAAATATCCTTTGTTGTAGAACTAAAATACCCTTTAACAATAACAAACCAAAGATCTATATCTTTTGATTTTACATATGTTTCAAAACGGTTTTTCCAATAGATAAATCCATTGGTTTCAAAGAGTGGTGGTCTTTGCATAGATTGCCCTTCTTTAAAGTTTTCAGAATCCATGGATCGTTTCAAGTTTATAAAATACAAATTATTTTAGAAATTCTTGAGCAACGAGGCTCTGGTACCAATTGTAGAAAACTAGAAGGGGGGTTGAATAGTTTACCAATTAAAAACTTTGTTTTGAAACTTATTGAAAGATCAATTGATATTGATCTTAGATATGTTAATGAAATATGCAAGCAAATAAGGAAAGAAATGATCAAACCACAACAAGTTGTTTATAGTGGTTCGGTCTACAAGGACTCTTTTTCCTTGCCCTACTCCACTCCCCGAGTCTCACACTCGAGAGTTTAACTTCACTAGTCAACAAGCTCCTTTCACCGGCGGAGAAAACCTTTACACTTCGCTTACACTATTTCCGACACTAAGCTAGATGTCGAGTTCTTTCCAAGGGTACAACCACTCCCACACACAATGTATTTTGAGGACTAAAATACTAACCACTCACACTCACAAGATTATGATGGTTTAATACAACAATGAAGTATGAATCAACACAAGATCATACAACACTAAACAAACAAGACTTCCAACTTCTCGTTTGAAGCTTGAATGTGACTTGATCTTCTTTGCTACAAAAGAGATCACTAATATGATATGAAACTGAGTTAGAAAGGTTAGAGAGAAGATATGTAAGAGAGTATGATAGAAAGGGATGAAAAACTACTTGGTTTGGCTTTGCTATTTATAGCCAAAACCATCAACAGCATCCACGGACCGCGGACCCCTTAAAGGGTTCCGCGTTGTGATTTTGGTGCCGCCAGGTCTGACAGCAAGATATCAAGATCTTGCCAAAGTCAACCATATCTACATAAGATTGTGTAAGACATGAAGAGTACAAATCCACACAAAATATCTAATGAAATCTTCCAATGATTTCCATGATGCATCACATGATGTCATATGTTATATTTCTATTTTTAGAAATATGCAAGTACTTAAGTAGTGTTTGGTTTTAAGAACCTAACACATTCTAAAACTACTATCATACATAATAATTAGAGTCATATTAAGATATGACTAATCACAAATGTAAATGTTTGAATGATGAAGATATTGTTTGAGAAAGCTTGTTTTAATATCTATTAAACTTGACAAGCTTTAAGCTTTTATATAAATTAAATTTACTTTTGTCATTAACAAAACTTAGGTAAAGATCAAAAATATAAATAACGTTTAATGACGATATTTGTATTAACAAAGATGATGATGCTGATGACACAAGTGAGTTACGCCGTAACCAAACATCAGAGTTACGGAGTAACTTGGTTAAGTCTTTCGAGTTAGATGAATCAAGAACGCGTATCATTAACGGGGGGTCCAACCTATGCCCACAATCCCCATCCAAAAGGAAGAATCACTGGTGCAAGGCCATGGTAATTGATAATGGAAAATGGTATGATCTATGGGTTTTGTGCGACCCTCGTAATGTAATTTGCGATAGAGGGGTCGATAAGGAAAGGGTTAAAGATAACATATACATGTGGATTGCACTTAACGATGAAGAAAGACTAGCTAAATTCTCAATCGATGAAGAGGAGGAACCACCTATTAAACACCGGTGCGATCCCATAATGATCACGGAAGACGAGTCTACACGAGCATGACCTACATGCAATCCTTCCCGTGAGTATTGCAACGGGGGGGGGGGGTGCTATTATGAAGGACGAAGAATGGATATGCCCTCATGAGTTAGAAAGACACGACATTAAGTTCGGGGATCTATCCTTTAGTGATTGGTATTTGGTAAGGTTCGAGGATGCGATCATTAATACAGGTTTACTAAGGAAATTAAAGCTCGATTATGAAGAACATATTCTCCATAGAAGGTCCGTAGATGAAAAGCCAATCAACGATGAGACCTCCTGCAAAGGTATTCCTTCAAGTAACACCGATGACAAAGTAGCTCGAAGTCATTAGTCTGAGAAGATAAAAACCCGTGACGAAGTTTTTTGGGCATCTTGTGACCCATTTGATGATGAATGTAATAGGGGAAGCAGCATAGAGAGAGTTGGGGAAGAAGAATTCGTGTGGACCTCAACCAATGATGCGGAAAGGACGGAATTACCTTGGCTATACAATTTGGGATTTGACGATTGGGTCAATGTATGAGTAAAGAAGACCCGAGTGAAGAAATTCCAAACGACATAAGTGAAGTGATGAATGAAGATATCAAGGATTCAACGGGTAATGAGAAAGATAAATGCAAGCGTGTGCTTGTGGAAGGTTTGTGATAACATCAAATTAGCCTGATCTTTTATACATAAAATTCCTGTGTTTATGGCCTCGTTTGTATTAATATGGTACTTAATTAGTTCATATTCGTTCATATTTGCATTTTAGGATAAATGAGGCGCTGGAGCGGAAAAGAAGTGATAAAAGGCCAAATTTATGTTCTGAAGATTGATTTACGAGGGCCTATAAATTATTTGTGAAAGTTACGCCGTAACTGCTTAATAATGTTACGGCGTAAATATGAGCTTTGAAGGATACGGCGTAACCAACTCTTATGGTTACGTCGTAATTATTTTTGTGAAGGTTACGGCGTAACTTGGCATTAGTTACGCCGTAGAATTAATGTCGGAGTTGATAATCATGAGCGTACAAAGGATTACGGCGTAACTCGGATAATTAGTTACGCCGTAATTAATTACTTGGGCGCAAAGTTTCGAGGTCCATGGATTAAAAGCGCCAGGTTTATATTTATTTTATTCACTTTGAGGACTAAAGAATAAATGCAGAAGTTCGAAGAGAGGCTGAATATGCAAATTTTATAACACATTTTATGTGTTATATTACAACAAGGCCCAAGTTGAAATTTGGCGCAAGATCAAGGGCTAATATGCAAATAAGCCTAAATTAGGGATACACTATTGGAACACCCCCTATAATGTCATATCATAGGGGAATATTCACTTTGTCCCCCACTTTTTTTAGTATAACACAGTTTTTTGTCAGTTTCTGTTCCGTATTTCTGACAGTTTTAAGCGTTTGACTTATTAAACTTTATATTTACTGTTTCGCATTTTCAGGTTTATAGTTTTTTGATATAAATAAAATTATAAAAATTAAAATTAAAATAAAAATAAAAAAAGTTCAAAAATAATAGAAGGGTCAATATAAAAAAATAGGGGGGTCAAAATAACCCAACCCCTAAATTAATCTATTATAAATAGATTTGTACGAAGCATTTCAAAGACGTCAATTTTGCAAATCATTGTTCTGTGTTTTTTCGTGGGCCAGCCGCCAAAGCAAGGAGGAGACGCAACAGTGTTGGTTTTTACGGGGTAAACCCTCAGGGGTTTGCCCCGGTACTCAACTAGGAGATCGATAGCATTATTCTGGGCACGATATGTAATTATTTTCCGACTCATTTTATTATTTTGGTTTCATTATTATTAATTATAATTTTGATTCTCAATATAATTGTTGGCGAATTAATTCTTATTGTATTCTTAATTAATTGTCTTTTAATTTCTTATTGGCTAATTAATTATTAGATGTTATGTCTTTGTTTATTTATTGTTTTATATGGTAATTATATTTGTTATTCCACTAAGGTATTATGGAGATGTGGAAATTAAGTCTTGGCCTAGTTTTGATTCTTTTTATTTATAATGCTTTTGCGTTATTAATTGTTTCTAGTGTATGCATGCATAGTTTATTGGTAGGTACCCTTGTTTCGGTAGTTTTGAATGGCGGTAGAGGCTAGTTGCTTAGGAGATATGACCAACTTACCCTAAGTAAGTAGACTGAGACGGGAAGGGTAAGATATGACCAACTGACGACCCTTTCTACTTGTGCGATTTGACCAACTGATCACCTACCGTTTTGATGAACTTAAGAATTAGGGGGTGAGTATCTAAGATGCTAGCGCCCGGGCACTCACTATTATAAGTCTAGCATGTAGCGGAAGTTAATGATTCGGCTTAGGGGAACAGGAACAACTGGACTTATGAGGGGACACCTGACTTCTCCAGTGGTGGCATCTTTGCTGATAGGTTAGGGCGAACTGACCAAATGATGTCCTCTCGACTTTGACCCCACCTGAAACAGAAATCTAGTGACTTTTATCACTCATGTATTGCGATAGTAAGCGCTGGCTCTTAATGACTGCTATTAGATTTTCAAATGATCCCGGGTGACCTGTTCATCTTGGTGAGGATTCTAAGAACCATAGGGTAGGCCAATTGACCAATGGAGTCTATCGACTGTTGCCACTTGTGGAAGAACTCGGTTTAAGAGTTGCATCACTATCTTTACCATTAGCTTGTTTACTAGAGAACCAGCCCAATTGATCACGTGACACCTTAAATATTATCAATCCTTTCATTAAAACTTATTTATTTGACTAATTTAATTAATTAGACAGTTAGGAATCAACCGTTCTTGGGACGACCTCGGTCTTACCATTCCCTCACTACATGCGACCGGGTACACTGCCCGTTAGTGCTATAGGTAGGCCATAGGTAGACGAGTTACTATAAATGTAAAACATGGTCAGTAAAACCTGCATCAAGTTTTTGGCGCCGCTGCCGGGGAACGGTCTTCGTATTTTTGGTTGTTTGATTGATATTATTCTACGATTTTGTCTTCTGTCTTGAGATTACGGCGTAACCTTGGCCATGGTTATGGAGTAATCTATTCTTATATTATATCAGGTTACTTTCAGACTGAAGTTACGGCGTAGTTAGTAATTGGACTTACGCCATAACCAAGTCTGAGACATCTTAAAATTATGAATGATGTGTTATATCTCACTTGTTGCTCATGTTTATTATTTTTACACATTTAATGTACGAGGTTGTGATAGTGTGCAGTTTGAGCAAGAAGAACAAGTGGAGGGAATCTCGACAAGATCATAAGCCGAGATTAGTTGAACAATGGACATGATTGGAGACGTCCGATTGATGGCTGTTGCAGGAGTCTAACTTAAAGACTCAATGAAGTTAAAGAAAAGTGCTCGTCGGGAGACTTCCCTATCCTAGATTTAGTTTTCTTTGTTTTTATTCTTAGACCTTTTTGAATATTTTTGGTATTTTTTAGATTTTGTTTTGGGTTTGGTATGTTTTGTTATCTTGTTTGCAAGTATAAAGACCAAGGATAGATAATAGGAGTTCCAATAACTCCTCTTGATCACGTAGGAAGAAGTTGACATTTTGGGCACTACAACATCAGAAAGTAATTACGGCATAATGGGACGATCCATTTACGCCGTAACTGGCGATAAGTAAGGCCATCTGCCCACTTCTACATAACTACGGCGTAACTAGGCCGATCTAGTTACGCCGTAATATCTTTGTTCCAGGTATCTTCTTTTCTCAGGGTTTCTTATTACGCCGTAACTGGGCCGATCTAGTTACGCCGTAACCCCTTCCTGGTAAACATATTTCTTAAGTCAACTCACCTACGCCGTAACTGGGCCGATCCAGTTAAGCCGTAACTATCCTCTAGGATGAAATTTTTTCTAAAAACAGTTTCAAGACATTTTCATAACCTTATATTAGTAATTAAATGAACTTTGTGGGTGTGTTCCCTGTAAACCCTCACGAGACTAAACTCGTCCACTCGGGACACCAAGTGGTTTAAAAGGCTTGTTGCATGCGCTAAATGCAACTGTGATTCCTACGAAAGTGAGTTAGGTTTTATTTTGTTTTTATATGTCGTGCTATTTTTGTTTTTTATCCGTAATTATGCTTTTTGGTATTAGTTTTTCTTGCAGCAATTCAGATTGAAGTTATGGAGCTATGATTGGGTGCAAGGGAACACTTTTTATCCGTCCTAGTTGAGTGCTATTGTGTTTGCAAGGAGTGTTGATATGAAGATGGATGTTGCTCGTAGAGGCACAATTGAAGCGTGTTTTTAAACATGCATTATTATTCATACCGAGCTAATCCAGGGGAGTTTTTCGTTTCAATTCTAAACCTTCTTATCTTTCATTTATATGCTTAAGTATGACCCAAGTGGGGGGAAGGGATTAGACATAGACACCCACTTGATTTTACTTGCCCTTATTTTTCTAGTTTTTGATGAAAAATGTTTCATTAGTAAAATTTTAACATGTTTTTCATTACTTAACTGGATTAATCTAGACTGAGCACACCTACCTTATATTTCCATTGTGTGAGGATAAGCCTTTCCGTTTTCCCCTTATACATAATCCCATAAAAATTAGTGTGCCGGTGGCTGTAGTAGACTTTAGAACATGGCCTTGCATATCTTTTCGAGACCATTATCATGAGCATTACACTGAGGTAACTTGGTGTGATCGGTGCAGCTAGGATATAAGGCAATTTTAGGATTTAAACCAAATAGCCCATCCATTTATATTGTGTATATTGACTTTCCACATCGATCAGTCAATCCCCCTGTTAAACCCTTTTTGTTGCACTCATCATTAGTGCAAGATACTCCTAGTACACCCTTTAGAGCCTTTCCTTTCATTTTGTTCACCCAATATAATTGTTTCGTTACACCTATCACCTAGCCTACCCTGTAGTTTCCTTAGGTCCATGGTCCGGGCGTTGTTGGTTAATTTTGGTCCCACTAGTGAAAGTCGCGGGTTTTGAATAAAGGGTTGTGAAGAAGACCGGGTTTAGATGATAGTTGATCTCAAGTGGGGGGATGCTTTATATGTTCGTATTGTTTTTACTTTTATTCGTATATACCATGTCTTGCATAAAAAAAAAAAAAAAAAAAAAAAAAGAATGCAAGCAAGAGTTTATTAGTTTGTTTATTGCTGATCGTTATATAAATCAGCTTATGTGTCGTATTGTGTTAAATATTCTCGCCTTGTTCAATTAGGCGCAAATTTTTACAAATCCGTTTTGTCTTACGGATAAAATTAGAAACCCGAACATTTCTATCTCGCATTTCAAATTTTAATCAATATTCGTACAATGGGGACATTGTACATTTCAAGTGGGGGGATGGGAGATAGAAATGGTTGATTTTGGAAAAATTATGTGCTAAAAGTACCCAAATTTTAAATTTTTTTTATAGCACATACATTTATTTCAATGAAGGCCGAGTTAATGCATTTTATTTGCCTAGTTTATGGAGATTATGAGGCACTACGCTATATTTTTTATGCATTGACTCGTGTATTGAAGACCCCTTGACTCTTGACCCTCGATTTTTGCTATGTGATTGAATGCATTAAATGTGGGGCGACTGTGGACTAAGGAATCTATTTGTTTCGTGTCTTTTTATTTACACCCATTAAATGTTTTCTCATGTCTTATCCTACCCTTAGTCATGAATCGAGTTTAGGTGAGGAAGTGAGCAATCATTTGTGTCTTGGCCATGGATTTGGTCATGTATCATTGGTTTTGTCCCCTTCGCCGTAGCTCGTTTGTAATGACAAAATAACCCCATAAGCATATGTTGTGTCAACCCATTGCCTTTTAGAATAGCTGCATCTATAGACTCTAGTGGTGGAGATTAGTATCTTTGCCAAGCCTATGATAGAATACTCGCCATGACTGAGCAGTTGAGTGATCACCCCAATATAAAAACATGAATTATGAGAGAGAGTGTGATTTCAATTCCCTTTTCGTGAGGTGCTCGGTTTCGAATTTTCTAGCTTAGGTGATTTTAAACTCATAACTTCCAATGAAGCCTGGGAGATATCTTTTTAAGAATTATTTAAAGGGTCTACTTGAGGACAAGTAGAATTCAAGTGGGGGGATATTTGATAACATCAAAATAGCTTGATCTTTTATATATCAAATTCCCGTGTTTATGGCCTCGTTTGTATTAATATGGTACTTAATTCGTTTATATTCGTTCATATTTGCATTTAAGGATAAATGAGGCGCTGGAGCGGAAAAGAGGTGATAAAAGGCCAAATTTATGTTCAGAAGATTGATTTACGAGGGCCTGTGAATTATTTGTGAAGGTTACGCCGTAACCGCTTAATAATGTTACGGTGTAAATATGAGCTTTGAAGGATACGGCGTAACCAACTCTAATGGTTACGTCGTAATTATTTTTGTGAAGGTTACGGCGTAACTTGGCATTAGTTACGCCGTAGAGTTAATGTCGGAGTGGATAATCATGAGCGTACAAAGGATTACGGCGTAACTCGGATAATTAGTTACGCCGTAATTAATTACTTGGGCGCAAAGTTTCGAGGTCCAGGGATTAAAAGCGCCAAGTTTATATTTATTTTATTCACTTTGAGGATTAAAGAATAAAAACATAAGTTCGAAGAGGAGCGGAATATGCAAATTTTATAACACATTTTATGTGTTATATTACAACAAGGGCCAAGTTGAAATTTGGCACAAGATCAAGGGCTAATATGCAAATAAGCCTAAATTAATCTATTATAAATAGATTTGTACGAAGCATATCAAAGACATCAATTTTGCAAATCATTGCTCTGTGTTTTTTCGTGGGCCAGCCGCCAACGCAAGGAGGAGACGCAACAGTGTTGGTTTTTATGGGGTAAACCCTCTCGGGTTTGCCTCGGTACTCAACTAGGAGATCGATAGCATTATCCTGGGCACGATATATAATTATTTTCTGACTCATTTTATTATTTTAGTTTCATTATTGTTAATTATAATTTTGATTCTCAATATAATTGTTGGCGAATTAATTCTTATTGTGTTCTTAATTAATTGTCTTTTAATTTATTATTGGCTAATTAATTATTAGATGTTATGTCTTTGTTTATTTATTGTTTTATATGGTAATTATATTTGTCATTCCACTAAGGTATTATGGATGTGTGGAAATTAGTTCTTGGCCTAGTTTTGATTCTTTTTATTTATAATGCTTTTGCGTTATTAATTGTTTCTAGTGTATGCATGCATAGTTTAATTGTAGCTACCCTTGTTTCGGTAGTTTTGAATGGCGGTAGAGGTTAGTTGCTTAGGAGATATGACCAACTGACCCTAAGTAAGTAGACTGAGACGGGAAGGGTAAGATATGACCAACTGACGACCCTTTCTACTTGTGTGATTTGACCAACTGATCACCTACCGTTTGGATGAACTTAAGAATTAGGGGGTGAGTATCTAAGATGCTAGCGCCCGGGCACTCACTATTATAAGTCTAGCATGTAGCGGAAGTTAATGATTCGGCTTAGGGGAACAGGAACAACTGGACTTATGAGGGGACACCTGACTTCTCCAGTGGTGGCATCTTTGTTGATAGGTTAGGGCGAACTGACCAAATGGTGTCCTCTCGACTTTGACCCCACCTGAAATAGGAATCTAGTGACTTTTAGAACCCATGTATTGCGATAGTAAGCGCCGGCTCTTAATGACTGCTATTAGATTGCCGAATGATCCCGGGTGACCTGTTCATCTTGGTGATGATTCTAAGAACCATAGGGTAGGCCAATTGACCGAAAGAGTCTATCGACTGTTGCTACTTGTGGAAGAACTCGTTTTAAGAATTGCATCACTATCTTTCCCATTAGCTTGTTTACCAGAGAACCAGCCCAATTGATCACGTGACACCTTAAATATTATCAATCCTTTCATTAAAACTTATTTAGTTGACTAATTTAATTAATTAGACAGTTAGAAATCAACCGTTCTTGGGACGACCTCGGTCTTACCATTCCCTCACTATATGCGACCGGGTACACTGCCAGTTAGTGCATTAGGTAGGCCATAGGTAGACGAGTTGTTAGATGATAAGTGGTTTAATGGTACCGAGTCCGAAGATGATGATATAGAGGGGATTTTGGATTACCTTGAACTACAAGGTGAAGATGGGTTCACTGACCCCGACGATGAAGCATATGAACAAATAAGGTGCAAACTTGGCATTTCGTATAAGAGGCTGCCACCAATTGTAGCTGAAAAGTATGAGTTTACAAGATACCATTTTGGGCCCGACGAAAAGTTTTGTAAAATTCGGAAGATCAAGACTAAGGAATATCTCCGCACTGCTACAAATGTTGCCTGGGTCAGACATAATTTAATGAAGGCTATGGAGGAAGTTGGCCAAGTTCAAAGGCCACCGTAAAGCCCCATGGCTTTGAGTCTAACTTAAAGACTCGTAAATAAAGAAAAGTGCTCTTTCGAGAGACAACCCGAATTATCCCTTTCATTTGTTTTATTTTCATTTCGGTTGGGTTTTGTGTTTTTAACAATTTTTGCAGGAAATCAGAGAAGTTGTTGCAGCATGCTAAACGAGGACCTGATCTGTCCACAGTTACGGCATAACTCATTCCTATGGTTACGTCGTAACACATCTCTAGCAGTAGTTCTTCCCAGAGCATTACCAATTACGGCATATCCCATGCAATGGTTACGCCGTAGCTACATTCCAGTAGCGTCTGCCAGGTTTTGCAATAATTATGGCGTAACTCCTTCTAGGAGTTACGACGTAACTATCCTCTGTATTAATTCTTTCCCTTTAAACACAATAACCTTGTATTAGTTTTTAAATGGACTTTGTGGGTATGTTCCCTGTAAGACCTCACCAGACTACACTCGTCCACTTGGGACACCAAGTGGTTTAAAAGGCTTGTTGCATACACTAAATGCAATCGTAATTCCTACGAAAGTAAGTTAGGTTTCTTTTCGTTTTTCGTTTTTCTTTTTCTTTTTTAGAATTATGCTTGTTGGTAGTGTGATTTTAGGGAATGAAGTTTGCCCGTGGATGCTTAAGCGAAGGCACGATCCTTTTCGTGGGCCTTCTTTCTTTTTCAGAGCGAATTTCAGGGAAGTTCTCGCTCTAATTCTACTTTCTCTTCACTTTTATTTAACGTTTAGTACAAAAAGGACTTTGTACATTTCAAGAGGGGGGACGGGAGTAGAATTATCTCTTGAACTTTATTTTGCCCTCGTTTTTCTAGTTTATTTTAAAAAATTATGCTATTTTTAAAATTTTGACATATTTTTCTTAACCTAACTAGATAAGACCTTAGCCGAGCACATTATAACCCTTGATATTATATGGTGAGATTATCCTTATTCGTTTCCAAATTTTTACCCAAAATCCACCAAATTATGAGTGTGCCGGTAGCTTGTAAACTTTAGAACTTGACCTTTACATCATTTCGAGACCATAGACGAGGTATGTTGAGTTAGCTTAATGTATTTGGATTTTTCAGTTTAAGAAGGCAATATTATAAGATTATCACCCAAATAGCCTATCCTTGTGTGTCTATCGATTAGTCACCTCGACTTCTCGACGCCCATGTTAAACCCTTTTGTTGCAATCACCTTTAGTGCAAGATACCCCTAGATACACCCATCTGAGCCATTCCTTTCATTTTGTTCACCCAATATATTGTTTCGATACACCCATACACCTTAGCCTATCGTGTAGTCTTTATTTGTGATCGGAAAGTCATTATTTGCCTAAGTTCAAGGTTCGAGTGGAAAGGTTCAGGAATCACGCTTTCGTCGACGACATATTTTTGAAGATCATTGAAGACCTCCCAAATTCTCATATTGTTCATCTCAAGTGGGGGGATTCTATGTTTAGTTGTTATGTGAAAAAAAAAGTTATAGTTATTTGTTGATTGTTATGTGCGAAGTTATAAGCACTATATTTGTGAGCTCATAAAAGATTTAGTATCGAGGAGGCCACCTCGGTCACAATTGAAGAATGAAGTTGGTAATCTTTGCGTCAACCGTTGAAGAAAAGGTAACGTGCCCATCATGTCGTCCTCTAATGGCACATGTACTTAATTATCATGATCCGGTTTCTTAGCTTTGAAACTTGAACTTTGGATAAACGGTAAGCGGTGATGACTTGGTTATAGATTTAGACTATTTGCTTGTTATTTTTATTTTACACCAATTTTATCCCATGTCTTATCCTACCCTTTAGTCATGAAGCGTGTCTAGGTGATGAAGCGAGCAATCTTTGGTGTCTTGGCCATGGATTTGGTCATGTATCATTGATTTTATCCACTTCGTCGTGACATGTTTGTAATGACAATTCACCCTTAACCTTTTTCGTGTCTACCCATATTGCCTTCGAGAATTGTTTGATCCTTAACTCTAGTGATGGAGATTTGTGTAACCGCCAAGCTTATGATAGAATACATGCTATGACTGTGCTTTGAGTGATAACCCTGAAATTGACACTTAGAATAGTTGAGAGATTAGAGTGTTTTGTTCCCATTTCGTGAGGTGTTCGGATTTGTTTTATTCTAGCATAAGGGATTTTTAAACTTATATTTTCCAGTTAATGAGAGATATCTTTTTAGGAATTTATCTAATAAGGTCTACTTGAGGGCAAGTAGAGTTCAAGTGGGGGGATATTTGATAACATAAAATAGTCCTGAATATTTAGTGTCAATTTCCCCCGATAATGCTCGTATTTTATATCATTTATATGAATTTACGCTTGTTTTCATCTATATATCACTTTCAGGTAATTTACGAGCATTGGAGCTAAAGAGACGCGGATTTAGAGAGTTTATTGAAGATATATGTTAGTATGCCCATTTTGAAGTAATTACGGCATAACTCTTCTCTCACATTATGCCGTAACAAAAGCGTGACTCAGAAAACCAACTCAACTGAAGGTTACGGCGTAACTCCATCTTAGGATTACGCCGTAACTAATTAGGTCAAATGATGTTCCATGCCGCTGCAAGCTACGCCGTAAATCTTTCCATAATTACGGCGTAATCATGATTTTGTAACGTATATTGAAGATACGGCGTAACTCATTTCATGTGTTACGCCGTAACCAGCTTTTCCAAAGAAATTTACGAAGATATTGATGTTACGGCGTAACTCTCAACTTAAGTTACGCCGTAACTAGATCTGGCCTATAAATACCAGCCCTAAATTCTGCATTTCACATCATTCACTCCACACACAAAGCAGAGAACGTGGGTAGGAGATTGAAGGCAGATCTTGATGAGCATACGGAGCCATCTCCAAGGGAGAAATCACTCCCTAACGATAAGCATTAGAGATCTATCATTTATTTTACTTTCAATTTATGTATTTCATTATGTCAAACATTGAATCGATTGTTTCAGTTAATATGATCGGCTAAACACCTCTGGTGCTAGCCTAGTTATGATTCCTTAATTGTTATGTTTATGTTTACATTGCATCCGTATAGTTGTTTCTAGTGTATACATGCATAGTTTGTTGGTAGCTATCCTTGTTTCGGTAGTTTTGAATGGCGGTAGTGTATAGTTGCTTAGGAGAATTGACTAACTGACCCTAAGTAGGTAGACTGATTGGGAAGGGTAAGAATTGACCAACTGACGACCCTTCTTCGCTTGTGTGAACTGACCAAATGATCACCTGCCGTTTGGATGAACTTAAGAAGTTAGGGATGAGTGTCTAAAATGCTAGCGCCCGGGCACTCATTATTATGAATCTTGCATGTAGCGGTACTTAATGACTTGACTTAGGGGACTAAAAACAACTGGACTTTCAAGGGTAGTAGCTTGATCTCCTGTGGAAACCTTTGCTGATAGGTTAGGACGAACTGACCAAATGTTGTCCTAGCGACCTAAACCCCCACTTGAAGCAATTGGAAGTATTTAGATGTGAATATAACTTGATAGGATGAGTAACTAGGTTAGCACACTTCTCCTCTATTGATTACAACCCTTGCCTTTATTCGCTTTCTTTATTTTCTTGCTTTAGTAGTTATTTAATTATTTTCTTAAAATCAATAAAAATCTGTGACACCTAGACTTAATTAGAATCCGCTCACATAGCTCTTGGGACGTCCTCGGTTTTACCGATTACTACACTACACACGATCATGTACACTGCCCGTTAGTGCATTAGGTAGACCATAGGTAAATGAGACAATTATAAATATTAAAACTTGGTCAGTAAAACCTGCATCAGTCGTCTACCACAACAAGAACATATTTCTTCTCATACACACTCTTGCTTTAGGTTTGTGAGCATGATGGTGTTGACAGTTTTAGGTTTCTGAGCATACTTCTTGCTTTTGCCCAGTTGGCAAGCCGAACAAAAATGATCTTTTTCGAATTTTAGTCTGGGTAGACCGCGCACAAGGTCCTTTAGAGCAAGATCATTGATGGTACCAAATTTCAAGTGATTTAAACGATGGTGCCATAACCAAGATTTGTTCTTTGAGGCTTTGGACAACAAGCAAATAGGAGAGGACCGCATTGTAACACCCCAACCCGACAAGGGTAGAAGTGTCACATTCTGGTGTCATATCAGAACATACAAATAAAATCCTTACAAACGGAATATTAAAAGTGAAGTATCAAATCATATAAACAACTGACTGACAAGGAAAATACAATATCCAAAATGAAATGAAATCTCAAAACCAAAGTTCTTCAAAATAAGTCCAAAAATAAGGTAACTAGGATTGGTCCACTCAGATAATCCAACTCTCTGCCCATCAAAGCCCATCTTCAAACCTAAAACCTGCCGCAGGAAAAGAAATGCGGCTGAGCTTAAAAAGCCCAGTGAACAGATATAACAAAACGATAGCAAAGTAAAATCAGAAATGTGAAATGAGATAAGGAAACTGATAAGAAAGTCGCAGGGAAATGAGAACAATGAGTCAATGAGGATCCTGCAGAACACAAATATACAGATATCCAGAAAGAACAGATAACAGAGGAAAACAAAGCAAGCAAAGCATCGATGACATGAATATAAGCACATACAAACTAGACATATAAGTACCAAAACATAAGCAAGCATAGCAGATGTCGTAATCCACACAACATATGAATGGCATACAGTCAATTCAGGAAATCAGAAGACATACCAGTTAACAGAAATCAAAGGCAAGCGGAAGAAATTAATCAGTAAGTGAGCATGGCAATCACACAGGTCAAAACCCCTTAGTTGAAAACATAACCAGTATCATAACAGCGGAAGTACTAACAACAGTCAAACATGGCAGTCACACATAACAAGTAGGATTACAGTATGAGTGGAACCATTTACCCAATCACTCCGTAGCACAGACAGAAATGTAAACATGGCAGGTCAACAATAAGCAGTTAAGGATACAACGGATAGTCATAGTCCACGAGATTAACTGAACGAAGTACACATGATAAACAGAAAAATCAGAGGGTCGCATAACAGTAAGATCACATATCATCAGGTGACAACAGGAAAATTAGATAACCGTATATTAATCATATCATAGCATGGTAATCAGTAGTCGCATAAACATGTAAAAACATAATCAAATCCAATAGACATATAATAACTCGGTATGTGAATGGAACGATAGTCTGAAGTAACAGAATGAGAGTATGACAGATCAAAGCAGTGGAATATATATATCTTGGTAGTAGAGTGATTCATATAAAGGTACTGAATAACGAATAGTTAACCCAGAATATGGTGCGTTGGGGATTACAGAAGGTACAATATCGGTATATCAAATGTGTAAGGGTTGTCAGAAATCTACCAGCGGTTCTGAACATATCATATCATATCATATCATAAGTAACCATTGTATTCGGAGGGTGACCCGGAATACCATATATAATAGGAGAGGGAGACCTCAGTAACCAATGGAGTAGCTAGCTCTAGGCTGTGGAAGCGTTGCTACGAAATCATTCACCATATAAGTCATATCATATCAAAACATATCTAGGATGCATCCATACGTCCCCCTTGAGAAACATAGTGGCCAAACATATATCTTGAGCTCATAATCATATAACAGAAAGGGGACGGTGTGTAACATCACTCGTACACATTGGAGTCATGCCATTGGTGCATCAATGTCATGGTCATGGTACCTCCATGTTTAGGAAACATATTTGGCTTGGGTATCAAACTGAAGGGTCAAAGCATAATCATATCATAAGGGTGTATATCAGAGGTTAAGAAGTCAAAGGTTCATATCAGATTTCCATAACATAAGTTCATAATCAGAGGTTCATAATCAAATGGTTCATAATCAGAAGGTTCATAATCATAACAACGAATATCATAGCGAACAGAATTATAGAAAAGGATTATGTCGGAATCATATCAAAAGGATCATAGCATAAGGAAATCATAGCAAGGAATATCATAACTGAAGTAAAGTCAAGGATCAAAAAGTCATGAGAAATCCCTACTGAAAAGGGATAGAATATATGTACCTCATTCGAAGCAAGCAAAATAGAAACGTAAGTCACCCGATGTATCAAACCTGCCGTCCGGCACCTATGAACTAGATAACGCTTATTAAGATCGGATTACTCATTTTTAGACGGCTGCCCATTATTAGCAGGTTTCCACTTTTAGTAACTTTTCATAAATAGCAGGTTTCTATATTTAGTAAGTTTCCCTAATTAGCAGGTTTTTGTATTTAGAAACTTGAGCCGTTCATGAAGCATTTAAAGACACATTAAGATAATTAAGTAATTTATGTACTTTAAAGATAATTTTTGCCGATTTACACAAGTTTAGGGTTGATAAGGTTTTAAAATGTACCTTTTTGAGGGGTCATTTAAGCCTTTATTTGATCACTTTTGTATTCGTTATTACTTAATATCGTTCCTTTTCACTTTTTAGGTCTCTTGAAGTCAAATTGCTGTAATAGCACTTATTTGGACGAAAAGCCGCTTGATATCTGAAGAAAATGGCCAAAGTCAAGAAATCGAGACACTCAATCTGCTGAAGTACAAGGTGACGGCGTCACGCTTAATCATGACGCCGTCGGAGCATTTTGTGACGGGACAGAAGTCAAATTTCTTATTTTCAAGTGATGGTGTCAAGCTTTAAAGAGTAGGTCGCCAACTCGACGGCCTAGATTTGATCCACGGCAGTCATAAGGCTGAAGAGGACGGCGTCACAAGAACAAGGTGACGCCGTCGAAAGACTAATGTGGCCAAGACGAAACCTTAATGACGGCGACCCGACGGTGTGACAAATCATAAGGTGACGCCGTCGCATATGTAATCTTATATATAGAATCCGAATTTTTCAGTATTGAGAGTAGTCTTTTGGAATAAAAAACCTAAACCGAACCAAGGCTGTCTTGTACAGTATTTTAGGGTTCCAAACCCTATCTTACATCAAGATAATTGTTTTACTTCATTAATACAATTATGTCTTTGATTATTTGTGTATATGCTTGCATGTTCTCCATGTCCGGCTAATTTACTTGTGTGTTTGCTTAGGGATTATAAAACTTAATTATTGAATATTGATTGGTTGTCTCTTATCTTAATTGTTAATGATCTAGTAATGCGATAGGTCATTCGTTGTGTAGTTAATGCTTGATTAATCTTTGTGAACCTTAGACTATGACATCTAGAGTAGTTGTAGGCTAAATCATACAAAGAGTTCCTTAGAGTTAGAGTGTATAAATCCTAGAGATTTTGTAGACGAGACCCTTTGGTAAGTTCAAAGAGTTAGGGATAAACGCATACCCTACGACTTTAGACACACAAAGCGATTAAGAATAAGGACGTGACAATTCAACCATCAATAGGAGATAATTAAGGAGTAATAAAACCTAAGTAAACACATTTTTAAACTATCATACGAGCACACAATAATTTGACATAGACTACCATCACCTTAGATTAGATAATTAGATAAGTAGAGTAATCGGTAGAAATACCAAACCCCCAAATTCAAACCCCGAGATTCGTACCTTTCCATTTCCAAAAAACCATAAAAAGATAAAAAAATAATCTTCCTCAACCCCAACCTTAGCATAGTAACTTCTCACTAGCATTCCTATTCCCCTAGAGAACGATATCAATACCCGCGGCTTACCCTAATACTACACTACAACGATTAGGTTCACGCCAGGGTGTTATAAAACTTGCTCAAGAAAAGAAGTTCCTTTGACCCTAAACGACGCTGCAGTAGCGTTATCAAGTTTATGCCAGCCGGCCGGAATAGAATAGCTAGTTAGTAGTCCCCCTCTTAGGTTTCTTTGCTTGATTCCTATCAAGTAAATTTTTTCTCATTTTTAGCCTCCTTGTAGTCTATCCCCCTCTTCGACCTTTGTTCAGTAATCCCATCACTTTTCATCATGGAAGATGATAACCACCCACCATTCATCAACCCACCACCAATTGACCCGCCAAGAGCCTACTTTGTAATTTGTGACCAAGCCACATAGGCTATAGGAAGACCATTGAGCTTCCCGACCAAGCCCAAAACTACTTACCTCATGATCCGACACAATCCGGTTGGTGCAAAACGGATGTGCATTCCATGGACTTCGCTTCAAGATCCTAATCAAAGATCTTAAGGATTTCCTTAAAATTGTCGATTCCATCGACCTTGATGCTTTATCACGGAGACCACGGTCGCGCTCTTCCAAATTCTCTACCGACCAAGCTAGTAATTGGCTTGAGTGACTTTCCGCTCCATCTCAAGTTGATGATCTTACATCTCGCTTCCTTGCTCAATTTTCCCACCGGGGAGAACCACTAAGCTTAGGAATGACATCTTGATGTTCCAACAACGCCAAGGTGAATCTCTCTACGAAGCATGGACTCGATTCAAGGACTTACTTCATAAAGTCCCCACGCATTGATCTTTGGCTCCAAGTCCAAATCTTTACGATCATGTCGTCCCTCCATCCAATGAACCATTGATTACGCCGTGGAAGGCTAAGTAACTCAATGTTGAAGCATAAAGTCATCGAGGAATTAGCACAATATGGAAGAAGGATGGGAAATTCAATAATTCAGAAAGGAGATTCCCGCACAAATGTTTAGTATGGAGGCTCAAGTGAATGAGTTAATGGAAATGACCACACATGATTATATGTGGATTGACCAAGGAGTTTTGGCTTCCAAGAAAATCAAGACAAGATGAATTCGGGATAATGTTGTCATTCACAACAACCAAGAGAAAGAAATACAACACCTCAAGCTTACATGAGAAAACCCACCGACACTTTCTTGGAACTAGCTGACAACTTCATGATGAAACTCCGTGAAGAAATCGCAAAGAATAATATACCTAGAAAGATCGAAAAGGTATACGTGATGTTCTTAGTATAAATCCCAGCCCTTCAATCTCAACAACCGAGACAGCCCTCTCAAAGACTCACCATTTGGAAAGAGCTCGTCTCAACACCTTGCTATAAAAGAAATACTTCCTAGAGACATGTTCATTAGAAGTGCAAGTTTTACTTCCAATTTCCATAACATAAGGAAACGTCTTGGGTTTAAACCAGTTTATTAGGTCAAGATGGATCCTTAACTAAGAATCTTTGAAGTTGATAGTAAGATGATCCATTTTTAGGAGAGAGATTTGATTCACCCGCTACACCAATAGAATTAGGTAAGGTTATAATTAATGGAGCACACTCCTTTGAGGATATAGATCACCCATCACTCTCCTCACGAGCAAATTTCCACCCTAAGGGTGTGTATCGCTACTATCACCAGACTTAAACTTAGTGTAGGAAAAACTTCCCCTTTATCCGCAATAAGGGTAGAGTCAAGCTCAGGACTTAACAAAACAGCTTGGGAGCGTATTTGTTTTCTATTTTATTGTGTGTCGATATCTTTTAGTGATTGTTTATTCTCATGTTTAAATTTGTAAAATGCTTTATTTTGTTTTTAACCTCGTCTTAATTGCATATAAAGGTATTATACCTGATAAGTGTAGGAGGATTACACACGCTTTCAAAAGAAACGTAAACATGAGAATAGCAATTCATTAAAAGATATATATGTGTTTGTTCGAGTCAAATGCTTGTATCGAGTCATAATGGATGTTTTTGCAAATATTTCCGATTCTAAAGATGTAAATTTTCCGAATTTTTTCCGTAAAAACTTGCATTCATCGATAAATCTCCGACGCTGGTCGAAATCGACGGCTGAAGGAGTAAAAACAACATATTATTTTTTTCGCTTTTCCGAACTACTTATAAATTTTGGAATTTTCCAAGTCTTAATTTTCAAAATTCTAAAACATCCATTCCACAAGCATTATATCCTAGTTTAGTAGAGTCTTATATATATTATTACCGCATTTTACGTGTTTGGGTTTTCGCTGTTTTCTTAATGTGCGTGTTTATTTATCAAGAAGAAGAAACAAAATATTGGAAGGAGCTTTTCACGCATACATTCTTCTTGGAAAGGATTTAACCACTATTTTACACGGATCCTACCGAAGCAATGTGGGAGTACTAGTTTCTTTTCGCTTTTAATTACCTTCCATTATCATAACTTTGATATTTTCAGGAACATTGGGGACAATGTCTGGAATGTAGGAGGGAAAATAAAACGAACTTTGAAACTATGCTTATCCTTGATTATTTGCTTTGTCCAATTGTATTTGTGTAATAAACCATGAGAAAATGTCGGTTAGGGTAATTTTGGCACCAAATTTTTAATTTTTCATGACATATAGGAGAGGGCCATTAGTCTTAACAAAAGCGTCTCACGGATAGGAAGTTGCATGACTAGCACAAAAACCCTTTACCACTTAAATTCCACCCAAAATGAGGATCACCCTTAGATTAGTAGGAATTAAAGCATTCATCTTTAATGCTTAGAGTGTGAACCTGTAGTATATTAGATTCTAGAACTTGTTTTGTGATGCATCCCGAGATCGCTAGTAAGACTACACTTGTGTAGTTAGGAATAACTAAATGATAAGAGGCATTAGGATAACCCTTGTTTGATACCCGTAATATAATTACTTCTTCCACATCGGTTGAGTAATTCCCCACACCTTTGTGTTGTACTCATCTTTAGTACACGATACCCTAGTTAACCCCTCGAGCCTATCCCTTTTCATGGTTCTCTTGATTTTTCGCTTTCCTGAATATCAATGAAGAGCATTGTTTACACCCCACCCCCAAATATACACCCAAATCGCCTTAGCCTACCATGTATGCACTCACTGTAGTATTATTGTTATCACCCCAAACCCTTAGTTCAATTATCTAGTTGCTTACATGAGTTGCTAAGTTGAGTCATATCCTTGTATACAGTTTGGGACGATTGAGACTCATGGGAAAAGTTAAAGTTTAAATGATTAAAGGAACGTTAAATTCCTTTATTTACGCAATAACATAACCCCTGTTTTGATCTTTCAATTCCGGTCAAATTAGTGTTAGAGTAATAAAAACTCAAGTGTAAGGATGTGCCTATAAATCCCTATCATTTTGATGTTACAGTAGAGGATGGTAGAGTAAAAGTGTATGAAAAAAAAAATAGAAAAAGAGAAAAGAAAAAAAAATAGAGTGTAAAAAAAAATAAAAAATAAAAAATACATGCTACCATCCTACATTTTTCCTTAAATTTATGTTTGTTTGTTTCAGTTATCTAGAATTTAGAGTGTCGAGTCTTGGCTTAGCAACGCCATTCTTCGTATGCTTGTAACATAAAGATTTTTGAAATGCCACCACTAAATAGCCTATCCCACCAAACCCTTTGTTTCCCTACCGTAAGCCTAACATTAAAACCCTTTAAAGACCTCTTTGATAGTCTTTCCTAGGGGCTTACGCCAAAGCGATGGAGGTTTGATCTAGTCTCAAGCCTATGGTAATCTATGTACTAGGACCGGTTAATGAGTGTTTATCTTCCATTTCCAAATTGTTATATTTCATATACACCCGAGAGAGATGTGAGTATCCAAACACCCCTTGTGAGGTGTTAGTATGTAATTTCCGCTTTTATATGACTTTTAAGGGGCTTATATGTGTTGTGGATTGTTTTAAACCAATGCTTCATGACTCCTAACTTATAAATTAATTTGATAAAGCACATTTGCTTGAGGACAAGCAAATACCAAGTGTAGGGATATTTGATAAGGTTTTAAAATGTACCTTTTTGAGGGTCATTTAAGCCCTTATTTGATCACTTTTGTATCCGTTATTACTTAATATCGCTCCTTTCACTTTTAGGTCTCTTGAAAGATTGCTATAATAGCACTTATTTGGACCTAAAAGGCGGATATACGAAGAAAATGGCCAAAGTCAAGAAATCAAGACACTCAAGTCTGCCGAACACAAGGTGACGGCGCCATCGCTAACGCGAATACGGTCAGAGCATTTTGTGACGGACAAGTCAAATTTTATTTTCGCGACGTCAAGTTTTAAAAGAGTAGGCCGCCAACTCGACGGCCTAGATTTGATCCAGGGCGCCATAAAGTCGAAGAGGACTCCGCCACAAGAACAAAGTGACGCCGCCGAAAGACTAACGTGGCCAAGACGAAACCCTAATGACGCGGACCCGACGCGTGACAAATCATAAGGTGACGCCACAGATATGTAATCTTATATATAGAATCCGAATTTTCAAGATTGAGAGTAGTCTTTTGGAATAAAAACCTAAACCGAACCAAGGCCGTCTTGTACAAGATTTTAGGTTCCAAACCCTATTACATCAAGATAATTGTTTTACTTCATTAATACAATTATGTCTTTGATTATTTGTGTATATGCTTGCATGTTCTCCATGTCCGACTAATTTACTTGTGTGTTTGCTTAGGATTATAAAACTTAATTATTGAATGATTGGTTGTCTCATCTTAATTGTTAATGATCTAGTAATGCGATAGTTCATTCAAGTGTAGTTAATGCTTGATTAATCTTTGTGAACATTAGACTATGACACCTAGAGTAGTTGTAGGCTAAATCATACAAAGAGTGCCTTAGAGTTAGAGTGTATAAATCCCAGAGATTTTGTAGACGAGACCCTTTGGTAAGTTCAAAGAGTTAGGGATAAACGCATACCCTCATTACTTTAGACACACAACGCATTAAGAATAAGGACGTGACAATTCAACCATCAATAGGAGATAATTAAGGAGTAATAAAACCTAAGTAAACACATTTTTAAATTATCATAATGGAAACATATAATTAGACATAGACTACCATCACCTTAGATTAGATAATTAGATAAGTAGAGTAATCAGTAGAAATACCAAACCCCCAAATCCAAACCCCGAGATTCGTACTCCTTCCATTTCCTAAAAACATAAAAAGATAAAAAAATAATCTTCCTCAACCCCAACCTTAGCGTAGTAATTTTTCACTAGCATTCCTATTCCCCCAGAGAACAATATCAATACCCGTGGCTTACCCTAATACTACACTACAACGATTAGGTTCACTGCCTAGGGTGTTATAAAACTTGCTCGAAGAAAAGGAAGTTCCTTTGACCCCGAAAGACGCGTGTAGCGTTATCAAGGGTCCAAAGTGTAATTATTATAAAGTGTAGGGTCTTAAGTGTAATATACCATTTTTATCCTTTTAAAACAGCCCTCAACGTTATTTTTACCTCACACATTAATACCAATTTAATATACCATTTATCATGCTCGTTTATACGCATTTTAAAGACCAAAGAGAATGTATAATAAGGGGTTTACTAAACGTATCATAGGACCAGTTTTAACACATGTTTAACACCATATAAATAAGGTTAAAGGTCTGATTTCTAGTTTTTAGGTATCATGTTATAATAGTCTTAGGTTAAGCATTCGATACAACATGTTTTAAAGTTCAAAAATTGCGTGTGCGTATGGTATAAACTCACGACCAGAAAAAGGGTCATAAGACCAGATTTGTAAACCTTTTTAACGCCATGTATAGGAGGTCTAAGGCCTGGTTTTAACATGTCAATATTTAGGTTATACATAGGTTAGGTTACGCAAGTTTATTACACAAGATTTAGAGTCCACAGATGACGTAGGGTTCATGTTATTCTCACGACCAGCAAACCCAACACACGACCAGGTTTTTATAGTACCAAGAGCAGATTTGTGTCGACCAAAACATAGGTTAGGTTCATGGTTTCATGGCCCTTATATTTAGGTTATTAAGTCTCATAACGTAGCATACAAACGAACATAGTTTTCAAGCTTAAAAGTGCACAAAAGGGGTCTTACCCCACGACCAGATTCAACAAAAATGGAAACAAATTTTAAGACTTGTGTCGACACATGTAGAGGTTTGTATCATGGTTTTAATATCGTGTTATTTCCAGGTTATTAGACCTAGGCTTTTAATACATGTTATAGCATAATTTTAAGGCAAAACAAACGTGTACAAGGCCTGGAACCCCACGACCAGAAACATAGAAACATGAAGAAACGAGTTATGATGGTACCTCTTGTAGCGTGTTATGGAGATGAGAAAAAGAGACCAAAAGAAAACAAACCAAGAACCCTTCTTGTGGCCTTAAAACCCACGACACCACAACAAAGAATACACCATTTAATTCTACCAAGTAAAACCCAGACAAATGCTGTGAACGATAGTAGTTTGCAAGCACTTTCAACCCCTCTTGTACCAGGTTTTTAGTCGACAAAAATAATGAAGTGGAAGAGAGTGTTTGCCGTATATTATTTTGGAGGAAGACTAGGTTTTCTTGTGAGATATTTAAGCTAGGGAGGTTAATAATAAAAGGGTTAAGTATAATTTAAATTAGGCAAGGATTGGGACATTCATTTAGGCGTTTTTCTTCTTTCTTTGGCCGAAATTTTGGCATTCACAACAAACCAATTTATTTAGTTTCCAAAATACATTTATACATTTTATTCTTGTGTTAAATAATTTAGTGTATTAGTGTTTAAATGTGTTAATCAAAAAGAAATAAAGTTCAAATGTTCTATATAGTTTTGTTATCATAAGTATTTGACGAGCTCGGTTATTATATGGATTCGTAGATTAGGGGCATTATGGTCATTTCACAGTTTAACAGTTTTAGGGTTTTACAACTCTTCACCTCTAGAAAAGTACCTTCACCACCTAAAATTGAAGTCTGTATATACAAGAGACGATTTGAGTTTAAGCTGCATTTTAGCAATCCATAGTTCCAATACGCATCATAACGATTTCGGTTCCAAAGCTTACAAACTTATACGCAATGTATGTCGCTGAGAATCTCAAAAGAGGTATAGAATCCAACCGAACATGAGGATCTAAAATAACGGATATAAGCTCTAGTCTATTTAACGCACCAACCCCGTGCATGTCCCAAGATGTCGATGAGTTCAATAAGTTCAAATTATATGATCTCGGTATCACGCTGATCAAAGGCCATAATACTTGCATCACATAACAAGTCCTTATTGTCATCATATTCTGCCCCGTGGTCATGACAAACACATAACCAATATCACAACAAAACATACCACATACGTTATCAAGCAACATACCAAAGCGCACTGCATTCACATACATACAACATAACTACATCAAACAACTTACCATATCACAATGAAAGAAGGCCACCAACTTGCACAAAACGGTTCCTCATGACTCATAACTGACGATCCAAAGAAAAACTGAGATATTACCAAAATGCTAAACGATAAAAATTCACAATTCAAACCGAGTTCTAAACAAAACAAAGAAAAATAATACCGATCAAAATCACTTAAATAAATATCCACCACCAAAACGGATAAAACAAATCGGAGTAACACAAAGTCACCAATCATATGAAGTAGATGAACTCTCCCTCGTACCAATTCGCGAATCTTGTTCCGCTCATGCTTTGGTTGATCCGCTTTCCAAGAAAGATCTCGATGTCTACAAGATCACGGCAAATGTGGGTGTGGCCTCTCCTCAAGAACCTTCCACCGTGGACTGTTGCAAAGAACGCAGTATCGGCACCATCATCTTTGGCTCCACGGTGTCTCCATCTAACGATCGATAAACGGATGTGCCAAGACCAAATAACAAAATTTGATGTAAAAGAGGAAGGCCAACCGGTGAAGACAAACGAATATCAAAGTCAAATCTGAATGACAATCAAAATGAATCGGAGTAAGATCGTAATGTATCGAAAGCCTAGTACGTCTACCAAATTCTCACGGTGTCAATCCTAAGGACAAGATGAAACCTTGTTCGATACCATAATTGTAAATACCCTGTACCCCTATTACAAGTACAAGTGTCACATTCTCGTGTCACACGTAACATACAAATAAAATCTTTACAAACGAAAATATTAAAAGTGAAGTATCAAATCATATAAAACAAATGACTCCATAAGGAAAATACATCCAAATGAAATGAAATCTCAAAACCAAAGTTCTTCAAAATAAGTCCAAAAATAAGGTAACTAGGATTGGTCCACACAGATAATCCAACTCACCCCATCAAAGCCCATCTTCAAACCAAAACTCGCAAGTAAAAAGGAATGCTGAGCTTAAAAAAGCCTAGAAGTGAATGTGATATAACAAAACGATAGCTAAGTAAAAATCAAAATGCTTAAATGAGTTAAGGAACGATAACAAAGTCATCACAAATACATGAGAACAAATGAGTCAATGAGGATCCCAGAACACATATACGATATCCGAAAAGAACAGATAAATAACAGAGGAAAACAAAGCAAGCAAAGCACTATGACATGAATATACAAGTACATACAAACTAGACATATAAGTACCAAACATAAGCATAAAGGCATATCGTAATCCACACAAATACATGAATGGCATACAACATTTAAGAAATCAAGACATACTAAGCTAACATAAAATCAAAGGCGCGGAAGCAATTAATTAGGAGTGAGCATGGCAATTCCATTGTCAAAAACCCTTAGTTGAAAAACATAACCAGATCATAACAACGTAAGCACTAACAACAAATAAAACATGGTACCAAGCACAATACGAATACAAGATGAGCATTATAATTAAATGAACTAGGAACATAGCAGGAAATTAAACAAATTAACAAGCCGACACATAAGTGGAACCATTTACCCAATCACCCTCAAGAGTACGTAAATGTAAACATGGCAGTCAACAATAAGCAGCTTAAGGATGCAAATCTGATAATCATAGTCCATTTAGATTAACCGAACGAAGCAATACATGATAAAATAAGAGAAATCAAGAGGGTCACATAAATAAAAGAAAGATCACATATCAACAAAGTGACAAATGTAAAATTAGATAACCGTGTATTAATCATATCATAGCAAAGGTAACTGTGAGTCGCATAAACATGTAAAACATAATCAAATCCAATAAACATATAATAACCCTAAGATGTGAATGGAATGATAGTCCCAAGTAATGTAATGAGAGTATGATGAGATCAAAGCAAAGTGAATATATATATCTTGCAGTAGAGTGAATCATATAAAGGTATTGGAAATGAACAGCTAACACGTAATCCGCAGCGCTGGGGAATATTGCATATACAATATAGGTATATCAAATGTGTAATGGTCATTTAAATCTACCACGAGCCCTAACATATATCATATCATATCATATCATAAGTAACCATTGTATTTCGAGGATCTCGAATACCATATATACAGGAGTGAGACCTCAAAGAACTACCAGGAGTAGCTAGGCCCTTTGACCGCGGAAGACGCCAGACAATAAAATTTACATCATTCACCATATAAACATATCATATCAAAACATATCAAGGATGCATCCATACGCAGTAAACATAGTGGCCAAACATATATCTTGAGCTATAATCATATAACAGAAAGGGACGTGTAACATCACTGCATAATAATCGGAGTCATGCCATTGGTGCATCAATGACTTGGTCATGGTACCTCCATATCTAGTAAACATATTTGGCTCGGGTATCAAACTGAAGGGTCAAAGCATAATTATATCATAAGGGTTTATATCAGAGGTTAAGAAGTCAAAGGTTCATATCATATTTCCATAACATAAGTTCATAATTAGAGGTTCATAATCAGATGGTTCATAATCAGAAGGTTCATAATCATAACAACGAATATCATAGCAATGCAATATATAGTACATTATGCCTAATCATATCAAAAGGATCATAGCATAAGGAAATCATAGCAAGGAATATCATAAGTGAAGTAAAGTCAAGGATCGGTAAGTCATGAGAAATCCTTTACAAAAAGGGATAGAATATCTCAGACTCTCATTCAAGCAAGCAAAATAGAAACGTAAGTCACCCGATGAGCCAAACCCGCCGCCGCACCTATGAACTAGATAACGCTTATTAAGATCAGATTACTCATTTTTAGACGGATTTCCATTTTTAGCAGGTTTCCAATTTTAGTAACTTTCCATAAATAGTAGGTTTCTATATTTAGTAAGTTTCCATAATTAGCAGGTTTTTGTATTTAGAAATTTTAGCCGTTCATGAAGCATTTAAAGACACATTAAGATAATTAAGTGATTTATGTACTTTAAAGATCATTTATGCCAATTTACACAAGTTTAGGGTCCAAAGTGTAATTATTATAAAGTGTAGGGTCTTAAGTGTAATATACCAATTTTATCCTTTTAAAATTTCAACGTTATTTTTACCACACACATTAATACCAATTTAATATACCATTTGTCCTGCTCGTTTATACATATTTTAAAGGCCAAAGAGAATATATAATAAGGGGTTTATTAAATGTATCATAGGACCAGTTTTAACACATGTTTAACGCCATATAAATAAGGTTCAAGGTCTGATTTCTAGTGTTTAGGTATCATGTTATAATAGTCTTAGGTTAAGCATTCGATACAACATGTTTTATAGTTCAAAAATTGCGTGTGCTTATGGAATAAACCCACGACCAGAAAAAGGGTCATAAGACCATATTTGTAAACCTTTTTGACGCCATGTATAGGAGGTCAAAGGCCTGGTTTTAACATGTCAATATTTAGGTTATACATAGGTTAGGTTACGCAAGTTTATTACACAAGATTTAGAGTCCAAAGATGGTGTATGGTTCATGTTATTTTCACGACCAGCAAACCCAACACACGACCAGGTTTTTATAGGACAAAGAGCAGATTTATGTCGACCAAAACATAGGTTAGGTTCATGGTTTCATGGCCCTTATATTTAGGTTATTAAGTCTCATAACGTAGCATACAAACGAACATAGTTTTCAAGCTTAAAAGTGCACAAAAGGGGTCTTACCCCACGACCAAATTCAACAAAAATGAAACAAGATTTTAAGACTTGTGTTGACACACGTAGAGGTTTGTATCATGGTTTTAATATCGCATTATTTCCAGGTTATTAGACCTAGGCTTTTAATACATGTTATAGCATAATTATAAGGCAAAACAAACGTGTAGAAGGCCTGGAAACCCATGACCAGAAACATAGAAACATGAAGAAACGAGTTATGATGGTACCTCTTGTAGCGTGTTATGGGGATGAGAAAAAGAGACCAAAAGAAAACAAACCAAGCACCCTTCTTGTGCCCTTAAAACCCACGACACCACAGCAGCAAATACACCAGGAATTTAACAAGTAAAACCCCGTATCAAACACGTAACAATAGTAGTTTGGAAGCACTTTCAACCCTTCTTGTACCAGGTTTTTAGTCGACAGAAATAATGGAGTGGAAGAGAGTGTTTGCCGTATATTATTTTGGAGGAATACTAGGTTTTCTTGTGAGATATTTAAGCTAGGGAGGTTAATAATAAAAGGGATAAGTATCATTTAAATTAGGCAAGGATTGGGACATTCATTTAGGCGTTTTTCTTCTTTCTTTGGCCGAAATTTTGGCATTCACAACAAACCAATTTATTTAGTTTCCAAAATACATTTATACATTTTATTCTTGTGTTAAATAATTTAGTGTATTAGTGTTTAAATGTGTTAATTAAAAAGAAATAAAGTTCAAATGTTCTATATAGTTTTGTTATCATAAGTATTTGACGAGCTCGGTTATTATACGGATTCTTAGATTAGGGGCATTATGGTCATTTCCGCAGTTTACTTGATTTTTAGGGTTTACAACTCTTCCTCTAGAAAGAAAATTTAACTAGATCCACGAAAATTGAAGTCGTAATTATACTGACGTCTGAGTTTAAAGCGGGGCGTGAAATCCATAGTTCCACCACGAGATCATAACGATTTCGGTTCCAGCGTACAAAACTTATCACGTAACAGGATGTTAGTAGAGAATCTCACAAAAGGGTACAAAATTCGTCGAACATGAGGATGAAACAAAATAACGGATATAAGCTCTAGTCCATTCCGTACCAACCCGGGCATTTCCCGAGATGTCATTATGAGTTCAATAAGTTCAAATTATATGATCTCGGTATTATCCACGTTGATCGAGCGTCATAATACTTGCATCACATAACAAGTCCTTATTGTCATCATATT
>OU343225.1:283755129-283905334 GCA_910596185.1 Chrysanthemum makinoi | reverse complement strand
TCAAAGCAGTTGATAACACCACAACTTTCGCATTATTTTACTTCACTAATTGAAGGTAAAGGACTATTAATTTGTGCACCTTTTGGTTGAGGACTCCACTTCGTAAACTAGTGTGATAAACCGTGTGTTTGAAGTATCTTGTTGTGTGACAAAAGTTACTATTTAATAGTTAAATGGTTTGTTGTAAACGCACATTTTCCATTTTTGACTCACTCGCCATCAACATCTAATTCCTCCATCCGATTATATTCAACAGCGGTCAAGTAATTGAATCATCAATTCTATGTTCTCGCATCAGAAACTTCGTGATTTGGTTTGAATGCTCTGTGTAAAAACTTAGGTTTATAATCAACAAGATTCGGTCCATATCCATTTGGATTAGGTTTGAAAGAAAACTTTTGAATCGTTGTGATTGATTCAGCATGTTTATAAACAAATAGTTTTAAACTTTTGATTTTGGTTTGTAAGTCGATAATTTCCTCAAGATAGTCATCTATTCGCTTCTGAATGCTTTTGTATCGTGAGAACTCATTTTGACAAGTTAACAACTCACTTGGAATTTCAAAGTAAGAGCTGCTAAGTTGTTGTTTATGTTCATGTTTCATTTGTTCTATTTGAGACAACAAAGCATTCTTCGAAGCTGCTAGATCACAAATCTGTCGTTCCAAATATTTTTCATTTTGGTGTGATTTATCAAAAGCGGCTTCAAAACCTTTTCACGGTTTTCTTGAGTTTTGAAAAAATTGAGTTGTCGAATTAAGCATTCATTATCCTCAGTTAATGATGCATTTTCTCTTTAATTTCGTAAATTTCCAAACGAGAATGTTGGTCTTTAATTAAGGTAAGAGCTTCCGTCTCTGTACGTAGCTCATCTTGTTCAACGAGATTCTCAACATGATCATTCTTAGATCCTCAAATATAATGACTGAGTCAACTTGATCATCAATATAACCAACTACGGTCATCTTGATCATCAAATATAACTACGGATCTATTTGATAATCAGGAATGAGATGTGGAGGACTCATGTTGAACACTCGATCCTTGTCGATAGAGAAAGTGGCGATATCAGCTCATTGATGATAATTGTTTGTTCAGTACCGAGACTAGCCGTCATTCGGGTATGTCACCATGTGTAGAGTCATTTGTGCCATCAACATCACTGCCGATAGCTTACAAGTCCTCCATATCATCATCGAATCTTATCCGCCATAAAGCTCTGTTCCTTGTTGGTGAGAGTGCCACCAGCTTCATCCTTAAGAGCCAAGAGCAAAGCCTCTTTGAAATAAGCACTCCTCTTGTTCTGGTTTAGGACATGCATTAGCCAGATGACTCTTCTCATTACAGTTATAGCATCGAAGACCATTAACCCCTCCGAGCATTTCCTTGTTCAACCACTTGAGCTCTTTGTCTTGAGGAGCACCAATGTTATTCCTTCCCATAGCATTGAACCCTTGACCACCTCCCATCTCACGACCATAACCACGATTTTGAACTTCAACGCGTCCATTGTTCACAAAAGCCTGATTGTAAGATGAGGAACGAATGCGATTGTTGGATTTGTTTGTATAACGGCCAAATGCTTTAGCAATCATAACAAATCCTTGTTGCAATTCATCGAAAGCATTGGAGTCCTCACCGCCTTCAAAGAGCTTGAGTAGTGTTGTTGTTGTATGGAACCAAATTGGAGTTTGTTAGTAGTGTGATGGATCAAGGTTGATGGTTGCAGTTGTTTGAGGAGCGGTTTGAGGAGCTTGTTGAGGAGGAATGTTTGTTTGAGCCCACAAAGCAAGTTGTTGATTTTCCAGAAGTGATGGTGGAACAGTTTGACCACGGAGAATCCTTTCCTTATCAACTTCTTTTGGTGAGGCTTCAGATAGTCGTACAACAATCCGTAGGTAGCATGATGCATATCTTTAGCTTGACGGAGAAAAATGACATACTTCTCCCATTCCGGGCCAAGACTACTTAGGAACTTTGTGTTGACAAGCAATTGTGGCATGATGATATTGTGTTTGTCCAAATCATTAATGATGTCTGAAAAGCAATGATGATAAGATTCTAATGACTCTCCTAGTTCAATCATGAAGTGTTCTAAGCCAAGTAGATTTTGGATTCCATGTCTTCACTGATTTGCCTTTCCTTGTAAAGAAGATGAACTGTTCCCACATTGCTTTGGTAGTCTTTGAGCATCAACACTTGGGATTGGATTGGGTAATCCTAAAAGGATATATTGCATTGCAAGTTCGCCGGCTTCAAAGTGTAGAAGTTGATCACCGTGAGTTCTCGCAATGCAATGTTGGTGACATCATCTCTTGTGGAATGCAAAAGATTGGGACTCCTGCACCATGCAATGGACCTTCCATAATGACCTTCTTTAAAATTTTCCATGTGGCTTCTTTAGATCACAAAACCTAAAGAACCGAATCACCCGTTGATCATAATTACCTGAGTGAGCATGGAGGTCTATCAAAGTGAGCCGCTTCATGAATTGATTGTTGGCTACTCAAGGCTTCACACATCTTGCCAAACCATGTTGGTTCCTTCATAGTGTTCCTGGATGGATGTTGATTGTAGAAGTTTGTGTAAGGTTGTACTTGAAGACTAGGTGGTGGTTGAATCATTTGAGGTTGTGGAATTGCTGCAAGTAGTGGAGTATGTTGTTGATTAAATTGTTGTTGATAAATTGCTTGTTGTTGATTCCATTGTTGATGTTGTGGACTTAGTTGTTGTTGTTGTTGTTGTTGTTGTTGTTGTTGTTGATTATAAGTGTAAGGAAAATAGTTAGAGTATGGTGGTTGTGACATGTTGAAAACTTGTGTTGGTAAAAATGGATCTTTGTAGTCGAATGAACCGTTGTTGATGAAGTATCCTTAGGCGTAGAAATCACAATAAACCAAGTAGGACTTATGCGTAAAAACACCAAAGTTACGCGTAACAGATAGAGTTACGTGTAGGTTTAGCTTACGCGTAAGTAGGGAAAAAGCACTAACGTTATGCGTAAAACAAGAAGTTAGGCGTAGGATGACCTTATGCGTAAGACTAAGCTTAGGCGTAAGATAAATCTTATGCGTAGGATTTTCTACGCGTAAGCTTTATGCTTTTGCGTAATTTTAGGGTTTTGCCCAAATGATCTTTTACACTATCACAAAGGCAAAAGATATCCAAATTCGACGCGGTTTTCGTGCTTATCCAAGCAAGAAACCACGGAGTAAACCACTAAACGAAGATCAAACCAAGGATAAAGTTACGCGTAATATTAGGGTTTTGTTACGTAGCTTTACTCGTAAAAATGATTTTGCCCAAAGATGTTTCTAAACCAGATTTTTGTGATGAGATAGCTTCAATATCACCAAAATAACACAAAAGTGTGAAACTTGATGTGCCAAAACTCCTAAAACTATGTAGATGAAACTCGCATAAAACAAGTTTAAAACGATCCACGCATAAAGTTTGAAACTTTTCGCCAAAAACAGTTATTTTAACACCTTAAAACATTGAAAGTACAAGAATCTTGGATTAAAAACTGTAAAAAACGTGTTTTTAAGCAAACCAAAGTATCTCATTAGCTTTACGCGTAGGACCGAAAACCCACTTCAAAAGCATTAACAATTCACCCAGCTAGTAGGTGATTGATACCACTGTTAGGTTCCCAAATATGCAACACAAGTAACAATAGAAGAAATATGATGGAGAAGAGATCGGTTGAACAAATATCCAAACACACACACACGTTAAGATGTAGAATGGTTAGGCGTAGAGTATGTGGAAGAAATAAATTGAACAACCAACCCTCAAGTGAGGGTTTACATGAGGTATTTATAGGAGGGAAGCTAGGGCAACATTCCTAGTTCCCATCCTTTTCCTTATTGGACTAGGCCTAGGCTTATGGGCCTTCTACATAAGCCTAAGGCTAATTAATAACATAAAGGCCATATTAAGCTAACTATTACATATAAATTACTAACACTTGAATTAAGGTTTAGAAGTGATTCCAACAATTACGCCGTAACTCATGCATCAACTACGGCGTAACCAAGATTTATTGAAGATATGGCGTAACTCCTTCCTGAGGTTACGAGAACCAGCATTTCTAGTGCAATTTAAAGAATTATATGTTACGGTAAGAACTTTTTAATAGTTACGCGAACCAAGATCCGCCTATAAATACCCCACGATTTCAAAGATTTCAAAGCATCCCACTTCACACACAACAATCAGAGAACGTGAGAAGAAGTCGTAGGCAGATCTAGAAAAGCATACGGAGCTATCTCCAAGGGAGAAACCACTCCCCCACGATAAGCATTAGCTTTTTATCTCTTACTTTCGATTCATGTATTTCAGTAACATTAAACACGAATTGATTTGTATGGTTAATATGAGCGGCTAAGCACCTCTTGTGCTGGCCTAGTTATGATTCCTTAATTGTTTTGTTTGCGTTTACATTGCTTCCATATAATTATTTCTAAGTGTATGCATGCATAGTTTATTGGTAGCTACCCTTGTTTCGGTAGTTTTGAATGGCAGTAGAGGCTAGTTGCTTAGGAGATATGACCAACTGACCCTGAGTGAGTAGACTGAGACGGGAAGGGTAAGATATGACCAACTGACGACCTTTTCTACATGTGCAATTTGACCAACTGATCACCTACCGTTTGGATAAACTTAAGAATTAGGGGGTTAGTGTCTAAGATGTAGGCGCCCGGCCACTCACTATTATAAATCTAGCATGTAGCGGAACTTAATGACTTGGCTTAGGGGACCAGGAACAACTGGACTTATGAGGGGACACTTGACTTCTCCAGTGGTGGCTCTTTGCTGATAGGTTAGGACGAACTGACCAAATGTTGTCCTCTCGACTTTGACCCCACCTAAAGTAATTGGAAGTAATTAGACGTAAACATTATTAGTTAGGATGAATAACTAGGTTAGCACCACTCTCCTCTATTGATCACATCTTTTCCTTTATTTGCTTTAGTAGTTAAGTAATTAATTTCCTATCAAAATCATATTAAAATCTGTGACACCTAGACTTAGTGTAAATCCACACACATAGCTCTTGGGACGACCTCGGTTTTACCGAATACTACACTACACACGACAGGGTACATTGCCCGTTTGTGCATTAGGGTAGACCATAGGTAAAGCGAGACTTATAAATATTAAAACCCGTCAGAAACCGCATCAAGTTTTTAGCCGCTGGGAGGTATATTAGGATTGCTATTAAGTCTTTCATTTTTGTTTTGTTTTAAATTTTTTTAAATTCTCACGATCACTTTTCAAGTTTTCAGGTACCATGGAAGTTGTTAACATTGATTGCCTCATTCTTGAGGAACATTTGGCGTTGACAAGAGCAGAACAAGGGCCAGGGCTCGTAAGATTGGCAATTAGAGCTGATGTCCGTTTCGAAATTAAAGACCAATTTATGAGGGAGCTTCGTGCTAACCCTTTTTCAGGAAACAGGGACGAAGATGAGTATGAGCACGTTGAAAATGTCTTATACATCGCAAGCCTTTTCAACATTCCGGGTGTGTCTCATGACGCTGTTATGCTTAGGGTGTTCCCTATGACTCTTACTGGGGTTGCCAGAAGATGGATCGAAAGATTCCCCGCAGGGCAGTTAATACTTGGGCTCCACTAAAGAAGCACTTCATCCAGAGGTATTGCCCTCCGTTAAAGATTTCTAACTATCTCTTAGAGATCCATAATTTCAAGCAAGAAGACGATGAAACGTTGTATCAAGCCTGGGATAGATACAACGATCTCCTTTACAAGTGTCCTACACATGATCTGAACAACCAGCAAAAGGTCAACATCTTCTACAAAGGAATCAACGTGACTGCAAGATAGATGTTGGACTATCAAAGACCGATCCCGAACATGACTCCTACTTTATCAATTAAAGCCATTCAAAAATGGTTGATTACTCCCAAAAATGGTACGATGGAGGAAACAAAAGAAACCAAGGCGGAAGTTTTGACAGAATTGCAGCCATCGCTAGCAAAATTGAAAATCTAAGTCGAGATATGCTCAAAATCAGAGAAACCGTTCATGCTATCCAAGTGGGTTGTGAAAGCTGTGGGAGAGGACATCTCACCAACAATTGTCCTCACAACAATGATGAAAATATAATCGAAGAAGCTAAATATGGAGAAAATCGACCGTTTTACGGAGATAATCGTAATAGTAATGGTTTTCGTGGAGGATCTACTGGAAACTACAATTGTAGGCCTTATGGAGAAAGAAAGCCCAACCTTGAAGAAACAATAAACAAATTCCTGGAAAGTTCAGCCCAAAGACAAAAGGAACTACAAGAAGTCTTTCCAATCACGACACAACCCTAAAAAACCTTGAAACCTTGGTGGAAAAGCTTAGTGAGAAGGTAAGGATGAATAACAATAACCGGAAGGATTAAAACCCACAATGGAATGTAAAGTCATTTTTGCTGATAATGACTCGAAGATACAAGCCAATTCCCACACCATAGATTCGGATTCTAGTGAAAATTTCGGCGACAGATTGGAGTTACGCCGTAACATGTCTGAAGAGTTACGGCGTAACTATATTTTTGACAGCGATCGAGGGATTATGAAAGATGTCAATAAGAATGACTCATGCGAGTTACGCCGTAACCAAACATCACGCTACGGCGTAATGGATACATGTATGCATTTCTCGAAGGGACGAATCGGAACAGGTAATTAACGGATGGTCCTACGACATTAATTTATGCCCTCTGTCCCCATCTAAAAAGAAATATCACTGGCGCAAGAAGATACCCATTGCTAAGGGGACTGGTATGATCTATGGGCTTCGTGCGACCCTAGAAATGAAATTTGCGACGGAGGGACCGATAAGGATAGGGTCAAAAATAACAAATTCATGTAGGCTGCATATACTGATGAAGAAAGATTGGAAAAGCTCTCATTCGAGGAAGAAGAAGAGCCGCTTATCACTCACTGGTGCACTCCGATAATAATAACTAACGATGAATCCACACAAGCATTGCCTACGTGTGACCCTTTCCGCGAGTATTGCAACGGTGGTGGTAGCTTAAAAGAAGAAGAATGGACCTATCCTCACGAGCTTGAAAGACATGATGTCAAGTTCGGAGATTTGACCTTTGATGATTGGTACGCGGTACAATTCGGGAATGCTAAAATTAACCCGAATCTTCTGAAGAAGCTCAAGATTGACTACAAAGATCATCATCAGAAAAAGGAATTGGTTAATAATGACATCTACTGCGTGTAAAATCCTTTAAGCAGCACTGATGACAAAGAAGCTCGAAGTCATCGGTGTGAAAAGGTAAAACCTCATGGGAAAGTTTTTTGGGCATCATGCAACCCTTATGACGATAAATGTAATGGGGGAAGCAGCTTAATGAGAGTGGGAGAGGATGAATTCTTTTGGACCTCAACCAACGGTACGGAAAGAACAAGATTGCCTTGGTTAGACAACTTGGGATTTGACAATTGGGTAAAGATCAAGTATGGACAAGTAGATGCATTAACGAAGGAAAAGATTTGGAAAGAATACATGAGTAAAGAAAATCCGAACGACGAGAGTCCTAACAACTTGCGTGAAATAACAATTGAGGATGCCAAAGAGTCGGTAAGAAATGAGAAGGAAGAATGCAAACGTGTACTGGTGGAAAATTTGCTCGACGAGGAATGGTTTAAAGGCACAGAGTCTGACGACGATGACATAGAGGGGATTTTAGATTACCTTGAGTTGCAAGGAAATGAGGAATTTACTGACCCCGATGATGAAGCATATGGAAAAGGAGGTGCAAACTCCTTAGGATTCCCTATAAGAGGCCACCCCCGATTATTGTTGAAAAATATGAGTTTACTAGATACCACTTGGGGCCGGATGAAAAATTGTGCAAAATTCAGAATATCGAGACTAAAGAGTACTTCCAAGACGCCACAAATGTCGCTTGGGTCAGGCGTAACTTAATGAAGGACATGGAGGAATATTTAGCGTTGACAAGAGAAGAATAAGGGCTAGGGCTCGTAAGACCGGCAATTAGAGCTGATGTCCGTTTTGAAATTAAAGACCAATTTATGAGGGAGCTCCGTGCTAACCCTTTTCAGGAAACAGGGACGAAGATGCGTATGAGCACGTTGAGAATGTCTTGTACATCGCAAGCCTTTTCAACATTTCGAGTGTCTCTCATGACGCTGTTATGCTAAGGGTATTCCCCATGACTCTTACTAGGGCTGCCAGAAGATGGATCGAAAGATTGCCCGTCGCGCTTAATACTTGGGCACTACTAAAGAAGCACTTCATCCGAGGTATTGTCCTCCCGTCAAAGATATCTAACCAACTTTTAGAAATCCATAATTTCAAGCAAGAAGATCGATGAAACGCTGTATCAAGCCCGATAGATACAACGATCTCCTTTACAAATGTCCTACACATGATCTGAACAACAAGCAAAAGGTCAACATCTTCTACAAAGGAATCAACGTGACTACAAGACAGATGTTGCACTATCAAGGACCGATCCCGAACATTACTCCTACTTTAGCAATTGAAGCCATTCAAAAATGGCCGATCATTCCAAAAATGGCACGATGGAGGAAGCAAAAGAAACAGGCGGAAGTTTTGACGAATTGCAAATATCTAACAAAATTGAAAATCTAAGTCGAGATATGCTAAAAATCAGAGAAAACGTTCATGCCATCCAAGTGGGTTGTGAAAGCTGTGGGGGAGGACATCTCAACAAGAATTGTCCTCACAACCCAACGATGAAAATATAATCGAAGAAACTAAATATGGAGAAAATCGATCGTTTTAAGGAGATAATCGTAATAGTAATGGTTTTCGTGGAGGATCTGCTGGAAACTACAATCGTGGGCCTTATGGAGAAAGAAAGCCCAACCTTGAAGAGACAATAAACAAATTCCTAGAAAGTTCAGCCCTAAGACAAAAGGAACAAGAAGAATGGCTAAAAGAATTCCAGGAAAACACTGACAGAAGTCTTTCCAATCATGACACAACCCTAAAAAACCTTGAAACCATGGTGGAAAATCTTAGTAAGAAGGTAATTAAGAATAACACTAAACCGGAAGGAACAAAACCCACAATGGAATGTAAGGTCATTTTTGTTGATGATGACTCGAAGATACAAGAAAATTCTCACAATGAAGTTTCAGATTCTAGTAAAAATTCCGGCGACAGATTGGAGTTACGCCGTAACATGTCTGAAGAGTTACGACGTAACTATATTTTTGACAGCGATCGTGGGATTATGAAAGACGTCGACAAGGATGACTCAAGCGAGTTACGCCAACCAAACATCACAAGATACGGCATAACCGAAACGGGCGCATACATGTGGTTTCTCGGTGGACGAATCAGAACATATGTAATTAACGGATGGTCCCACGATTATTAATTTATGCCTCTCGTCCCAATCTAAAAGAAAATATCACTGGTGCAAGAAGATACCCATAGCTAAGGGGGACTGGTATGATCTATGGGCTTCATGCGACCCTAGAAATGAAATTTGCGACGGAGGAACCGTTAAGCATAGGGTCAAAAATAACAAATTCATGTGGGCTGCATATACTGATGATGAAAGATTGAGAAAGCTCTCATTCGAGGATGAAGAGGAGCCACCTATCACTCACTGTTGCACTCGAATAATCATAACTGACAATGAGTCCACGCGAGCATGGACTACGTGCGACCCTTTTCGCGAGTATTGCAACGGTGGTGGTAGCCTAAAAGAAGAAGAATGGACGTGCCCTCACGAGCTTGAAAGACATGATGTCCAGTTCGGAGATTTGTCATTTGATGATTGGTACGCTATACAATTTGAAAATGCTAAAATTAACCCGAATCTTCTAAAAAAGCTCAAGATTGACTACGAAGATCATCATCTCAAAAAGGAATTGGTTAATGATGACATCTACTGCGTGGAAGATCCTTTAAGAAAAACTGATGATAATGAAGCCCGAAGTCATTGGTGTGAAAAGAATAAAATCTCCTGGGGAAGTTTTCTAGGCATCATGCAACCCTTATGCCGATTAATGTAATGGGGGAAGCAGTTTAATGAGAGTTGGGGAGGATGAATTCTTTTGCACCACCACCAATGATACGGAAAGAACAAAACTACCTTGGTTAGACAACTTAGGATTTGACAGTTGGGTCAAGATCAAATATGGAAAAGTTGATACGTTGACGAAGGAAAAGATCTAGAAAGAATATATGAGTAAAGAAAATCCGAACGACGAGAGTCCTAACAACTTGAGTGACATAACAATTGAGGATGCCAAAGAGTCAGTAAGAAATGAGAAGGAAGAATGCAAACGTGTGCTGGTAGAAGATTTGTTCGACGAGGAATGGTTTAAAGGCACCGAGTCTGACGACGATGACATAGAAGGGATTTTAGATTACCTTGAGTTGCAAGGAAAGGAGGAATTTACTGACCCAGACGACGAAGCATATGAGCAAAGGAGGTGCAAACTCCTTGGGATACCATATAAGAGGCCACCCCTAATCATTGCTGAAAAATATGAGTTTACTAGATACCACTTGGGGCCAGAGGAAAATTTTTGCTAAATTCGGAAGATCGAGACTAAAGAGTACCTCCACACTGCCACAAATGTCGCTTGGGTCAGACATAACTTGATGAAGGACATGGAGGAAGTTGGCCAAGTCCAAAGGCTACCATAAAGCCCCGAGGCTTTGAGTCTAACTTAAAGACTCGTAAATAAAGAAAAGTGCTCTTTCGAGAGACAACCCGAATTATCTATTTCTTTTGTTTTATTTTATTTCTGGGTTTTGTGTTTTTAACCATTTTTGCAGAACCAAAGAAAAGTTGCTGTCTGTAGCATGATCGACTGACGTGAGTTACGGCGTAACTCATTCTAATGGTTACGCGCAATGCACCCTTGCGCTGTAACTTCGATGCACTACCAATTATGGCGTAATCCAATCTCGGTTATGCCGTAGCTACACTTTTGCGTACCTATGCTAGGTTTTTGCCTAGTTACGGCGTAACTCCTTCTGGAGTTACGACGTAACTATCCTCTGCATTACTTCTTTCATTTTAAACACAATAACCTTGTATTAGTCTTTTAAATGAACTTTGTGGGTGTGTTCCCTGTAAACCCTCACGAGACTTCACTCGTCTACTTGGGACACCAAGTGGTTTAAAAGGCTTGTTGCATATGCTAAATGCAACCGTGATTCCTACGAAAGTGAGTTAGGTTTATTTTTCATTTTTCATTTTTTCTTTTTAGAATTATGCTTGTCGGTAGTGTGATTTCAGTGATTGAAGTTTGCTCATGGATGCTTACGAAGGCACGACTCTTTTTCGTGGGCCTTCTTTCTTTTTGGAGCAAATTTCTGAATTTCTCGCTCTAATTCTACTTTTCTCTTCACCTTTATTTAACGCTTAGTACAAATGGGACTTTGTACAATTCCAGTAGGGGGACAGGAGTAGAATTGTCTCTTGAACTTTATTTTGCCCTCGTTTTTCTAGTTTATTTTGAAAAATTATGCCGTTTTTAATTTTGACATGTTTTTCTTAACCTAACTAGATTAGACCTTAGCCGAGCACATACAACCCTTGATATTTTATGATGAGATTAGCCTTATCCGTTTCCAAAATTTTACCCCAAATCCACCAAATTATGAGTGTGCCGGTAGCTTGTAAACTTTAGAACTTGGCCTTTGCATCATTTCGAGACCATAGACGAGGTATGTTGAGTTAGCTCGATGTATTTGGACTTTTCAGTTTAAGAAGGCAGTATTATAGGATTATCACCCAAATAGCCTACCATTGTGTGTTTATCGATTAGTCATCTCAACTTCTCGATCCCCATGTGAAACCCTTTTGTTGCACTCACCTTTAGTACAAGATACCCCTAGATACACCCATCTGAGCTATTCCTTTCATTTTGTTAACCCAATATATTGTTTCGTTACACCCATACACCTTAGCCTACCCTGTAGTCTTTATTTGTGATTAGGAAGTCATCATTTGCCTAAGTTCAAGGTTCAAGTGGAAAGGTTTGGGAATCACGCTTTCGTCGACGTCATATTCTTAAAGATCATTGAAGACCCCCCGATTTCCCATTGTTCATCTCAAGTGGGGGGGGGGTGTTATGTTTAGTTGTTATGTTTATGCTTAAAAAAAGGAAAAAAAAAAGAAAAAAAGAAAAAAAAGGGAAGTTATGTTGTTCAGTTTTTTGTAAAGTGCAATGTTATAAGCATTATGTTATGAGCTTAATAAATATTTATTATCGAGGAGGCCACCTCGGTCACATTTAAAGATTTGAGTTTGTAATTGCGCCAACAGTTGGAGAAAAGGTAGTGTGCCCATCATGACGTCCTCTAATGGCACATCTACCTAGTTTATCATGATCCGGTTTCTTAACTTCGAATCTTGAACTTTTGGCGGACGGTAAGTGGTGATGACTTGGTTATAGATTTAGACTATTTTCTTGATTTTTATTTTACACCATTTATATATCCCATGTCTTATCCTACCCTTTAGTCATGAAGCGTATCTAGGTGATGCAGCGAGCAATCTTTGGTGTCTTGGCCATGGATCTGGTCATGTATCATTGATTTTGTCCACTTCGTCGTGACATGTTAGTAATGACAGTTCACCTTTAACCTTTGTCGTGTCTACCCATATTGCCTTCGAAAATTGTTTAGCCCTTAACTCTAGCGGTGGAGATTTGTGTAACCTCCAAGCTTATGATACAATACATGCTATGACTGTGCGATTGAATGATCACCCCGTAATTGACACTTAGAATAGTTGAGAGATTTGAGTGTTTCGTTCCCATTTCGTGAGGTGTTCGGCTTTGTTTTATTCTAGCATAAGGGATTTTTAAACTTATATTTTCCAGGTAATAGGAGATATGTTTTTAGAAATCTTTCTAATAAGGTCTACTTGAGGGCAAGTAGAGTTTAAGTGGGGGGATATTTGATAACATCAAATTATCCTGAATATTAAGTGTCAATTTCCCCCGATAATGCTTGTAATTTTTATCATTTATATGGATTTACGCTTGTTTTCCATTATATTTCACTTTCAGGAAAATTACGAGCATTGGAGCTAAAGAGACGCGGAATTGGAGAGTTTATTGAAGATTTATCATAGTATGCTCACTTTGAAGAAGTTAAGGCGTAACTCCTCTCTCACATTACGCCGCGTAACTAAAGCGTGGCACGAAAACCAACTTATCGTAAGATTACGGCGTAACTCTCCAAAGATTACGACGAACCATATTAGGTCAAATGAGGTTCCGATCGCTAATAATTACGCCGTAACTCATGCATCAACTATGGCGTAACCAAGATTTATTGAAGATACGGCGTAACCCCTTCCCGAGGTTATGCCATAACCAGCATTTCTAGTGCAATTTATTTAAGAATTATATGTTACGGCGTAACTCTTTTAATAGTTACGCCGTAACCAAGATCCGCCTATAAATACCCCACGATTTCCAAAGATTTCAAAGCATCCCATTTCAAACACAACAATATGAGAACGGAGAAGAAGTCGGCCATATCTAGAGAGCATACGGAGCTATCTCCAAGGAGAAATCACTCCCCTACGATAAGCATTAGCTTTTTATCTTTTCTTTACTATCGATTCATGTATTTTGTAACATTAAACATTGAATTGATTTGTATGGTTAATATGAGCGGCTAAGCACCTCTTGGTGCTGGCCTAGTTATGATTCCTTAATTATTTTGTTTGCGTTTACATTGCTTCCTATAATTATTTCTAAGTGTATGCATGCATAGTTTATTGGTAGCTACCCTTGTTTCGGTAGTTTTGAATGGCGGTAGAGGCTAGTTGCTTAGGAGATATGACCAACTGACCCTAAGTGAGTTGACTGAGACGGGAAGGGTAAGATATGACCAACTGACGACCCTTTCTACTTGTGCGATTTGACCAACTGATCACCTACCGTTTGGATAAACTTGAGAATTAAGGGGTGAGTGTCTAAGATGCTAGCGCCCGGGCACTCACTATTCTAAATCTAGCATGTAGCGGAACTTAATGACTTGGCTTAGGGGACCAGGAACAACTGGTATTATGAGGGGACACCTGACTTCTCTAGTGGTGGCTCTTTGTTGATAGGTTAGGACGAACTGACCAAATGCTGTCCTCTCGACTTTGACCACACCTGAAGTAATTGTAAGTAATTAAACGTAAACATTACTAGTTAGGATGAATAACTAGGTTAGCATCACTCTCCTCTATTGATCACATCTTTGCCTTTATTTGCTTTAGTAGTTAATTAATTAATTCCCTATCAAAATCATATTAAAATTTGTGACACCTAGACTTAGTATAAAACCACACACATAGCTCTTGGGACGACCTCAGTTTTACCGAATACTACACTACACACGACCGGGTACACTGCCCGTTAGTGCATTAGGGTATACCATAGGTATAACGAGACTTATAAATATTAAAACCTGGTCAGTAAAACCTGTATCACAACCCAAAATCCGGACTTAAGCTGACCCAACTGCCGGATCCCTTGGATTGCACTAGCCGGATCCCTCTGGGGAGAAATCTGTGGGAACCGGGGAACAATAGAGAAATTTGCCTATAAATAGTGAGCCATTTCTATCTTTTAAATCATCCATTTTACACATACTCTATCTTAGTATTGTAAAATCTCTAACCTCAGATCGAAAGGATCTTTCTATGTAGTTTTGTGTTTGTGTGATTCTCTAAGTTCCTCTTAAAGGCGAGATCACCACTTCTTGAAGTCGAGAAAGCTCAAGTCCATGAGTTGCCAAGCTTCGTCATGATCAAGACTATTGAAGTTATCTTGTTGATAGTTCTTTCCTCCCTCCTTAGAAGTGTTGTGTTGAAGGCATTAGTGAAAGGTGCCGAAGGGTCATGTCAAAGGAATTAGTGAAAGGTGCCGAAGGGTCAAGTCGAAGGCATTAGTGAAAGGTGCCAAAGGGTCACGTCAAAGGCATTAGTGAAAGTTTCCAAGGGTATATAATCGATATGGTGCATCGATGTACAAGATAGTTAGTTCGGGTTAAAGGATAGTGATATCCTTATGATGTTGTAATAAGGAGTGTGTCTCCTTTGGGGTAGTCGTGTATTGGTGTAGTATTGGGTAGTAGTTCCTCCTTTGTAATGGAACTCGGTATCTACCCTTGTACCGGATAAAGTGTAGGCGACGTTGTGATAGGTTTGGTTCTACCTCGTGGAAGAACCCGGTGTCTAGCCTTGTACCGGATAAAGAGTAGGCGACGTTGTGAAGGCTTCTCTGCCACATTAAGGAGCTTGTGATGTGTAGTGCTTACGAACTCTCGAGTGGGGAACTCGGGGAGTGGAGTAGAGCAAGGAAGGTGTCCTTGTAGCCGAACCACTATAAACACTCTTGTCGTGGTTTTATGTTCCTTACTCTTTATCTTTGCATTACTTGTTTATATGCTTTATCTATCATCATTCAACACACACATTAAATAGATTGACATAAGTTGATCTAAATATTTGAAAACAAAGTTTTAATAGGTAAAACTATTCAACCCCCTTCTAGTTTTCCACAATTGGTACCAGAGCTTCGTTACCAAGTTTCTTAGAGTATATTATACTTTAAAAACTTGATACGATCCGTGTATGTTTGAAAACTACAAAGAAGGAAATTTCTTAAAACAAAAAGTCGTGTTTTTAGAAATCATTATATTTTAAATGTTGGATAGTGATAGATCATTCTAATATTTTCTTTTGAGAATTCTTCATACTAGGATTTGGGCATCCTAGAAGATCACGAAGAATTTCGCGTCTATGATTTTTTTAAATCATGAAAAGAATATATATATAACAAAGGTATGTTCTTTTTTACTTATAGATAAATTATTAATGTGTGCTACCTAACTTTATTAGTAATATCATTTCTTATAACACGTAAAGAATCGTAGACTTAATACGTATATATCACAATTCTCTAAAAGGTTGGTATCTATATTAAACACATCATCAAGAATAACATTCTTGGTTGATCTTCATAGACAAGAAACTACAAACTAGTCATCTTACCTCGTAATGATAACTTGGCTAATTCAAAAGCGTAAGTCATCCTTTCTCACATAAGGATATTGTCATTACATTAGTAATCTATGTCAATAGTGCTCATGTGAAACTTTCCATATCATGATAAAATAGTATTTTATCATGACTTCTAACTTCCCAATTTATGATTCATTCAGAAAATGGAACCTCGTCAAAAAGGACTAGTAAAACACGAAAACTCGTCAAAACTTAAGTTATAGAGCAAAATCTTCAACATTAGTCAAGAATTAAAACTCCCGTGTCAAAATGATCAAAGTTCACTTAGACTATCTACTGCTGATCTGCCGGATCCCTACGATTGATCTAGCCGGATCCCTCTTTCAAGGGATCTGTGAGAACCGGCACATCAGAAAACAGAATAAGTGCTAGATGATCACTGTAGAGTTTTTCTTTCTACTTTACTCTCCCACTCACGAACATAAACCATAAGTTACTGTTCATAGGAGCTCATTCCTCATCATTTCAAAGGAAACAAGCACTTGTGTAAGTATTATCTTCACTACATTGTTATTTCCATTCTCTAATTCCTAGTAGTACAATTTTCATCTTGAGAACTGTGGGTCAAATGGGTTTATCACAATTTGGTATCACATTGTTTTCTAAGATAAACTAATCAAAGAATCAACATTGTTAATACAAATTAAAAACACATTTTGAATTCAATAAAGATGTATTGAGCAAAATTGTGATGAACCTCATTAGGATACTATTCACATAAATGACACCACATTGTGGTTTTGGTGTTTAGGATCAACCATGCCGAGCTCAAGGCAACAAGACTATCAAGACACGGCACACTACATATCGATGTATCATAGAAAGGAAGGTCTAAGTCCCGAGGACCGAAAGGCCTTCAAAATGTTGCAAAAGAGGTTGTTCCACGAGGGCCGTGTAGTCGAACCTTCATTTCTCAAAAATACCGACATCCCCCAAGTCTTTGCGGGAATCAACTTCCAATGCCTTCTAACCATCAACGAACAAGTATGTCCGGTATTTGTTCTCGAGTTCTACAAGAGTATAAGGATCATAAGAAATGAGGATGGAACCATTTCAATCGCTTTTGTCATCAATGAACACGAATATACCTTCACCCTTGAAGAGTTTTCTAGGATACTTCGTATCCCTTGCCGAGGGGTATGCTTGTTTTCAAATGAATGGTCTCTAGTTCACCTCCATGACATGGTCGATGAGCATCCGGTCTATTCCACACCTCTCCCGGATCTGGCTACGGTAATAGATACCATCTTCATCCAAAGAGCCTCCCAGTCTCGGGTCACAAGGAAATTAAGGGTCATCTATAGGGATCCCTTTCAAATAGAGCTTTCAGAGATGTTCCCGTTGTACAAGAAATGGGAACTAGTTTTAAGGGAGAATGTCCTTTGTTTGGTGGGAAATAAGGATCATCCCAACGCTTGCTTAGTCTACATGATCTATTGCCTTGTCAATGGGACTCATTTCAACCTCGCCTATTACATGGTTAAAAGGATGACAAGTGTGTCAAGGACGGACAAGATGGTGCTCCCCTATGCTATGCTCCTAACTCGCCTAGCCAATTTCGTCTTTGCTCTAGATCCATCTCCCTACACCGATGACCACTTCTTTAGCAACAAGGTCATGGTACCCTTTTCCGATGAGAAAACTACATGGTTTATGGTTGAAAGCAAGAGACCTCATCCACCGATGGACTCATCCGAAGAAAGGGAGGGAGAAGGAAGCAACCCGATAGGCAACTACCAACTTGACCCCGTGGCATACATTGAGCAATTGCCGGACATCCCAAGTCCATCTCAAGAATTTCAGCAAACGAAAGGGATGTTTAAGTGTCTTGCCAACTTTCTTATGGGAAAGAAGAAGAAGTAGGCTTGAAGGGTTGAAAAGTGAAGCTTGGAGGCGTTGGAGTAAAAGATTGAGTGAAAGGGGAGGTAAGGCCACGGACCTTAAAATTCGAACTATGGTTTGTAAAACATCTTAAACAATATTTCTGTAACTTAAGACTTACCTTTTGTAGATGGCATGACGTGAACAATGACACCCTAACTTAGGCGACCCAAATGAGAATTTTACGACTACTTGATTGAAATCAAGAAGTCGGTCTTCCTCATATTTTCTTACCTTTTAGTCACTCTTACATGCCATGCTTGATATACCTTGCTTACATACATGATTGCTTGATGTAGAAATGATTAGGTTGGTTATTTGCTAAGAGGTGCAAATTCTGCACATTTGCTGTGAAGCTACTGGTCGGCAATAGCCAGATCCCTGAGCTATAACTAGTCGGATCCCTCATATGAGGGAACCGTGGGATTCGGGTAAACAGATATGGGAATTCTACATTTTCACCCCAGTCTAATCTTCCAGACCTTATTATACTAGGTAAACATGATACTTTAGGATCACTTAAGTCTTCCTCAAGCTCAGTAGGTCTCACACTCACTCATAGCTAACTTAGGATCACATTCAAGGTGTTCTTGATTTATCACTTCACCAAAACTCAACATATTTCCGATCCAATGCTCACACATTGTTCCTCACATCTCAAAACACCTAGTTTGATATTTCTCTCAATTTTAGCAAATTAATTTTAGTCATTCGTACCTCAAAATAGGCCAAAAACTAGTTTTTCATTTCTTATGATTTTTAAGGAATTTTCCAAATTTTCTTTGAACTATCATCTGATCTCTAGGATCATTTGGCTTCATTTTTCATCCTCTAAATATTAGTGTCATGCTTAAACACTTAGTTGCATACATAAAAAGTCCATTTTCTTACCAAAAACCATCATTAGATATCCTCACTCCTTATGGTTGGACATTGAAGTCCCATACCATTTAAGACATCTTAGGGAACCCAAAGACTCAAGATTTATAGGTACTAGACCTTAATAGAACATAATCACTCCACCACATTACTGTCTGAGAGACGGATCCCCAGCTTATAACTAAACGGATCCCCAAAATTAGGGAATCGTGGGATCCGGGTCTCCAAAACAGATTATGATCACTTTACTCATCTAATTTAAACACTTTTTGGTAGTCTAAACACTTCACCTTGCCTTAAATGACTCTCTAGGATAGAACAACACTATAGTTGACCTTAGTGCATGCCAAAATTCTTAGTGGTCAAGAATTTAATTCACTAACCTAATTTCATTCTTTATAAACCAAATGTACTTATCCTTCCAAACCACCATTCAAAATTATGTAGCTAAGACATCCATTACATCCTCTTTTCACTATGAATAAAGCATCTAGCAAAACTTCTTCACCCAAAGGTTCCTCCAAGAAGAATGCTCATATGGTTCATGAGATATCTTCAATCAAGTCATCACCCGTCAAGAGCCCAAATACTAGAATCCCTCTTCAACAAACTCAACCAACCAAAGCTAGAAGAACCGCTAGGATTAGTATCCGGCCTTTTGAGTTGGAAAGGCCTTCATCAAGCACTAAACCAAACACTCCTAGCTCAAGTAAAACACCTAATCCTTCATTTATTGAACCTAGACTACACTCCTTTACCGCACCTCTTTCTCATCCAAATATCTACTCTTCATAAGACTCACCACCGAGGACTTCTCATTCACCAACCTTCTCATTAAATATGGAACCACCTTCACCATCAAATAGTCCATCTTTAGGAACAAGGAATCACCAAAACCATATAGAGGACTTCCCATCTCCACCACCAACTCATATATCATTATCCTCATTCTTAGTTGAACCACACCCTACGACACTAAACTCACCTCCACAAATCTCACCATCCTTTGTGGAACCTCCTCAAAACATTCCCCCTCATCCGTTTCCTACTCATGACAATAATTGCTCTAATTGTCAACTTACCCAAGGATTAGTTCAAGAAGTACGAAATAAGTTGCATTTCATGTTTAATCATCTCCTTGAACGATTTGACCAAATCAACAAATCTACTCGTCCTTAGAATCTAAGATTACAAGCACATTGATGCTTCTTATTAGTTTTCGACACAACTTAGAAATTATTATAAAATATACTACACGCCTTTGTCATTCTCTTAGTTTTAGAGTTATGTACATCATTTCTCTCAACAAAGGGGGAGCTTTTCGTCAAAGCAAAACTATTGCAAAAACACTTGCAAAACTTTCACTTAGGATTTCATTATTACTTGACGCCCTCACAAAGAGGATGACTCGTCAAGGGGGAGCATTTTCGTCAAAAAGACGAAACCATTTGCAAACATAATTGCAAGCCACTCGCTTAGTCTTCCTAATTACTTGACGCCTTCAAAAAAGGGAAGCAACCGTCAAGGGGGAGCTAAGACGAGAATTCCTTTCTTCTCTTACTCTCTATTTTTCATATTATTACTTTTCACACGTTTTTCTCAAAACAATGTGTTAGTTTCTTTTTGACGCTCTTTTTGTTTCAACAAAAAGGGGGAGAAGAGAGTAAAAACTCTAATTCAAACGTTTATGAATTTTAGTTTTTCCTTAAAATAATCTTATATTTTGTCATCAACAAAAAGGGGGAGATTGTTGGTACAAATAAGCGGTAAAAACGTTTATTTATATTTTACGATCTTCTAATGTTTTTTCGATAACAAACGTAAAATCATTTTAACGAAACAAATAAAATACGTAAATAGTTTGAGCCAATAGTTTACTAACACACTTACATTTTCATATAAAACACTAAACAAGTAATAGTGTTTTCATCTTATAGAAATACATATGTATAACAACTAGTATTTACATAATATAGAAATATGTATATATTGTAATGGTTAATATAATGGGTAAAAATTGGAGTACTTGACCCATTGACTAGATACATTGAATATTGTTGGGTAAAACCCAAAGTCCATGACCCATACCCATGGAGCTTGATCCATAACCCATGACCCATTGTATGACATCATGCATGAAGTCATGTTGGGTATTATCTATGATTCATGACCCAAGACCCATGACCCAATGTCTAGATACATTGCATCTTATATAACCCATGGTTCATAACCCATAACCCATAAACCATAACCCGGTTTGCAACCCAAAATCCGAACTTAAGCTGACCTAGCTGCCGGATCCCTTGGATTACACTAGCCGGATCCCTCTGGGGAGAAATTCGTGGGAACCGGGGAACAGTAGAGAAATTTGCCAATAAATAGTGAGCCATTTCTCTCTTGCAAATCATCCCTTTTACAAATACTCTCTCTTAGTATTGTAAACTCTCTAACCTCAGATCCAAAGGATCTTTCTATGTAGTTTTGTATTTGTGTGATTCTCTAGGTTACTCTTAAATTTGAGATCACCACCTCTTGAAGTCGAGCAAGCTCAAGTCCATGAGTTGCCAAGCTTCGTCATCATCAAGACTACTGAAGTTATCTTGTTGATAGTTCTTTCCTCCCTCCTTAGAAGTGTTGTGTTGAAGGCATTAGTGAAAGGTGCCGAAGGTTCAAGTCGAAGGCATTAGTGAAAGGTGCCAAAGGGTACAATCGATATGGTGCATCGATGTACAAGATAGTTAGTTCGGGGTTAAAGGATAGTGATATCCTTATGATGTTGTAATAAGGAGTGTGTCTCCTTTGGGGTAGTCGTGTATTGGTGTAGTGTTGGGTAGTAGTTCCTCCTTTGTAATGGAACTCGGTATCTAGCCTTGTACCTGATAAAGTGTAGGCGACGTTGTGATAGGTTTGGTTCTACCTCGTGGAAAAACCCGATGTCTAGCCTTGTACAGGATAAAGAGTAGGCGATGTTGTGAAGGCTTCTCCGCCACATTAAGGAGATTGTGTTGTGTAGTGCTTACTAACTCTCGAGTGGGGAACTCGGGGAGTGGAGTAAGGCAAGGAAGGTGTCCTTGTAGCCGAACCACTATAAACACTCGTGTCGTGGTTTTGAGTTCCTTACTCTTTATCTTTGCATTACTTGTTTATATGCTTTATCTATCATCATCCAACACATAAATTAAATAGATTGACATAAGTTGATCTAAATATTTGAAAACAAAGTTTTAATCGGTAAAACTATACAACCCTCCCCTTCTAGTTTTCCACAATGCTGATAGCATAGGACTTTGTTTAGCTAGTAGTTTCATGCCGATCTATGATTAGTATTTGTATAAAGGATATTGTAAACAATTATTATTTTAACGAATAAAATATTGGTTATGTTTATTTTTAATTTTTAATATTGTATCATGTATTTGCATGTTTAAATTCGTGAATAACTTATGTTATTCTAAACAGTCCGTTGGCAATCAATGATATGGGAATATTATTGAATTAAGATAAATCTGAGTTTTGGTTAGAATATACTTAAGTATATTAATGCGTTGACATGGCAAATTCACATGATATTTGATGGAATGAATATAGGAGTTATCCCAACCACATGATTGTACTTTATGGATCCTGTCATTAAGTAAATCATGAATAGTTGTCCTCAGGCTTGAGATGCCAGAAAACTGTCATGGATGTAGTGCATTTCTGTAAAGCAATTTACTACTATACGTAACTGGTAGCTATAAGGATTGTTTTCAGTAGTGTTGCAAAATTCATGGGTTTTGCTTGTAGTCAAGGAAAGAAGTTGTTCCTTTAAATTCGTTTTAAACCACTTTCGTAGGAATCACGGTTGCATTTAGCATATGCAACAAGCCTTTTAAACCACATGGTGTCCCAAGTGGACGAGTGTAGTCTCGTGAGGGCTTACAGCGAACATACCCACAAAGTTCATTTAGAACTAATACAAGGTTATTGTGCAAATATTAAAATAAATTTAAAACTGCAGGATGAATTACGGCGTAACCACATGAATGAGTTACGCCGTAATTGGTTTAAACCTGGAAATCGTCTCTACAGAAGACTGTTATGGCATAATAATGGCTGGAAGTTACGCCATAACTGGTTGAAAACCTAGAATGAACAGCTAGAGTAGAATGGTTATGGCGTAACCACATGAAAAAGTTACGTCGTAACTTGCTATCGGGTGAATCCAATTTCCTATTAAAGGCCGTTCATTCAACTCCAATTCCTTCAAAAATGTTAAAAGCACAAAACCCAACAATAAAAATAAAAATAAAAAAGAAAAAGGAAATGGATAATTCGGGTTGTCTCCCGAAAGAGCACTTTTGTTTATTAACGAGTCTTTAAGTTAGACTCAAAGCCATGGGGCTTTATGGAGGCCTTCGGACTTGACCAACTTCGTCCATTTCCCTCATCAAATTATGTCTGACCCATGCGACGTTAAGAGCGGTGCGAAGAAACTCTTTCCTTTCAATTTTAACCTTGGAAAAATTTTCATCTGGCCCCAAGTGATACTTTGTAACTTCAAACTTTTCAACTACAATAGGTGGGGGTCTCTAGTAGGAAATACCATGAAGTTTACATCTCCGCCGCTCGTAAGCTTCATCGTCTAGGTCCGTGAACCCGTCATGACCTTGTAATTTAAGGTAATCCATGATCCCTTATATATCATTGTCATCGGATTCCGTACCTTTAAACCATTCGTCATCAAGAAAATCCTTACAACGCTCTTTAAACCCTCTTTACCTTAATAATGTCCTAATTACCCCCAACATTGTAAAAAATTTAATATCTATCCATCAATTTGTTTGCGATAACCAATGCACTGTTGAATTTGATCCGTTCGGTTTTTCTGTGAAGGATTTTATGACACGCCGAGTGCTTCTCCGATGTGATAGTACGGGCAATCTCTATCCTGTCACAGCTCCGTCTCCTATTACTCAAGCTCTTCTTATTAGTCAATACACTTGGCATCAACGACTTAGACATCCAGGAAGTGAAGTGTTACGTCGTCTTGTCTCCAATAATTTTATTTCATGTAATAAAGAGAAGCCTCTCATGCTTTGTCACGCTTGTCAGCTTGGCAAACACGTTAGACTTCCATTTGTTAGTTCCACTACTGTTGTTAATACTTGTTTTGATGTTATTCATTCTGATGTATGGACTTCACCAATTCCAAGTCTTTCGGGTTTCAAATATTATGTGTTATTCTTGGATCATTGTTAGCACTTTGTTTGGGTTTATCCTTCGATTAACAAATACAATGTCTTATCCAAATTTATATTATTTGTAACTATGTTCACACCCAATTCAAGTGTGAAATAAAAGCGTTTCAGTGTGACCATGGCGGTGAATTTGACAACCACAACCTACACAAACCTTTTGCCGACAATGGCATTCTGTTTTGCTTTTCATGCCCTAAAACTTCACAACAAAATGGCAAGTACGAACGGATGATTCGTACCATTAATAATCAAATTCGGACCTTGCTCTTTCAAGGCAACCTTCCACCAACTTTCTGGGTTGAAGCCCCCTATATATGGCTATTCATTTAATCAACATCTTACCCTCAACGGCTATTGCCAACGACATCCCCTATACCCGCCTCTTTGGCTAAAACCTGGATTACAGCCTCCTACGCACATTGGGGTGTTTATGCTATCCTCACCTATACCCTAATCACAAACTTGAACCTCGCGCAACACCATCAATTTATTTAGGTCAAGCGTTCAATCACCGTGGATACCGTTGCCTTACACTTTACACCAACAAAATCAACCTTTCTCGTCATGTTACTTTTGATGAAAGTGTCTTCCCATATGGCTCATCTCAACCAACAACTACACCCACCTACACATTTTTGGATGATTCTCCTGACATCATTCCTTAAATCATTTCATCCATTCCCACACAAATACTAGTTGAACAACCAGAACCAACAACACCTCCTACACAACCAAACCAGAATCAACATAATGTAACACCACCTCACACACCCAATCTATCACCACCAAATAACACACCAGCTCCATCACCACCTGCACCTCCAAATCCACCCCCACTACCACAATACAACACCCTACAATTATTCCTAACCCCCCTCATAACCCAAACCCTGTTCAACTTACTCCATGGTCACACGCTTCCGTGTCGGGACCAATCGTCCCACTCAGCGTCTTAACATGCATGTGTCTTCGGTCTCACCATTACCAACATCTTATCGTGATGCGTTTAATGAGCCAAATTGGCAGAATGCTATGCGTGATGAATACACTGCACTCATTAAAAACGGAACTTGGACTCTAGTACCATGACCATCCAATACCAACATTATTCGCTGCATGTGGCTTTTCCATCACAAATATTTGGCTGACGGCACACTTAGTCGTTACATGGCTCGTCTGGTAGCCAATGGTAGTTATCAGTTAAAGGGGATTGATGTAGATGAGACATTTAGCACGATAGTTAAAAATATATAGAGTCTTAAGATAATTCTAGAATCGGGATAGGCCCGTTACAACAACATGAGACATAATGGACTAACAATGAACAGGGTCGTCTCATTAATTTGGGTGGCCCAGTGCGAAACTACGAATGAGGCTTTGTAAATAACGAAAAACTTAGCTGTTATAAAAAATTTAAAACATAATATACTTAGACATGTATAACTATTAACATATATATACTAAATCGGAGCCCCCCTCACATAATATTTAAAAATGGCTATAAAAATTTAAATTAAACATGTATAAATATATACTTAGATGTGTATAAATACTAATGAACATATAATAAATCCTGAAGCCTTTTATAAATGGTGACTATGTGGAGCTGCTTCACTTGCATATGCTAATCACCACCACTGTAAATGAAAAGTATGATAAAAATTCACATGCTTATAAATCTCATGTAACTTTCAAAATATCTTAGTGTATGACTTTATCTTATATAACAAACAATCGAAAATGCATTACACAATTTTGGTTTATTACAACACAATAAAGTTGAACATATATTACAAATTCTCTAAAAATCAAATGAATAAATTATAACAACTCATTTTTTCATCAAATTAATAAAACTCATTTAAAAAAAAAATTAAATATCTTACAAAACGTTAATCGTTACACGAAACAAATCATATCATCACAACGAGAATTAAAACATCTTTCTATAAAGACGCACTTCAATATATTCCCGATGAATTTTTTTTAGTGTTTTTTTAATGTTGAATTTGCGTTCCGAAAAATCACGTGCTTTTTAAAATAACAAAACACAAGTGATTTTACAGATCACATGTGATTTTCTGGACGAAAATTTCAACACTAAAAAATAAAGCTCGAAAGAAAATATCGTCGAAAGTATACTGAAGTTCCCATCTACCGAAAGATGAAAAAATTCTCGTCGCAATGGTATATTTTTCGTAGCTTGAAGATTTACCTTTTACAAGATATTCTATTTTCAAAAATAAAGCAAAAAATGATTTTGTTTTTTCTGATGAAAAAATAAATTGCCAGGATTTACCCATTTTATTTTTAGAAAATTTATGATCTATGTTGATCTCACCTCGTACATAATTAGAAATAATAAAGTTTAATATATTACTATTATTATAAAGTTATATGTTTAGCTAAACAATATAATTTTTATTTGTTTTATGTAAATACTAGTTTATAACTCCGTTGCCTACAAAGGATTGTTAATAAGTTTTTTTTATAGAATTATGTAAAGTTATTTACATTTATGTAGTTACGATACTCGTGCACGCGCGAGTTTTTTCATAAATGTTTCATTTTGTATTACTATCGATTAATATTTTGTATATATAGTTTTTGGATGAAGGCTTTGACTTTGTTTAATTGGCAGAGTGCTGAGGTTGATGTTATTTTGTTTAACTATTAATATCATATTATGGACATTATGCTTGTTTAATAACACGTAATGACCTTTGAAAAAAATGTTTTTCTGGATTTCCTTATTTACGCTTTAAAGAGGAATTACATGCATCATTGATATACGTACAATCTCATGTTTTTGTTTCATCACATAGTATCTCGTGAGGCCGTGCTTTCATTTTGATATTTATATTCCTGTTAATGATAATTTTAGCTGTATTTAATTTTTAACTTGTGTACGCACGTGTTAAACTTATGAAGATTAATGACATGAGACATGTACAATTTATTTCGTAACACAATAACTCGTGCTTTTATTTTAATATTTATAATTTCAAGCATATACAATAATTTAATATAAAACGATAATAATATTTATGAATAACAACAAGATATATGTTATTAATTTCATTAAAAAAATATACATGTATGGTCTAGCAGGATAAAGTGCAGGGGTATTTATTAAATTTATAAAACTAATAAAAATACATGGAAACTATCACGTTTACTTAGACTCTATAGTTTATTTAAAATTTAACAACTACAATAAAGTTTTATTAATGACTTTCTTTTTTATTTAGTTTTTTGTTAATAAAATTGACAAATGTGTTTATATATATATATATATATATATATATATATATATATATATATATATATATATAGCTTGATGAAACTTAGATGAGATTAAACAAATTGAAGCAAATTTTGACTTTTATTAGATAATCAGAATGCTCTATTTTTAAATTGAGGATCGATAAAAAATCCTTTTTTTTTTTTTTTTTTTTTCATTTTTTTTCATTTTGTATTTTCTCATATAAGAGATTAGTTTTAGCATTCAAATTTTACCTTTTACAAAATTATGCTTTAACTAACAAACAAACAAAAATCACCTTATTCTTTTTACCAATTTTAGGTGGTTTTTGCATAACAGGTGAACACGAAAACTATGTTTGGTAGCATCCTTGTATGGATTTAGTATGGTTGGATGGTGTAACTGAAATTTTTGGAAAAATTAGGTAGCCTAATCAAGTTAGCAACTTAGCATTGTCCCTTTCATAACATATTAGTGAGTAATAACCGGTTTTCACAAGACATGGTCAACGTAATTCATGAGTCGAAATCAATTCTAAACTATATTATAACTAGCTCGTCATTTATCAAACTTTATGAACCTTGCATAATGTTATGAAAAATATGCAATTTACATGTCAAGTAAAGGTACGTGGTTTTGGTGAAGTTGTCTTCTATCCAGAAAGGATTAAATATAGTAGTAGTAGTAGTAGTATTGTCAATTAAGTTTGTTGACATCAGGGCCGTTCCTGAGTTTATTGCTACCCTGGGCAAGCCCAAAAAAATGCCCTTAGTAGAAAAAAAAGTAATATGTTGCAATCAAGTTCCGTTAGGGTCAATGAGAACTTTGATTTGAAATAGATAAAAAGACTAATAAAACGAAAAATGGAAGAAAGTAATTCTTTTCGCATCATCCGAATATCCGATGACCGGAGAAAAACTATCTGTAGTGAGTTCAACCTAAAGCCCCGATACCATGTAAGACGTAATAATATTGATTAATGAGATAATACATATGACCAATATTTATACACTAATAATTAACGATTTACCAATATTAATCTAATGTAAATACTAATATAATTCTAACTCAAATGCACACACTAACAATTAAATACCTTAAAGGGTTATGTATTGGGAGGCCGCACAACTATTAAACTTTTTTCTCTTAAGCCACTCATTTTTATCAAAACTAACTTATAGGCCACTCGCCCACTCATTTATGGGGTTGCTTTTATTTATACCAATTTCGAATAATTTTATATCGAAAATCTTTAAAACAACAAGAATAAAGCTAAATATAACATATTAAAACAACACAAACGAGTATTGAAATATAAATTATCAGTTTTAACCATTATTTAAGTGCAACTTTAGTTAGTTGAAAGTGACTTAAGATAATTTAACTAATGTTTTACATTTAAATTGTTAGTTTTATTGTGTTGATATGTTAAAATTAGCTTTATTTATGTAATTGTATGGATATCCGGCAAAAATTTAAACGAGATTGGTATAAAGAAAAACAAACACATATTTGGATGGCTATAAGTTAGTTTTTGAAATAAATGACCTAAAAGTAAAATACATAATAGTTGGGCGGCATTTGAATACATAATCCCTAACTTAAAAGAATGTAAACTAACCATAAATTTCTTGAACCAAATTCATTTGTAATTATATTGTAGTCAACATTTGCTAAAATGGGAAACTGGATGGTTAGGCTGGGGGTTGTTATTCTCTTCGTGAGATGATTCGAACTCGGGTCGAGAGACTTGGTGCCTTGGTGGCACGCAAGATACTCCACTGCACCAAACTGCCGTTCAAAAAAAAAAAAAAACATTTGCTAAAAGAGTATCACTTGATCATCAAAAAATTATTCATAGTTAACTATAAACGAAAACATATCGCGGTAAAAATAAATGATATATGCAATATATACGCCAAAATATCTATTTGACTTTTTCTACCTTCAAATTTGCTAAGGATTATGTATGTATTCAATTTTTTATTTTTTCACATGGGTCCCTCACAACATCTATTTCAATATTTTACACAGTAAATAAATATTTTATTTTTAATTTTCTCTCTCCAACAGATCATCTTTTTCTTCCACCATTGTTAGTAAAAAAAGCCAGGTCTGCTACAGTACTTCATTTTCTTTCTATCACAATATAACATGAAACTAAAAATTGATGCCCCTCAAAATATGATGTCCTGGGCCGTCGCCCACCTCGCCCGGTACCAGGACCGGCCCTGGTTGACATGATTATTACTTATGAGATTATTCTTAAAGTTATGTTTAGCATTTTTAGTTATAAATTAGTGTATGAGTTAGCGAGATAACTGTTAGCGAGTAATAAAGGTATCAACTATCCAACTAGCTAGTGAAGTGTTTCTTTCAACTAGTTACATCTTAAATTTTTTTTTAAAGAAAAATGCTCTTACAAGATCTTCCTGCTCGTCTTTTTTATTCATATAATTGTGCCACTTGAAGAAATGATAAAATGATACAAGGAGAAAGAATTAATAAATATCATATTGTATAAAGGTAAGAGAATGAGTATCATGATTTTGTTGAAGATACAACGAGACTAACTATTATTATTACTAGCATTTGTTACAATGCTTTCATACTCCCGAGTGCCGTGAGACGAAATCAAGAGAATTGGGCAAAATCAGTATTTTCCATATTTTCAGGTCCATAAGCAAAAAGACTTGCGAGGATGAAAACTGTAATTTACAAAACAACGATCCGTCAAAATGTAAAAGAACAAATGTAAAATTTGATGGTACAAATAAGCTTTAGAGTAAAATACACGTTCGTCCCTGAACTTGTATCAAACCATCAAGCTGAGTCTGAGAAAGTTTTTTTTTTTTTTATCACGGAAGGTCCCTATTTTCATGTTTTTGATCATCCGAGGTCCCTTTAACACTTATCTCTCAGTTAACTACCGCTAATTTTCCAATGTCTTTTTAGGTGAGGGCATAATGGTCTTTTTACTGTGTCATATTACTTAAAGTCGTTGTACAGTGTTTCCAATTCTTTGTATTACTCTTCTACCACAATTTTCATACTTACTCATCATCCCAAAACTTTCCCCAAAACCTTTCTTCTCCAAAATCTTAAATCTGACAAAATGGTTCGTTGCTGGTGTGTTAGGCAGGCAATAGTTGCACATCGTGGACAACAATCAACCTAGAGAGTGTCGATTCTATGCTTCTCCTGATCAAGTAAGTGCATGTTAAGATTATTTATGTTTTTGCGTTACACTGGTACAAAAACTGGTATTAGTCACGCCATAAATGTGTGACGATATGCATATAGTCACATACGTTTTTTTGGTGTGTGTCACCAAAAGTGGTACCACCGTAGGTGGCATATGGTGACATTGTTGAGTTCGTGACCTTTGTCATTGAAAAAGAGTGACCAAAACCCGAATATGTGTGACAAATTAGGCACAAGTTTTGTTGGATTAATCAGTATAAGTGACCGTAAACACTTTATAGTCACACGAATGCTTTTGAGAGGAACTATTGTTCGTCCTTTGGCCACATAAATATATAATATATGTGACATTTGATATGATTTATTCAAGTAAATGTGTATTTTGTGTGACTATTTTCTGTCCTATAGCCACATGAATATATAATAAATGTGACGTTTGTGATGATTTAGTCACACAACGGGTGTTGTTTTTTTGGAGTTAGTCACATACAATTAAGCAAAAAGTGGCCAAAAGTGTTAATAAGTGTGACCATATGATGTTTAAAGTGAAGAAATGTGTATTTTGTGTGACTATTGTTCATCCAATAGCCACTTGAATTTTATGTTTGTGTGGCCATTTGTAATATTTAGTCACACAAAGCATGTTTGTTTTGGGTATTTAGTCACACACAATTAAGCAAAAAGTGGCCAAAAGCGTTAATAAGTGTGACCATATGCTGTTTAAAGTGAAGAAATGTGTATTTTGTATGACTATTGTTAATCCAATGATCACATAAATTTTATGTTTGTTTGGCCTTTTGTAATATTTAGTCACACAAAGCATGGTTGTTTTCGGTATTTAGTCACATACAATAAGCATAAAGTGGCCAAAAGTGTTAATAAGTGTGACCATATGCTGTTTAAAGTGAAGAAATGTCTATTTGTGTGACTATTGATCATCCAATGGCCACATGAATTATATGTTCGTGTGGTCTTTTGTAATATTTAGTCACACAAAGGATGTTTGTTTTGGGTATTTAGTCACATACAATTAAGCATAAAGTGACCAAAAGTGTTAATAAGTGTGAGCATATGCTGTTTAAAGTGAAGAAATATATATTTTGTGTGACTATTGATCATCCAATTGCCACATGAATTTTTTGTGTGTGTGACCTTCTGTAATATTTATTCACACAACGAATTAAGCAAACAGTAACCAAAAGTGTTAATAAATGTGACTATATGCATCTTTTAGTCACATTTAAAAATCATATATATATATATATATATATATATATATATATATATATATCAAAACAAATTCAAATATATATTAAAACAAATTCAAATACAATAAAATTGAAATGTATATAACTGAACCAAATATAAAATTGGACCTCCTTTTATACACCAAAGAGTCCTAGTCTGCTTATAATACTTTCCCAAGTATCTATAATCTTTTCCATAAACAACTAATACATATCATATAAGCAGTACTAACTATATGAACCAACAGTACTAACTTATAACTAACAGTTGTAACTAATACACTAGTAGTATTAACTTCGAGCAACCAATCTTTGAGCAGTCTTAACTTTGTACTAGCAGTACTAACTTTAGGAAACTGCATATACTCACATGACACGTACAACTACACAATCTGCAAGATGCAACCAATGAAGAATATATAACAATAAAAAAAGTAAGATGATCATATATACTGAAGAAAACAAGCAGATAGACATACTCATTGAGTCGGGTGAGTGCTTAAGAGCTGCCAACGTCTGCAATATAACACAACAAATTAGGAATAACAGTCGTAAGACAGTTATCACATATACAACAATTTAGAACTTAAAATACAGAGAAACAAGCATTGAAGACTTCATAGTTACCATTATGCTTTCCTATCTCATGTCAATTTTTCATTACTACTGAAATGTTTAGACTCGGGACAGAGGACTGAATGATTGATTTTGCTAACGAGATTTTTAAGTATAATTCAAATAGCATATAAATCATGCAATCTAAAATGCATACTTCAAACTTTCTCGAAGATATGTAAGATTCCATGAAACTTTTGTCAAAAAGACTTAAAATGGATGCCAATGACCGTCTCTCGGAGTTTTTCATCACAACAGCTTCAGTTCGTGTAAGGGCTTCTTTTCCTGATATCAACTTAAAAAGAAATGAATATGCATATTAGTTTAATAGTATAGTAGCACCTGTGTTGCTAAAACTTGTTAATGATGGTTTTTCAAAAGAGAAAACTACGCGGTTTATTATTTTCCTGACTTGAAGAGATATGCGGTTTATTATTTTCATTACGAGCATAGTTTTCTCTTTTGAAATTGATCCTTGACCAAGAGCCATGCTGTAGAACCTTAAAATGGGATATAAATATTATCAGAAAACCTATTACCGACAGGGAAAATTTATGCCAAAGAAAATAGTTGTTAGAATCGATGCTCGAGGTTGTTTAGACCTTATCTAGGATCACAATAACATTAATCAATAATATGAGTACTCTCCTAATACTAGGGTTTAGAACCTTGAAGCTCTACTTTAGACGGCTAGAATATGAGATATATGTTTAACCTAGCTAAGATCTCCTTTTATACACTAAGGAGATCCCTTACAAAGATAACTACGGACTAAGTATATCATATCTTCTATTGGAATAGAAGATATATGATGTGCTATTTCATCTTGCTTTTAATATTTATAAAACTTAAATAACTTAGGATAGACACATACTAACGGGCAGAGTACCCGATCAGATGTAGTAAAGCCTTAGGTAAATCCGAGTATCGTCCCAAGAGAGCTGTGACCTTGAAAGAACTAAGATGATTAGATAAAACATAGGTAATATACGGTAGATAAGGTTGTTATAATTCATAGATATACTAATATTCTGCTCACACAGACACCAGAAATTTAGGTAAAAGAGATAGATAAACAAAGCTTAATAAAGAATGCGAATATGAATAGATTCTCGATAAGAATATTCAATATAGTGGTTAATTATCACCAGACTCCTTTGGTTGATTCGTCATGGCCTATGGTTCTTAGATTCCTCACCAAGATGAGCAAGTCACCTGGGATCATTCGCAACCTAATAGCCATTAAGCACCAAATATACTAGATCTAGACGGTGGGAACCCGGCCGTTAGGAACTTAGATTCCCACTACCCTCTTAAATACCTCCACTTGATAAGTGATCCTTTGGTCAATTCGCACACGAAGAGTGGTCGCATTTATGGCCAATTCCTTCCATACTTCGCTATCTATCGATCGGGTCAGTTTGTCATAGTCCTTTAGATACTACCAAGCTTATAATACTACCAAGGCTAGCGATCTATGAAAAGACTAGCAAATGTCTATAAAGAATTATAGAGAATAACAAAAACATAAATGCAAAATTTAATTAATAACATGAATTCATAATATAAGATCTAGAAAAATATAAAAAGAATCCAAACTCGAATACAAAGAAAATCGTGGACGAGGACTTCGTTATTCATGCTCCTAAACCATGCTTCTTCTTCTGTGTTTTGATCTCCCCAAACCCTAAAAGGTTTGGGAAAGGAGAGATATCAAATACTGATGAAATCATCGACTATTTATAGGCTTCAAAATAGTTATGGCGTAACCTTATTAGCTAGTTACGCCGTAATTTCCTTTAATCTTCAGTGCTTATCCATTGGCTATGGCGTAACTTAATTTGGTGTTACGCCGTAGCTGCTATAATCCAGTGTAAATATTTGTTACGGCGTAGCCTAAGCTGATAGTTGCGCCGTAGTCTTTGTAATCAGTAGTTACGACGTAACCTAAGATGAGGGTTATGCCATAGTCTTCGAAATCTCTAGTTGCGTCGTAACTTCATCACTTGGTTACGCCGTAATTACGAGAAGGTTGAATCAATAGTTCTTGAAAATGTCCAGTTGCAGTTTCCTTACTTCGAATGCGTCCTGAAATGAAATAACAAGGAATAAGGATGTTTTCACTAATATTATAATCAAAATGTGACGATAAAGGGGGAAATTAATGCTTAGAAACTCAGGACTATTTGATGTTATCAATATGCTGTTACAACTCTTACACGACATTCCTTACTTACATCAGTACAAACTTAAAGCTATCAGTACTAACTTTCTCACTATCAGTACTAACTAGTTAATGCTTATCATATAACACTATCAGTACTAACTCTACTGAAATAAGTATTAACTCCAATAAGCATATTTCCCAACAATCCTCCCCTAAACTTGTGATTGGGTTTCCGAATCACAAGTTTTCTTCTGTCTTTGAGGATTCTTCCAAACTTCACTTTTTGCTAGGTCTTCCTGCCTGATCATAAATCTTCAACAGCAACTCCTTAGCCATTTCAACTGCATTGCCCATCTTTAGCCCTGCTGTAAGCATTTCCAAAAGAATTCCTAAGGCAAGTGGGTAGGTTCTTTCAACCAAAGATGTATATATCTGTCCCATTGCGTGTAGTTACCAAGTGTAGTCCACATGAATCAAGCAATGTCCAAGATAGTTCTTCCTCTCCAGGTTGATACTCCCATTGTTCTCCAGCTGGATCAGGCTCAAATATATTTTGAAGCTCAAAGAGTAACTCCATATCCTTGTCATTATCTCAGATCTCTATTCTTGAACTTGTTCTTGACCAATTCCCATAACTTGAGCAAATCATCCCTGTCAATAGATGCAAACAGATCCACCAGATATAGATAAGCACTTGTCCTTCCACCTGCTATGTGAATCTGCCAATGTCTCTTTCCATCTTCAGTGTAGATATCCCAGCCAAGTATTGGATACCTAGTGTTGATGGGCTCTGAATATAATGCATCTTCTGGAGATTCAATCAACATCATCTAATTCAGTTCCTCTTCAGTAAGTCCACCTTCATCTTCAGATGCTTTCAATCTTTTGGGTGCAGATGAGGAACCTCCTTCTTAAGATGGTCTTTTAAAACTTGCAATGGGATCAATGGGTTGTGATCTTCTAGTGAAATCAGCATCTGACATAGATCTGAAATTGAGTATGTTTCTTTGAGTTTTGTCAGCAAGCTTTTGAAGAGTCTCCCATGCCAGTTGATTGAGTTGCTTCAAGGTTCTCCTGTCTTTACCTTGATATTTAATGTATTTGCACATGTACATCTTTTGTTGACATTTGTTAGGAGGTTTCGAGACCTTTTCAACTTCCCTTTGCTGTCTGAATTGGCTCTGTCTTCTAGCCAATATTTCACTAAACAATTTAGCTGCTTCATTAACACTTCTTCCCTGATCTTGTTGCAGCTTCTGTCTTACCTCCTGAGTAGCTTCAACTTTGGCTCTCATGTCATCCCATGTTTGCCAATCTTCTTCAATTTTATCCATCTTCTTCTTCTCTTTCTTATCAGCCTCTTTCTGCAATTCTTGCTCATCCCATTCAGCTACAATCTTTCTTGCTGCTTCTTCATTCAATCTCTCAATCTCATTCTTTTTCTTTGGTACTTCCACTAGAATGCCTTTGCCTTTGTCTTTGGGATCTATCTTTGGAACAGAGGCAGTTGGAGATGGTGGAGCACTTCCTTCTCTGATAGTAACTCCTTTTTCTTTAGGCTTTGTTGCTGCTGATTTGGTTTTCTTTCTCAGATATAGAACAGGAGGCTTCTTGAAGGTTAGAGAGATAGGGTCTGATTTCTTCAGGCTCTGAAGTCCCAAGACTGCATGTTTCTCTCTATCTTCTTAATCACTTTCTTGAAGTGGAGTGGTAGTGATGATGGTGGCCTCTGTTGATATGGCTTGTTGTATTTCAGCAGCTACTTGAAAGATTGGAGATAATACTGATTGAAGAGCACCAGAAGTACTAACTTTAGTGCTATCAGTCCTAACTACAACACTATAAGTACTAACTGGGATAGTACTGATAGTGCATGTAGGAGTACTGAGCACTTCTTCTGCATGAGTGGTTGTCTGAACATCTTCTTCATCATCAAGGAAAGGGCTTTGAAAGTCTTGAAAGCGCTTTGAAAGTCTTGACCACCCTGCCATTGACCAAATTCCGTTCTACACTGAATGTTAGAACTCCTCCCCTGTTTGGAAGAATTCTCTGTAGATGTGCTAGAGATTGTGAACTTGGCCTTTCTTTTTATCGAAGTGGTAACTGGAGATGCTGGTGCAGGTGGCTTGGAGAGAAGCTGAACCTGATGTGCTAATCTTTTCATCTTTAAAAGCATCCTGGTATGAACCTTTGCAGGAGCTTTCTTGTGTTCATCCAAAGGCAATCTCCAGTGTGTTAACCTTTCTGCATAGGAATCTGTACAAATCCGTCATTTCATGAAGTGTCAAACTGCCCTCACCACTTCCAGCTGTGTTACCTGCTGAGAGAGGTGGGTCACTGGGCATTTGAGATGCACTCCCAGCCTAGCCTGAGCAGATACACCCCCCCTTTTTAGCCGTTGCCTAGGTCCACCCTGTGATTGCTCACTAGGTGTTGGCATGGATTGGGTATTATTTATGTTACCACTTTCCTCACCAGCTTCTAAGCCTGGTTGAGTAGTGGCAGCCCTCACCACTCTATCCCCTCCATCACTTGGGATAGGCTCATCTGGTACAATGTTAGGAGAAGAATGGGGCTGAGCTGTCCCACTCTACTTGGTCTTCATTCAAAACCCATTCAAATATACGAACAATCAATCATGAGCATGTGTAATACACAAACAGTACCCATATGCTATATAATAAATGAATCGGAAAATAAGGTCACCGTCCCATGTGATGAGCCTTAAGAAACCATAATGTGATCATGCATGTAGATACGAGATGCATACATAATATTTTTTTAACCATATCACATGATAAAATATCAAATCATCTCAACCAAAAGTAACTCATATCTGCTCCCTCACCATATCACAAAGAAGCTTTTAAAATCAGATATAACGTCCAATAATAACCAATCTTAGCCCATACATATCGTCTAATATCGTCCAACATGTGCCTCCATGATTAACATTCTTAGCAGTACTAATAACCGGTCAGTACTAACTAGTGTGGGCCATCAGTACTAAGTATAACCTTGCCAGTACTAATATGTAAGTCGAACAGTACTAACCTTACATTGTCAGTACTAAGTTTCTCGGACCAGCAATACATGTACGAGAGGCTTCAAACGTCAGTAACCATAGTCCAACTTTTGTTATCCTCCTCAAATTTGTGCAAGCTTCCAGTAACCCTACATCATAAATAACCTTATTCCTGTAACAATAGGCGTAGCACTAAATTCAGGTATCATCTTCTCTCTGTGCGTAGGATTTCAACAAATCAGCACCACCATTAGGGTTTCACACAAAACCTCTTGCCAATTAGACATCATGTTTAGGGATTTACAATAATGACCAAATAAGTAAATCTTGGCATTTTACAGCAATAGAGAAACCAAGAAACCATAGATTGAAGTTATCATGAAGATATAAATTCCACCGTCCCATGATTTGTTCTCCAACCAATCAGATCTTTGAAAGCCAAGAGAATAATGTGAAAGACCAATAAATTGAGAAAGGATATTGCCACCATCCCATGATCACATATATACATGATTTATTATTGTGAATCAACCAATAGGGATAAAATCATATTGAGAGCACCATGCACTAGCGACAAATAAGAGAACCACTTGTGAAGTCCCAAACCTTTTTAGTCATTGCTTGGGTCCACCCTGTGATTGCTCACTAGGTGTTGGCATGGATTGGATCTTATTTATGTTACCACTTTCCTCACCAACTTCTAAGCCTAGTTGAGTAGTGGCAGCCCTCACCACTCTATCCCCTTCATCACCTGGGATAGGCTCATCTGGTACAATGTTAGGAGAAGAATGGGGCTGAGCTGTCCCACTCTCCTGTCTGGTGTGCCTACTGGTTGATGAAGTTTGGTGATGTGATGAGTGATCAGAACTTGTGGGTGTGTGTTGGGAGCCACCTGTGCTTGATGGTCCTTCACCCTCTGCAATAAGCATGTTAGGAAATAATGGCACTACAACCCCACTGTATCCTACCACAGCCCTTAACATATTGGAAAACACTTTGGCTGTGAGGACTTTTGATGGATAAATGTTTTTATGAGGTTGTAGGTTTTGTCTTTGATGATCCAAAAACATTTGAATAAACCTGGGATACATCAGAAACTTGGTTTTACTAACATCATTTTTAAGCATACCCTCAAATATATAATTTGAAAAATTGAACACCCACCAAGGTAAGGAGATCAAGGCTGTGGCTATGGTTGTGGGAAAAGCATCCCAGCCAGTCCTTTTGTGACTCAAGCAGTGTAAGAGGGTATGAATAAGAAACCTCCATTGTGGGGAAAACTGAATTTTGTGAAAGTTTATAGTATTGTCATGTCTATACCCCATCAATGTGAGTTGTTCAATTATATCAGTAACTGGCAAAGTGGTAATACCTTCAGCATCTCTAAGATGAAGATGTTCTCTTAGAGATGCCTCAGCAATAACAATTTGAGTGCCATCCACTGTACCAATTAACTGTTGTACCCCTTCCTCAGTGTTGGATTCACGGTTGCTCGCTGTTCTCTAAGCCAGATGCCCTTAGGCTAGTCATACTATCTGTAAACAGATAGAATGGCAAAGAGTGGGTTAGTTCAGAGTGATCTGACCAACTAAAACCATCAATTCATGTTCATTTAAAGCACAGGATGCCACATATTGCTTAGGCATCACATATTCCATTGGTACAACAAGTCCCATAATGTGGTGGCTTCAGAGTGAGCATTAGCAAGAGAACCACATGTGCTGTAACCCCTAGTCACCAAACCATATCCATACTGCTTGTGTTATACCTGAAAAGTTAGTCCAAAACCAAGAAAACACAATCCAAGGCATTTTCTTGCCAATCCGTATTAACTTAACACAATCAGTATTAACCTGATAACAATCAGTACTAAGTACCAGTTTACAAAACTTTACAAAATAGAGAGAGATAAGACATATTATGGATGAAGCATCCCAATACTTGTGACCAAGTACTGAAACCTTCCCAAATCAAAAGCTTTAGTTAAAAAATCTGCAACATTAAACTCAGTATCAATCCTTTCAACCGGAATGAGTTTCTTTTCATTGCAGTCTCTTATAAAATGATGTCTTATCTTTATATGTTTAGTTTTAGAATGAAAAACTGGATTTTTGATAATGCATATAGTACTGTTGTTATCAACATAAATGACAGTGCCCATGAAATTATACCCATAATCAAGCATCTGATTCTGAATCCAGAGGACTTGACCACAAAAACTTGCAGCAGGTACATACTCAGCCTTAGTTGTAGAGTTTGCCACAATGCTCTGCTTCTTGCACTGCCATGAAATCATCTATCGCCAAGAAACTGACATCCTCCTGTGGTTGATTTCCTATCAATACTTGCCCCAGCATAATCACTGTTAGAGTAAGCTACTAGATCAAAGGGAGAGTCTTTAGGATACAAAAGGCCTAGTTGAGCATGGCCTTTCAGATATCTAAAGATTCTTTTAACTGCATGCAAGTGAGAAAGCTTTGGAGAGACTTGGAACCTTGAACATGCACATATAACAAACATAATGTCTGGTCTAGAGGCAGTCAAATACATCAAGGATCCAATCATGGACCTATAGAGATGCTGATCAACATCTTCACCATCAGCATCTGGAAGTAGTGGCTTATTGTGCTCCATAGGAGTGCTTGCAATCTTTGTATTTTCATAGCCAAACTTCACTAACATCTCCTTGACATATTTATCCTGACTAATAAATATGCCATCTGTCTTTTGCTTGACCTGTAGCCCAAGAAAGAAGGTGAGTTCTCCCATAGAACTCATCTGAAACCTGTCATGCATCACCTTTTCAAACTCTCTGCATAGCTCCTGCTTGGTTGATCCAAAAATAATGTCATCCACATATATCTGTACCAACAGGATATCAGTCTTCACATTTTTGATGAATAGAGTCTGATCAATCTTCCCTCTTCTAAAGCCATTTCCCAAGAGATACTTGGCCAAAGTTTCATACCAAGCTTTTGGGGCCTGATGCAGACCATAGAGTGCCTTCTAAACTTTGTACACTTTGTCTGGAAAGGTTGGATCTTCAAAACCAGGAGGTTGACAGACATACACCTCCTTCTCAATCTTCCTATAAAGGAAAGACTTCTTCATAATCAATCCATTCCTGCTGTGTATACCCCTGAGCTACCAGTCTAGCCTTGTTCCTTATTACTACACCCCTTTCATCCTTCTTGTTTCTGAAAACCCATTTAGTGCCAATAGCTCTCTTGCCATCAAGAAGATCCACCAGAACCCATACATCATGAAGTTTAAATTGGAGAAGCTCTTCCTGCATTGCTTCAACCCAGGACTCATCTTCAAGAGCTTTGTAGACCTTCTTTGGTTCTGCTTGGGAAACAAAACAGGCAAAGAGACATGTTTGTGCGGCACCATGATTTCTTTCTTCATAGATGGCAATCAAGAATCTGTTTCACTATGCTGAAATTTAGATCTTGTAGTTCTTTCAGCATTGGCATCCCCAATAACATTCTCCAAGGGATGATCCTGATTGATTCTTCTGTGTGGTGTAGCAGGAACAACATATGATGAAGCTATATTAGTCATATCAATCTCATCAGCTTCACCAAAAGGATCAGGAACCTCAGATTGACTGATGGAGTAGACTGAGGACCATCAGACTAAAATCCGCTCATCAGTACTAACTTGTGGCTTATCAGATTAACCATGTTGTATCAACACTTGAGGTTCGACCACTGGTTCATTAGGATTTGTTGCATCTTCTTCAGTATTAGATTCATGGGTCTTTGGAGGCGATCATCGCTTTATTTGCCTCCCCTGAAGAAGTGCTTCCACCTGAGTTGTCATTCCAAATGGGCAATAGAATGCAATCATCATCCTCGTCAGAATCTGAATCTGGACCTTGCTTTTCTCCTGCAATCATGTTAGAATCCACATAAATAGGCACACAGGTTCATAGATTCTGTTAGCATATCAATATCAAAAAGCCATGTTGGTCCTTGCCCCTCTACACTAGGTTTGTCCTCAAGAAACTCTATGTGCAGATTCTCCTCTATCTTTCTGGTTCTAGAATTGTGTCCTGAAGCTTGTGTAGAGGGGCAAACTGATGGCTTGGGACTTCACAAGCTAAGAAACTCTTCATATTCAGGACACAAACTCTTTGAATCAACAAAAACATATAGCAGCCTGATCTCAACGGTTTTATACACATGCGACAAATCACAAATTAACTTTTGATTTAGGGTTGCTTAATTATTAATCATAAGCACATCATGTACAAGATGACAAATCACATGATTCTAGGGTTTATTATGTGAGCAAATTTAAAAGCAAAACCCTAAAAATCATAAAAATTCGAATATTCAAACCTCTCTCTGCAGCCAACTTCGACGCCCTGTAACTTTCACAGGAAAGCTCAAATCGACGATCCCTCCGGTGAAAAGTAAGATGGGTATATTGAGAACGTCCACCAAAACTTTCGTCAAGATCCAACGGTTAACAAAAAAGTTATCGCCTCTTCAAAAGAGTGCTGCAGAAGCTTTTGTGAAAATTTCCAGATTCGAATTTTTTTCATCTTTCACCATTCTTCGACCAATAAAACATTGTGAATGCCTAGGTAACGAGCTCCCCGAGCTCTGATACCAATTCTGGAAACTAAAGACGTGATAAAGATAGCTTCGCGATCGTTTATAAGCCTCTAGGGTTTAACAATAACATAGATTAAGAACATGCACAACAGAATTAAACAAACATCAATGTTATTGACACAAGGTTTTTCTTTCACCACAATCACCTCCAAATATTATTTGATCAGAATAATACGTGTTACCTAACTGTAACAGGGATCTAAGACACCTCAGATCTTGGAGGTAAACAACCAACCTAGGTGTTTACAATAAACTACATGCCCTAGGTTACACACACATACCTTTGACTACATTATGGAAGACTTGTATATTAAAACCTGCACCCCATGTCCTCTTTATATACTAGAGGATTAGGGTTCAAAAGACTACAAAGGACTATTAAATAAATCTTCTTTTGCAAGCAAATCCCTCCATCTTTTTGTAGATTTCCTTCTTGTCACTTTAAGCCTTTGATGTTTCATTCTTTATTATTTTGTATCATCAAATCAATAAACCCAACAATAATCGATCAAATATCATACCTGGCCAGAAGGACAACGATCTGACCTTGTATCAGACGAACACTCATTTTGAGTTTGCCAGCTTCGCATATCCAAAGAATTATATAACTGGTCAATGAAAGAAGCTTCCATTGACTTTAAGTACAAACTATGCTTCTCATCAGTTCATTATGATGATTCTATTTTTGGGGATTCCTGTGACAAAATTTATAAAGAGCACCATATATGAGTAAATAATGTCTTAATTTTGCTCAAAGCATAAATAAATAGGTTAGTTCTGCTAACAAAAAAATGCACTCATTTCTTGTTGACCCATAAAATAAAACTGCCTTCATACGGTAATAGAGATACGATATAGCATAGTGTCAATTTCATGGATTATCCTTTTTATAGTTTCATTTATTAGCAAAGGGGGAAATTTGCATAAATAAAGAAACATATGCAAAAAGCTTGCAACAACCCCAAAAGAACATGGCTATCAGAGAAATCCAAGCAGCAAATATGGAACAATGCCCCGACAACTACCTTACAAACCAAACATAATGAAAAGGAAATCTACATATTCATAGCAAATGCGTAAATGAAAGATATTTTTATTTTCGTCATTATAGACCTAGTTGGTCTATAATCAGTAATAACCCCTACACATTTAATAATTTGGTTGAAACCCCACATGTCATTTGTCCATGCTACTACTTCTCCCCATATCAAATATCTTTGAAGCCCTCCACCGTTCATTCCAGCAACCAATCTAAGGTTAAATTGAAAAGTCATTAGCACTCAAAAAACAGGTTTCTATCGTCATCTCGAGTATATTATTCTATATTATAAAAATGTGTTTTCCTTTATTATATAGCAATTTAAGTTGTGAACCCATCACAAGCTTTCATTTTAAAGATTATCACAGTTCTCTCCTATTTGTATCCATCTTTAACACACATTAACGCACATGACTCTCTCCATCTAAAAACTATCAAAAACTAACCCACTCTAGCTCTCGCTCACTGGAAAATCACTTAATCTACTAGTACAAAAACGGGATTTGGTCACACATGGTCGAAATGGAACGGCCACACATTCGCATATTTGTGTGGCTGAAGGTAAGAAAATTGACAACATTTACTAATTAGTCACACATGAAAATTTTGATTGTGTGACCATTAGAATTGTATTGCCACACAATTAAACATTGTGTGGCTAAAGGTATCTGGTGATTTTGTTTCAGATCATTTAGCCACATATGAATTTGGAACGCGTGACAAATACAAGTAACCTTGATGCGTTAGTCACATGAAGTAATTTTTTGTGTGTCTAAATCATAGAGTCAAGTTTTGTCACACATTATTTAAGGGTGACTGATATGTTTTGCCAACTCTTTAGCCACATCTGAAATTGGAACGAGTGACAAATGAAAAGTATGGTTGAAGCATTAGTCGCGATATACATATAAACAGTGACAAATATATGTCACACACTTGAACACTGTGATCAAAAGCCATATATGGTCACAATAAATGTTTTGTCACACATTCGTTAAGTGTAGCCAAAATCCAGTACATATGTTCACGTAAGTTAATATGTGTGTTTAAAGTTTAGTTTGTGTTAGCTTGACAAAATCTAATCTATAAAGTCACATTTACTACTAACACTGTGACCAAATGCCATATATGGTCACACTAAACGTTTTGTCACACATATTATTCAAGTGTAGCCAAAATCCAGTACATATGGTCACGTAACTTAATATGTGGCCATTGGATGATCAATAGTCATTCAAAATACACGTTTCTTCACTTTAAACACCATATGGTCACACTTATTAACACTTTTAGCCACTTAATGGTTAATTGTATTTGACTAAATACCCAAAACAAACATGCTTTGTGTGACTAAATGTTAGAAAAGGCCACACAAACATAAAATTCATGTGGCCATTGATGATCAATAGTCACACAAAATACAAGTTTCTTCACTTGAAACACCATATGGTCTCACTTATTAACACTTTTAGCCACGTTATGATTAATTGTATGTGACCAAATATCCAAAACAAACATGATTTGTGTGACTAAATATTACAAAAGGCCACACAAACATCAAATTCATGTGGCCATTGGATGAAAAATAGTCACACAAAATACACATCTCTTCACTTTAAACACCATATGGTCACACTTATTAACACTTTTGGTCACTTTATGATTAATTGTATGTGACTAAATAAAAAAAAACATGCTTTGTGTGACTAAATGTTAGAAAAGGCCACACAAACATAAAATTCATGTGGCCATTGGATGATCAATAGTCACACAAAAAACTATTATGTTTTTCATAAACAGAACTAACTACGAATACTAAACAGACTTAACTTAGGTCTGCCAGACTTAACTTTGTACTGGCAGCCTTAACCACTAAAACTAACCTACCAGACTTAACTTTGTGCTGGCAGCCTTAACCACTAAACTTAACTTTTATGCTTAATTGTATGTGACTAAATACCCAAAAGAAACATGATTTGTGTGACTAAATGTTAGAAAAGGCCACACAAACATAAAATTCATGTGGCCATTGGATGATCAATAGTCACACAAAATACACATTTCTTCACTTTAAACACCATATGGTCACACTTATTAAAACTTTTAGCCACTTTATGATTAATTGTATGTGACTAAATACACAAAACACACATGCTTTGTGTGACTAAATTTAGAAAAGGCCACACAAACATAAAATTCATGTGGCCATTGGATGATCAATGGTCACACAAAATACATATTTCTACACTTTAAACACCATATGATCACACTTATTAAAACTTTTGGTCACGTAACTTAATATGTGTGTTTAAAGTTTAGTTTGTGTTAGCTTGCCAAACACTAATGTGTATAGTGACATTTTCTTCTAGAACGATCATGTGACTATATGCCTTTACAATAACTGCAACATATCACAAATGTGTGACTAAATTATGTTAATAAAAAATAAAAAGAAAATAAGAAAGGATGTTACACCTTAGTGAGAATCGAACCCGCGACTTCCCTTACGGAAGTCAAGCGGGTTACCATCTTGACAAGGTAACCTATTCGTTAATGTAATGCATTTCCTTTTTAATATAAAAGTTTAAGCTTCATTGTTTTTGGCTAGTAGCTTAAAGAGTGCTTATAGAAGCGCGTGGCTTTTTCTCCCTCTGTTTATTTTCAACTTGTTTCACTTTTAAATTTTGATTTTAGCAAAACTAAATAAGTTGTAGCTTATTTGGTTTAAAGGGTAAAATATCATAACGGTTTAAATTAAACCATTTTCGTTCATTTTTTTTCTTGATTTCGAACGTTTTTGTACGTCTGGGACCGTTTTGTCCACTTTTTAACGTTTTCATTAAAAAAAACGTATCAAGGCGTACAAAATGTACGAAAGCGAACACAACGTAGCAAAACAAAGAAAAAAGGATAAAGACGTATGAAAACAAAAAAATCATACAAAAATGTACGAAAACATAATAAATTAAAGATGTTATATATGGTCACATGAAGTATTTATTTAGGTGTCTAAATCATAGAGTCATATTTTGTCACACATTATTTAAGTGTAGTCACAATTCGATACATATGGTCACGTAAGTTAATATGTATGTCTACTTAATGCTTACTTGTGCTTAACAATTAAACTCTTGGCTTATTTAGTATTCTGTTGAGCTTATTAGTTCATTTTCCATCTTATTTGTAAGCTTATTAAAAAGTTTGCAAAAAGAAAATTGAAAAACAAAAATGTGGGAAACTAGGAAGTCAAGAGTGGGCCCCAAGGCTCGAACCCAAGACCTCCACTAGTCTCAACCACACTTACACACCATACTCCACTACCACAAGCGCCCTAAGGACTTACATGTATTTCTTGCAAAATTTAATATTTAACCACATTGTGTAGTTTTAGCTTATTTCATTTCCAGGTTTTTTCTTATTCAAATAAGCTGATTGTCTTGTTTTATTTTTCCTAGGTTTTAATTAGTTTTAAGTACTCTAACAAAAAAAATTCATATTTTTCCTATTTCGTTTAATATTTTTAATAATATTTTAAGATAAAAAGTATTTTTAATCCATGATAAATAAAATAAAAATCAGAAAAATACAAATCTTTTTCCTAAAATTGTTTTTAACCATTTAGGACCTTAGAAAAATAAATTTGCATTTGTAGAGTTAAAATTTGGTAGTTTAGGTTTTTAGGCTCGTTAAGTTCCCGGTAATCTCGCGTTTTTAGTTTTGATTAGATTAGGGATTAATTGTAATTTGCTTTATTGTTTAGGGCTTAGTTGTAATTTGCTTTATTGTTGTATAGTATTTGTCTTAGTTTACAAAACCTAATGCACATGACCCATGACAATTGTCAATTACCCATTGTTGATCATAAGTCATGTATTGGTCGATAATATGACACTATAAGCCACTACAACCCAATGCACATGACCCATTACCCATGTTAATTAATCATTGTAAACATTCATGAATGTGTCTTAACATGACACTCTAACCAACTATAACCCGATGCATATGACCCATATGATGTCAAATACCCATTATAATGAATGTGACCAGTGATAACCTAATGCACACGACCTATGACCCATGTGAATTAGCCATCATCACCGGTCATGCATGGGTTGCACCGCCTTGGTAGGTGTATAGTTATAGTCTGAAGGTTATATGAATTGTATTTGAGGTTATTAAAGGCGGTCATGCATGGGTTGCACCGGCTTGGTAGGTGTATACTGTTTGTCACAGACACTAAGAAGCAAGTATCCAGGGACCTCCCGATCATGTTATCCGGGATTGAGAAAGTTTGAACTCGGCTTGAGATTGACTCGAAAAGCTTGATTTATATGTAAAGATGTGTTTTCTTACAAAAGTTAAAAATGAAATATAACCTAAGAATCGAATTCGGTTCGAATTCAGCTCGAAATACATTCATAAATAAGTATTTACACTTAGTACACTTACATACAAAATATATAAAAACATATATATGCTGTATCACTTACAAGCTCGAAAAATCATCAATAACTCGAGTCGAACTAATATAAGGTTGAGCTCAACTCATTAAACATTTTGAGTTCATTTGATAGGCTTGAGATTGAGCTCAAAGCTCGATAAGAATCAACTCGAATGAACTCTAGTTACTCAACAAAAGCTCAAATCATTCACGCCTTAATAGGGGTGAGCATCGGGTCAATACCGACCCGACCTGACCCGAGAAATCCCGAAACCAAATTTCAGGAAAAACCTAAACCGAATACCGAACCGAAATTACTCAGCTTTACTCTGGTCGATTCGAGACAAGTCAGTTTAAATCAGTTTTGGTTGTTTTTTTCCGGTTTTGACCCGAACCGACCCGAACCGAGAAATCCCAAAACCAAATTCGAGGAAACCTAAACCGAATACCAAACCGAGTATGGTCGATTCGGTTTCCGTCGTTTCACTCAGTTTCGGTCGGTTTTGCTCACCCCTGCGCCTTGTCCTTACCTATTTTACTTAAAAAAACAAAACCGTCTTTTCCCCAAAATTTCAATCTCCCTCTCAGATCCTTTCTCCAAAATTTCAATCTCCCTCTTTTGATCCCGCCCCTTTTTCCCCAAAAATCAAAACCCTAAAACTAATTTTAAATCACTTCTTCCATTTTCTTCTTCTCACCCCACACACACACACACACAAACCACCCATAAGTCCATAACCATTTTTGGTTCCGTTGTGATCGTGGTCGCAATCTAATTTGTTTTATCTTTGATTTCATTTGATTTCGATCAGGTACTTTTTTCGATCAGTTTGGTAGCTCTGTTGGCAATGGAATTGAAGGAAGATCTTCTTGTATTGCTAAGTGATGTTGATGGTCTTTATAGTGGTGCTCCGAGTGATCTGCGGTCAAGGCTAATTGAAACATATGTTAAACAAAAACATCATAAGGCAATTAGTTTTGGAGATAAGTCAAGGATGGGACGAGGTGGGGATGATAAGTGAACAGGTGAGAGCTCTTGTTGCAAACTGCAATTGTTTTGATATTTTTGTATGTTTAAGGTCTTATGAAAAACATGATTTGAGGTCCTTTCTTTCATTTGGTTTTTTAGAAACAAAAGCGTAGAGCAGAATATGGTGGTGTGAAACATTGATCGATCCTGGATAACTAGGATAGTTGTTAGTTTATTGATTGCTGTGGATATTTAGTTGTGCTTTCTAATAAAGGCGTACAGGAAAAGTAGATGTTCAACAGTGTATGTTCAATGATTCTTCTTGTTATTTGTTAGTGGCGTCTGATAGGGAATTAGGATTTTGCTAATTCTGAAGATCCTCTATCAATGGCCTTGTTTGCATATATGTGTGATATAGTTCTTGTTTGTGGCGTAAAATAGTGGATCACAAATCTGAACGACAAGTATACAAAGCTGTAGTTGACGTGGTAAATTGCTCAGCTGGTATAGTGTGCGAAATCTCGTGCGTTTTACAATTTGTTGGTGTGCGGTTCTGTTTTTATGGATTACCTTTGAGAATAGCCCATTGAGTTTTCTATCACTATAATAGAACTAAAGGGGTCATATGTGTCGTTAGTTGCTGAAAGTATAATTTTATTTCAAACTATTCGTAAAATATTATAATTTTTACAAAAGTTTAGACACTAGTTAATAGTTTTAGTGTTTCGGGTCAACCCGTCTCGTTTTTACCCATTACCTAAAAGTCCCATTTAAGGAGGATACTTATTTAGTTTTATATGTCTGATTGCAGCTGGTCTCAACTCCTGGACAACCTTGCTCTTGAAAACGTAAGCATATGCTCTCAAACAACGTCTTTTTCCCTTAAAGCTTTCTTCTTTTGCTTTTCTTTCTTTGCATTTTCTTATTATATAAGTCTACACTATGCAGATAAAGTGGATATGCCCAACTGCACCTACTCTTCTAGTGAGTGTGCTTGGTGAATATGCTTGCACTGCCTGTAAGATATCAATATTGAAACCATAACGAGTATAAAATCATCATTTTATTCCATAATGATAATTAGCTAAGATTTTTGGTCTTTAATAGGGTTTGATGAGGGAGAGCTCTGAGAAGACGGTCCAAGAGATGTTGAAGGTTTAGATGCCTCGGTTGCACACATAGCTAACTTGTTTTCTACCGAGCCTTCTGATGGTAATGTTGTTATCTTTTTTTTAGCGATTACCCTTTTGGTTAACGGTTACAAAATAGGTGGATGGTTTTTACCGTTATTTGTTGGAATCGCTGAACTTCATTGTAATAATAGATTTGTTATCTTTTTTAACAGTTAAACTTGGTATCGGGGGATTCAGTATGGGAGCTGCATGTGCACTTTATTTTGCCACTTGTTTTGCACAAGGAAGATACGGAAATGGAAGCCCCTACCCCGTCAACTTAAAAGCTATTGTAGGATTGAGTGGCTGGCTTCCTGGTGGACGGTAAAATATTTAGATTATGTTATTGTCGAGTTGGTCAACTATGTTAAGCTAAGAGATTAAACTATAAAGTAAACGGGTCAAAATCATCTGAAGTGTAATCATACACATATATTATCGACAGAAATTGACACTACCAAGAAATGCTATGAGCATTTGTCGAATAGTGAAAGTCAATAGTCCATTAAACTACAACAATTTCTTTAGTTGTTAATTTAATATGATTGAGTTACATGAGGTTGAATTCAAGATTCAATTGATGCGTTGCAGGAATTTGAGAAACGCGATAGGGGGATCACATGATGCCATTAGACGTGCCGCCTTATTGCCGATTATGCTTTGTCATGGAATCAATATGTATTCTAAACTTGTGCAAAGATTGACCCGTTCCTGGACAAACGGGTGAAGTGGGTTGAACAAGTCAGAAACAATAAAGTGTATTTATGATAGATAAATATTCTAAAGTATGTAAAAAATAATATTTCCGATTAATCGTAGTTACAACCAAGTCTTTTGATGACCCTTATTTACCAATTACCTATGCCCATTCATCTTGCAACTACTATGCATGATTATATCATTTAACTTAGCAATTTACAGGTGATGAAGTGGTCCCATACACATTCGGAGAGAGGTCCTCTCAGATCTTGAGCTCAGCTGGATTTAGACATGTTACATTCAAAACATACGAAGGGTACTAAATAAAGTACGTTGCATGGAAACAATAAGAAGTACGTTGCACAAACTGAAAACACTTGCGAAAGTACGTGAATTTTGCTTGCTGACTACCCTTGTTCAAATATGTAATATGAAAAATCTATAAACTCTAAATGCAATCTATTTGACCTCAAAGTCAGATTGTACTTATATCATTTTACAACATGATGGTTGAAAATGTTTTCTTTGCTATGTACTAGGAATAATGAGGTTCAGTTTGCTGGTGAGATACAGCCCCGAGGGTCTCGTTACTCTGTGGAATTTCCGTCATGTGATCAAAAGGTTGTGACACGTCGAGTGAATGTATAGGGAATAAACCCCTTTTCTCTGCACTAAGTATTTAGTTATTTACATAGTGGGCCAGAGGATGAACTAGATTCAGTAAAGCATTACAGTAATGTTTTTCTTTGCCAAAATGCAGATGCTTAATCACAAGTATTAAAGTCTGAGACTGCCACAATCAAGGTACTTCACTATGTTAAATTATAAGTGAAAACAGCTGGTTTTGTAATTACTAGCAAACCCGTCCAGGCCCAATATCTGAATCAATTTCATACAGGTCTTGACAACAGCCCTCGTTTGGCACACACGGACTTCAAAACAGCAGAAGCAGAATCTACATGATGGGATGGGTTTGGACGAGTCAACTGAGACTCACCGCTGGGTCAAAGGCCCTTTAAACCCTGAACATCAGAAGAAGTGGTGGAACATGTGTTGTCTTGACCTCGGGTCAACCTGAGCTGACCTGTCGATTGGTAACCTTTATTAAGACATACTAACATTTTATAAATGTTTCATTTTGCTTGTAGATATCAGATACGATTGAGAATGAAAAGGTGGTAAATAAGACTTTCAAGATATACAATGTGGATCGTTCGGTTTGTGGCCGTGTGGCACGTGCTGTTGCAATGAAGTATGGAGATACTGGTTTTGCTGGGCAGTTAAACATAACGTAAGAACCTGTATCTAAATAGGAAGTATCTAAGTAACAGTGTTTGTATTTGAGAATATGATTATATACGACATTACAATCTAAGTAACGAGTTTTATTCAATTTGAAATTTCATTTTGTTTTTAATTATGTTATATATATATACTCATTCCAGCAACACTAACATAGTATTAGCATTAATAAATTGCTTCAGCAGTACTAACTTAGTACTAGCAGTAGTAACTCTGCGCAGTACTAACTTAGTACTAGCAGTAGTAACTGTGTGACTAAAAGATGCGCTCACATAATATGGTCACGCTTATCAACACTATTGGTCACTCTTTGTTTAATTCGATGTGTGACTAAATATTATAAAATGTCACAGAAACTAAAAATTCATGTGACCATTGGATGAATAATAGTCACACAAAATAGAATATTTCTTCACTTTAAACAGCATATGGTCACACTTATTAACACTTTTGGCCACTTAATGCTTAATTGTATGTGACGAAATACCCAAAACAAACATGCTTTGTGTGACTAAATATTACAAAAGGCCACACAAAAACAAAATTCACGTGGCCATTGGATGATCAATAGTCACACAAAATACACATTTCTTCACTTTAAACGGCATATAGTCACACTTATTAACACTTTTGGCCACTTTATGATTAATTGTATGTGACTAAATACCTAAAAGAAACATGCTTTGTGTGACTAAATGTTAGAAAAGGTCACATAAACATAAAATTCATGTGGCCATTAGATGATCAATAGTCACACAAAATATACATTTCTTCACATTAAACACCATATGGTCACACTTATTAACACTTTTAACCACTTTATGCTTAATTGTATGTGACTAAATACCCAAAAGAAACATGCTTTGTGTGACTAAATGTTAGAAAAGGCCACACAAACATAAAATTAATGTGGCCATTGGAAGATCAATAGTCAAACAAAACACACATTTCTTCACTTAAAACACCATATGGTCACACTTATTAACACTTTTGGCCACTTTATGCTTAATTGTATGTGACTAAATACACAAAACAAACATGCTTTGTGTGACTAAATTTTAGAAAAGGCCACACAAACATAAAATTCAAGTGGCCATTGGATGATCAATAGTCACACGAAACATACATTTCTTCACTGTAAACACCATATGGTCACACTTATTAACACTTTTGGCCACTTTATGATTAATTGTATGTGACTAAATACCCAAAAGAAACATGCTTTGTGTGACTAAATGTTAGAAAAGGCCACATAAACATAAAATTCAAGTGGCCATTGGATGCTCAATAGTCACACAAAACACACATTTCTTCACTTAAAACACCATATGGTCACACTTATTAACACTTTTAGCCACTTTATGGTTAATTGTATGTGACTAAATACCCAAAACAAACATGCTTTGTGTGACTAAATGTTAGAAAAGGCCACACAAACATAAATTCATGTGGCCATTGGATGATCAATAATCACTCCAAATACACGTTTCTTCACTTTAAACACCATATGGTCACACTTATTAACACTTTTAGCCACTTTATGATTAATTGTATGTGACTAAATACCCAAAACAAACATGCTTTGTGTGACTATACAGTGTTTATGGTCGCTAATAAGGATTAATCCAACAAAATTTGTACCTAATTACTCGCACATGTTAAGGTTTTGGTTACTGTTTTGTAATAGAGACTAAAAAAAAGTCAAACACGTGACCATAGAGCACCTATGGTCGCGCGAACTTTAGTCACACATGGTCGAAAAATCATGTGTGACTATATGTATATCGTCACACATATTCGATGTAGCCAAATCTACTTTTTGTTCTAGTGGGATCTCCCTTGCATACCGTGGGTATACTTCTAATAAACCAATTCATTTAGACATGGGATTTCGAACTTTCAAATTCAGACTTCATGTGCAGCCTCCAAACGCATATACGTCACATAAGATGATCTGAAAAACACTAAGAAGAATATCTTACCACAACTGCAGACGAACAGTACAATCTTCAAGATACATCATCTTCGACAAGAATTCAATTCCAGTAGTTTCCTGATCAATATAGAACACAGTTTAGTCTATGGTATATGTTATTGTGCTCACTCTTAAGCGAGCTGCTCAACTTTAACATTTAGGTAGAACATAAACATTGTTATAACTCTGTTATGATCTTGTAACAAATATCTGTAACAGCTAACGGCATAATTCACTCCTTTAGACAACATAACACAATAGATCATCCATCAGACAAACACAATGACGCAACCAATGAAATTCTATAGATGCTAACACACTATTGCATCAAGTGTAAAATGGTGACCTCAGTGCAACAAAGCCTCAAGGCTTGTGATATATTTTCTGCAAGGTCCCTCCACTACTGAACATATCATTTCCATGAATACTATTATCTCAAGTATGATTAACCAATTCAACAGAACTCAACAAGAACAAAATCGGTCTAAATAACAATAAGACAGAATTACCTACAACATAGAATTTCATGTCATTCATCCTTACAACCTCCTATCTAAAGAACTATATTTAGGAAATGATCATGATAATGCTATCATCATGTTATATAATTAAGTGTGGCATGATAACAAATCAATTACCTCAGTCAACAGATAAATGTGATGGAAGGACAATTTCATTATGGCATCAACTCAATAACTAAAGGCCTTCTACATAGAAAATGAAGTTCCCCGATGGCGATCATTGATCCTAAATGCCTTCTACTTAGGAAACTATAACAAGTAAATACAACTTCCGTCTACATTCAAAATACAAATACCAGCTAACTACAATCGAGCTACCATCGCAACACTTTATTAAAAATTACTATCAAATACTCCTCCTAACATCATAGTAAAATTACCATGAGTATTTAACTTCTGCAACTCAAGTAACTTATAAACATTATCTAGAAAAACTAGCATGATACGCAATTGATCTTTCTCGGCTTTATACAAACCAACCAACTGACTAAACAAAACAATAAATTGCAAATCTAAATGCAACAATCGTACCCGTACATAAATATCACAAATCAATAAACTATCATTAACTCCATACAAACAAGAATAAATAAGTATAATCATAATAATTGATAAATTATAACTCCATTAAGACATCAATCCTAAACAAAAACTAATGACATCATTAAAAATTGAATCAACAAACATAACATTATATAAGTATCACATAAGCTTAGATCTAAATAAGCAAAAAAGGTTAGAAAAAGGTGTAAATGAGAAGAGGTGTCGTACGGATCTGAAAGCAATCTATACCTTTGTTTTAGGTGCAAGACCTGCCATAAGGGCATCAACTGCGTTTCCAGCGTTGTTTACTTTAATGAAACTGATAGTGGAGTTGATAACAAGAAGACACATGATACCAACAAAATCTTGACAATCTGGTGGCTTCCCACCTACATTGGCCAATGCAATAGCCATAATTTTTGCAGCCTCCATGACCCATGATAGGGGATTCCACATAAACCCGAGAAACTTAAGCAATTTGCTTTCCTGTTATCGACAAAAAATAATAAGTTAGCCATTTGGAATTAAAGCTACCAGAAAAACTTCAATTAAGGGTGTGATTTATGTGAGAGTCATTCAATTAGAGATACTCCCCCTGGTAAAACTTCAAAAGGAAATACATATTAGGCATTACCATATCAATTAGAGATTCTTCCCCTGGTAAAACTTCAATTAAAGATACTTCCCCTGGGTTAGGGGATAAGGCTTTGATAGCGATGGTGGTGGTGGTGGGTGGCGGGTGGTGGAGTTGAGAAACTAGACTATTGAAGAGGGTGATGGAGATTAGGATTTGTTTTGTGAGAGTGGTGAGGCGTTGGTGAGTTATTTCGGGGAAATGGTGTAGGGTTTTGTGTGTCTAATTTTTGGTGAAGCGACAAATGAAAAGTTGGAATTTTGGTGTAGCGGCAAGTGAAAATTTGTATACCGCTAAAACTATTAGGCATAAATAGATCATTTATTTTGTATGTATTAGTCACATATAAACATAATTTAGATACACATTTGTGATATGGTGTGACTATTGTAAAACCTATGCTACAATTAGGTGACTATTGTAAAACCTATGCTACAATTAAATGTGACTATACACATTAGGTTTTGGCAAGAAAACACACACTAAACTTTAGACACACATATTAACTTACATGACCGTATGTATCGAATTTTGGTTACGCTTAATCATGTATGTTTATGGTTTAGTGTGACCATATATGACATTTGGTCATAGTGTTTAAGTGTGTGACTGATAACACTACACGCGTCGTTCGGGGTCAAAGGAACTTCCTTTTCGTCGAGCAAGTTTTTCAACACCCTAGGCAGTGAACCTAATCGTTGTAGTGTACTATTAGGGTAAGCCACGGGAATAGATATCGTTCTCTAGGGGAATAGGAATTCTAGTGAGGAGTTACTACGCTAAGGTTGGGGTTGAGGAAGATTATTTTTTATCTTTTTATATTTTTTAGGAAATGGAAAGGTACGAATCTCGGGGTTTGGATTTGGGGGGTTGGTATTTCTACCAATTACTCTACTTATCTAATCTAACTAGTGGGTAGTCTATGTCTAATTAATGTGTGCTCGTATGATAGTTTAAGAATGTGTTTACTTAGGTTGTATTACTCCTTAATTATCTCCTATTGATGGTTGAATTGTCACGTCCTTATTCCTAATCGCGTTGTGTGTCTAAGGTCGTAGGGTATGCGTTTATCCCTAACTCTTTGAAACTACCAAAGGGTCTCATCTACAAAATCTCTAGGATTTATAAACTCTAACTCTAAGGTACTCTTTGGATGGTTTAGCCTATAACTACTCTAGGTGTTATAGTCTAAGGTTCGCAAAGATTAATCAAGCATTAACTACACAACGAATGACCTATCGCATTACTAGATCATTAACAATTAAGATTAGAGACAATCAATCAATATTCAATAGTTAAGTTTCATATTCCCTAAGCAAACACACAAGTAAATTAGCCGGACATGGAGAACATGCAAGCATACACACAAATAATTGAATACATAATTGAATTAATGAAGTAAAACACTTATCTTGATGTAAGATAGGGTTTAGAACCCTAAAATACTGTACAAGACAGCCTTGGTTCGGTTTAGGTTTTTACTCCAAAAGACTACACACTGAATAATGAAAAATTCGGATTCTATATATAAGATTACATTCGCGACGGCGTCACCTTATGATTTGTGACGCCGTTGGGTCGCCGTCATTAGGGTTTCGTCTTGGCCACGTTAGTCTTGCGACGGCGTCACCTTATGCTTGTGACGCCGTCCTCTTCAGCCTCTGACACCGTCTGGATCAAATCTAGGCCGTCTGAGTTGCGACGGCCTACTCTTTTAAAGCCTGACACCGTCACTTGTAAATAAGCAATTTGGCTACTGAGCCATCACAAAAGTGATGCGACGGCGTCGCAGTTAACACCTGACGCCGTCCCCTTGTATTGCAGCAGCTTGAGTGTCTCGATTCTTGACTTTGGCCATTTTCTTCGTATATCCACGCCTTTTCGTCCAAATAAGTGCCATTCCAGCAATTTGCCTTCAAGAGACCTAAAAAGTGAAAAGGAACGATATTAAGTAATAACGGATACAAAAGTGATCAAATAAGGGCTTAAACGACCCCTCAAAATGGTACATTTTAAAACCTTATCAGTGACATATATTTGTCACTTTTAAATGCATATCGTGACTAATGCTTCAAACTTACTTTTCAGTTGTCACACATTTCAAATTCATATGTGGCTAAATATTCAGCAAAAAATAGCAGTCACTTTTAAATAATATGTGACAAACTTGACTATATAATTTAGTCACATACACAATTACTTCATGTAACCATATATAGATTTTGGTCACACTCTTCATTTGTGTGACATATATTTGTCACATACTTATATATATAGTGTGACTAATGTTCCAAACTTAATTGTATCTGTCACATGTACAAAATTATAAGTGACTAAATAATAAAAAAAAATACCAGTCACCTCTAGTCACATTAATATTCAAATGTGTGACAATGAAATTCTGAAAAGGTCACACAAGTCGGATCAACTGTTGCCGTTTATTTTATTCTTGTACATTTAGTCACATAAATATCTGACTGTGTGGTCGTTCAAAAAACAGCATGTGTGACGAAATCCCAGATTTGTACTAATTAGTAGCAAAGTACAAAATAACAATGGTGGTTGTTATTTTACTTTAATGACTTGCCATTTTCATGATTAGGGGTCTTCTTGTCAGTTCATAGGATGGTATGATCCGAAAATGCGTGCTTGTTCAACAATGATCATACCTGGCCATTTGAGGGGGATAAATGAGCTTGAGGCAAGATTATAAGCTTCTCAAGCCGAAGTGTGGAAGTGAAAGGTTTACACGGTGCTCAATTCGATTCTGTTCTTGATTGTTTATGCATTTGGATAACTCTTTAGCTATTATGTATAATGGTGGTATTTTGTGTTTTGTGGAAATGTAAGGACTTGTTAGGGCATCATCTTAGTGTAACAATTTTGATCAAACAATGATGTAGTATGTACTAACTTTACATCCTCTTTAATAGAATGTTTCATGTTTTCCTATATTGAAAATGGAGGTAATTAAGTCTCCTATTTGGTTATGAATTTTGTTTTTATAACAGCTGAGTTTACCTTATCTTTATGTAGTTGGTTATGAATTTCGTTAGTATTGACTTTTTTATTAGTATTGACTTTGGTTAGTATTGACTTTATACACATGGTTATAAACATTGTTACCTTTAGAGGCTAGTAAAAATTTGGTCATTTAGTACTTGTTGATTTGAGTCTTCAATTGGGTACCAGTTAACCATTTTGGTCATTTACAACTGTAGGCATCAAATGTTAAACTGCTTGCACAGTTGTGATGTTATCCGAAATTTAACATTTGATGCCTACAGTTGTAAATGCAGTATGTTGCCTAGTCTTTATTGGAAGAGTTGTGATGAATCATAAACTCTTCTTGGAAGAGTATGCTAGGATGAATCATAAACTGCTTGCACACCACTTGAATGGACCTGATATTCATTCTGTTGCCTAGTCCTTCTTGGAAGAGTATGCTAGGATGAATCATAAACTGCTTGCACACCACTTGAATGGACCTGATATTCAGGTTGGGATTGAACATCATTAGCTTGAACTTGACTTTCAGATTGAACACAACTTGCTTGAACTATAACATCTTGAATTTAAACAACACTTGGACCTTCAGCTAGTTTCTTTGCTGCAAGTTTATTACCTTTAGGATGTGTCTTCTTTGCAGAAACATATTTTGCTACAAATCTTTTGGGAACTTTTTTACCTTTTCCTTTAGCACTTGATCTTTTTTTAGGCACACTTTGACTACTTTGAGTTCTACATATACCATCCTTCTCAAGACATGTTTTTCGGTTGTGTCCAGCAATGCCACAAACACTACACTTTACACTCTTCCAAGCCTTAGACAACTTACCATTCTTAATAATATCTCCAGTTTCATAAGTTGTCCTTCTTATTTTTTTTAATGTTTTGATACCCTTAGTTGTTTGATGTTTTGGTGGAACAACAATTGATTTTTCCCAATGCTCATTGCCATTTATGAGCTGGATAGTGTGTTTGTAAGTTTCTTGCCGAGTGTTAAAATACTAACAAGGATGAACCCATGTTTCCACAGATCCTACTTATTGTCCATTTAAATCCATATTCCAATTGGTAGCAACAACATGTTTAAATGGTAAACCTATTATCTCTCATCTTCTACAAGTGCAAGTCTTACTTACAACATTCACTACACATTGGTCTCCCTATGGTCCACTAACCTGAAACTTATCTCCCCGATTCTATAGAACATTTTACTTAACAACATTTTTCTGAATCACATACAACATGTGCTATGCAGTTGGTATTAGTGGCCAATTACTCTTTTCAATCACATTCAAAACATTCACTATTCTCTTCATACAGTATTCCTGATGTATTCTAAGGCTGTAATGATTGGTTTGTTCATACCTCAAAGTCTCAAACTATTTTCCTATGAAACACTTGACACATGTTATTAAGTATCACTTCAAAATGAGCTCTTCTAGAGAATAAAAAAAGTTGTATTGATTATAAAATTCATAATCCATTAACCAATACCACTTAAGTTATAAAATAGATAATTTACCTGAAAATGTGCCCTTGGCCAATGGATTGGTGGTATCATACTTAACAGTTGAGGCTGTTGCATTAACATATACCACTAAATCTTTTGAAAACAAGCATAGCTTTCTCAAACTATATAACAGTTGAGGTTGTTGCACATCTCTAAAAACAATCTTTGATGGCCCTGGCTTTCCATTGAACTTTTATTTTCTCATGAATGCTTCTAAAACATAATATGTGCTTTGCATTTGGAAAATTTTTGCTAAAGCTGGAATGATACCCTGCACAAAATCACATATATTAAGTGTCCGTTTAAAAATAAAGGAACATGAATTCAATACCAATTTAAGGGAGAACCTTTTGTATGTCACTAATAAAAGTAAAGTTTGAGTTTGGTTGTAGTTCAAGATCATCACATAAACATTGAAGAAACCAAGTCCATGATTATATGTTTTCTGATTCTACAAAAGGGTAAATACCATTGTTGCTATCAATTCCCACAACTGTAAAAAGTTAACCATTGAAAGGACCATCAATACAAAAAATATCTAATCCAAAAAACTCTCTCTCTTACAAGCTTTAAATCATGTGTTAGGTTCCCATATTAGTAACACAAGCATCAATACAAGAAAGGAGATAAGAGAGTGATCGGTTGAACACACACACATACTCTACTCGTAGGATATGAGAGAAGAGTTAAGCATAAGTGAAATGTAAATGTGAACAACCAACCTTCAAGAGAAGGTTTACATGGGTATTTATAGGAAGGAACTAGGGCAACATGCAAGTTCCCTTCCTTTCCCATAATGGGCTTTGGCATAGGCTCATGGGCTTTCTACATGAGCCTAGCCTTGATTACTAACATAAAAGCCATAATTAAGCTAACTATTACATATTAATAACTAACACTTGAATTCTAGTTTAGGAGTGATTCCAACAATCTCCCCCTAAGTGTTAGTGATTGATGATTCGATCTTTAAACATTGTAGGTGTTGATGTAATAGTAGCTTTGACGTCTTCTGACATTCTTCTTTCTTGTGAGAAGAAGTGCCTTGATTCGAACAATCTCCCCAGTGTAGGGAAATTATTTCCTTTGAAGTATTCTGCTTTGACGTCATCATTTTCTTTGTTCTTTGATCCTTGTTCTTTGTGATGGAAGTGATAGTATGTTGTAGTTGTCTGCATCAGGTCCGCTTCATCGCTCCAGTGTCTCCACGTCTTTCTCCAACATGCTCACACGCTCTTTGATGTTGGATTTCAGTACAAATGTAGTTCTCTTAGTCTTTAAACTTTGTAGATTCTTTGATTTTGACGAAGAATCATTCTGAATTTGTGTTGCCTTTTGAGAGAACTTCAATTTGTGTTGTTTTCGGTGTGAACATGTGGAGAATCTGCACGATCTTTTCCACCCGCAAGCATCCATAAGAAGAAAATATAAAACATGGGTTAGAAATAATCCAGAGCTTACAAGTTTGAACTTCGAGAGTGTTAACAACATAGTCTGAAAACACAACTCTAATTCTCACAAAGGCTGTTCCTAAACTGGAGTCCGAAAAGTGAGATAACGCGATGTACCGAAGTACACCTACAGTTCAGATGAGTCGCTGAGGTACACCGAAGCATCACCCCACGACTGTAGACCGTTTGAGACACACTAAGCGTAATCCACGTAGAATTACTGAAGTGACCTCGTCAGGGTTGTTTGATGATGACCCTGGCAGGAGTTTCCATTCAATCACTGAAGATCACAATTGTGAACATCTCATAAATGCTCTCGACAGATTGCTAAGATCTGTGTAGGACTCGATAATGTATCACTTGCGTCCTTATTATTGAATGAAAAGTGATGAAATGTCAAGTGTACCTAAGAGATCTTTTGATGAATCTCGTGGCTCTAGACTCAATAGTGCGCTTTGGTTTTCTTGAGCGGAGACTAGGGAGAGGGTCTCCTTCTTCAATACCAGCAATCTCTAAGAGAAAGCTGATATTTTACATAGGGTTCCCTGTGAGAATGAAACAAGCTTCTGTTGAGAGAATCTTGAGTGGCTAAGAAGGTTTAGAGCATGCGTCACTGGGTCTATGACAACTTTGATCTTCAATACCGGTGTCATCAAGTGACAACCAGTAGCATATGAATTGAACCCGGTGTCTGCCCTAAGTTGAATAATCTTGAGGGCTATTTCTTTTCACCCTTTTCTTTACGTTTCTTTTTAATTCTTCAACTCCTTCTTTCTCCGATTCTCATTTTCTCCTTTTTATAATCATACCTAAGGACTTCTAATTCTAACTATTGGTGGTGTCCTTGGGTAGATCCCTCTGGCTCTGGTGGATCATAGGACGGTTATTCCTAACCTTATTCACCTTATAACTCCATGACTAACCTATGTTGCCATAAAAACCATTTTCATGAAAATCTCTCAAAGTGGTTACGAGTAAAAGCATTTAATACCACTGTTGAGAGTTTAAGATTTTGTAGAAATACTCCCCCTCCACACGTGCTTAAGTGTTTTGACAGAAATCTGTACGGTGAGAGAAGAGCGCGCACTTTTGAATTGATCAACTCAAGATAGACAATCCCCCGCAAGACACGGTTATGTTGCATAGTTAAAGAGTTACATTGTCAGCTTTTAGGTGACAACTAGCTCTAATAACTACTTTGAAGTTGTGGACAAACCTCGAAAGTTTGTCAAACCCGTCAAAGTTCATGTCTACCAAGAGTTTCTCGAATGGTACATTCTACTAGGACAAGTCCTTTGCGAGACACGTTTACATCACTAGCGAACTAGTTTGAAATTATTACCCGTCCCGGACAAGTCTTTTCGAGTTACTAACATTTAAGATCTCGTCAATTCATTGGTTAAGTCTTTTGGCACAACGATTCATTTGCAATTCACAACATATTTCTTATCACATAATTTTTCTCCCCCTCAAAAATGGCATATAAATGTTATTTTTGACGAGATTTTGATATCGAATATGTCCATTTCGAGTTTTGCGGGAAGATTACCACGAAGAACAATTTGTGAACAAAGTTTTTAAGCAAATACTCGCCCTCAACAAGTGATGTAAACTTTTGTGGTTTTGAAAAACATAAGGGGAAGTACTTGTTCTTTTGAGCAAAACTTTTGAAAATGAAAGTTTTGATAGTTTTACTCAAAAGGAAGAAGCTTTCGCTCCTTTTATAGGATTGTGGCACTGATGCGTACCACAGGGTCCTTTCATTACAAGTACGGGTTGTACACTGTTATGTGTGCACAAGCCATAGTCATATTAAAATCACACATCCAATTGATAAGTTAAAGAAACAAATCAAGGGTTACCAGGAGAATCAGGTAGTTCAGCAATAACTCTGGGAATGCGTTCTGGACGTTGATAGCCTGTGAGAGATATGTTGGGACGACCACCTACGAACCTCTCCAAAGTTCTGAAATGATCCCTTCTGAACAACCTTTCATTTATGCGAGTGATGATATTCTTCACATCCCTTCTCTCCCTCGAATTCCATCTCTTAGGTAACCCAATGCCTTCTTGTATCGCCTTTAACCGATAAGCTAACCCGTCCCTGACTTTCTTCAATGTGTGATCCCCAAACTTATGAAGCTCTTTGCACGCCATCAAGCAATTGCGGTGTAGTTCACTATGGTAGACTACTCCAAATGGTTTGCTGATGAGGGTGTACTGAGCCAGTTGGTTAATGTTTGGAAGGTCTAGCTGCGGTTTAGTGAGGTTAACACGCATCTAATACGATTCCAAGGCAAACTGTATGTCTTCTACACGTTCTTGGATCACTATGCTTATGATGTAGATGAGTAATGACTTGATGTATTCGCGTTGGATAGTTGTAGAGAAGTATCGCATTCTTCCTTGCACCTTAGCGAAATGCATATCTTCAATGTCATTTAGCGACAGTCTCAGAAAATCCGCTTCACAGAAGTCATAGTCCTCTTCGTCTTGTCGTTTGACCACAATGTTCTTGAGGAATGTGTAGTCCCACTTTGACAAAAGAGTAACATGCTTAATAACAACGATCCGTTTATCACTAAACACTTCCTTCTTTGATTTTTGAACCTTGCAGCTTTTGTAGAAGATTCTTCGGCGTTCAGGCCAATGATGAATCCCATACATCGCATCAAGGTCATACTTTGCCACTTGGTTAGCAAACATGTGTGTGGCTTCTTCCTCGATGGCTGGATTGTTAGAATAGATTGCTGCTGGGAAAGGAAATGTGAGTGACGTAGCGTACTTCCTTGTAACATCGCTACCGTGTAGAAGAAACTCGAGGTCATTGTTGAAGAAGTAACGGTATGGAATTTGAGGTTGATCCGGTCGGCCAATTGTTGCTAGCGGTCTAGTCCAGTTTGTGTAGTATGGAGCTTTGTCTTGTCATGTGAAGTCGATGTTAGCTTCGGGATTGAGCCAATCGATATTGTTCGACATGGCATGTGCAATGTTTTCGAGATGGTATTCAACTTCAATTGCACTTTCTGAGCTGCCTTTAAGCAGTTGGAAGGCTTCATTCTTAATTCGCCTTAGCTCAGCATGAGTCATCTTCTTTACTCTAAACTATTCTTGAATCAGCTTCACATGCTCCATAGTACGACCATCTACCATTTCTTGACCTTCTGGTTGTGAGGGAGTAGCATCAACAAGTGTAGAAAACCAGTCATATTCTGCAGTGTCATCTTTGTCTAGCCATGAGACAACATTGGTCTTTGTCTTCTTCTTCTTTGGCCTTGAGGAGGACTCTGGTTTCTTTGTTGAGGCGGGAGAGGTGGGTTGTTGTTGGGGCTCTGGGATCTCTTCATCGTCACCACCAGTGTATTCGAAATGATCATCGATTTTCTCTGTGTGTGGTGGTAACTCAGAGTCCTGAGGTTTTCAGTAGCAGCAGAATGTGGAGGAGATCTTTTTTTGGTTGGAGTCCTTTGGGGTGGTGGTGGCATAGAGGAGGATTCACCAGCTTTCTTTGGACGTTTTGGTGCAGAATCCTTGTCCTTTTCATAGTCATCTCTTGGTCGTTTGGGTTGACCTGCAGACTCTTTGCATGAAGACTTGAGTTGATAATCTAGTAGAGCCTCAAAAAATTTAGCTTCATCCGAAGTAAAGGTTGCAAATCGTTTAGACATTTGCATCACCAATTTCAAAATTAACTCAGCTTCAGAGAGATCAGGTGCGTTGGCCATTGTATGTTTAACCAATGCGACGATATTTGGAGTAAGTTGTCTGGAAAATATCTCCCTTGTCACTCCAGGGACAGTGTCGAGAAGAAACTTGTGAGTATATTCTCTTTCCGTCTTCTCCATTTCCCTTTGGAAATCTCCTTTGAGAAGCTTCTGGATATGCTCCCTTTCTTTCAACATCTCGTTTATCCCGTCTTGAAGAAGGTTGATTCTGTCAGCGAGTTGATTTAGCTTTTTGTTGGTCACGTCTTTCTTCCTGACTTGCTTGACAGCTTTGACAATCTTTGTTTTAGCTCGGGATATCCAAGAGTCGGTTGGTTTCTTTACACACTTGGATGCGGATCTGGTTGAGTCTTTGGATGATGGTGGAGAAGAGTGAGAAGACGAGTCTGATGATGATGAGACATGAGGAGGCTCAGGGTCTTTTGGTGGCTCAGAAGTTAGTTCCTTGGAGCGTGCTAGACTATCTAGAAGAAAATCATCATAGTCAACTTCGTCATCTTTTCCAGATTTAGCCATTTCTTCAGCCTTAATCCTGGCTTCTTCATCTGCTTGTGCTTGAGCTTCTTTTTTTTCTTTAGCTACAACCTCAGCATCTTCATCAGGAATTTTCTCAGATTTCTCCATTTCTGGTTCCTCAAAGTCATAGGTGATAGTATCCTCCAGTTGCCTTTGTTGTTGTTCGTGGGTGGTGGTACCAGTTCCCTTATCGGGTTGATTAACTGCATCGGAAACTGGTGTAGATAGTGCACCACCACTTGACCCTCCGGGACCACGAGTTTGTTGTTGTACGAACTCTTTAGCAACGTGTTGAAGTCTTAGATTCTTCAGATTTTTCCTATAGTCTTTGTCCAGTGGTTCTTCATCTGAGCTCTCCTCTTCCTCTGGCACAGCAACTGGGGTTTTACCTTTATCAGCCTTAGGACTTAGAGGTTTTGCTACTGTCAAAGTATCATCGATTGGAGTTTTAGAGTAGATGACTTCTTCGTCTTTTTCAGTGTCCTCTGAGTCCTCGTCCATTAGCTTTTGTTGCGGTTCAGGTTTGGGAATAGGGATTGCCTCCTTTAATGGAACTTTCCATTTACGGGAAGGAATTCTCTTCGGATACCTTCTAGTACTCTCAGTGCTCGCTATACTTCCTGTACTGCCTCTTCTGGTTTTCCTAATAGGTGTCCCAGAAGATTTTTCATCAATAAATCCCACTTTGCCCTTCCACTGCTACCGATATCGTTTGTACGAATAAAGTCCTTTGATAACATCAGTGAGAAGAATATCTGGCAACACTACACCTTGTTTCTTCGTAGTTGATTCTTTGAATCTTACCACGTTGAGTGTGGGTTCAAGTAGCACGGAGTGATGTTTGGGATCTTCAAGTCTTTGGGGAATATCAAGATTGGTTTCAATAATCCTGTTGATCAACAATTTTGTATATATGATATATGGAATCTTGGTGCCAGGCATTTTCAGGTACGTCATCATGTCATCCCAGATCAAAGCAGCATATTCAATGTGTTTCATGTTGACCATGCCCCAAAAGATTTGAAGTTCCATGAGCTTTGGGTGCTCATATCCACTGTCACGTCCGGACACTGATTTAGCAATCACGATGTACAGTGTTCTCCATGGTTGAGGGATGTTCTTGAGATCTACTGAGGAGTGCTTTGTGATAACCCCAGCAGCCTCATCATAGCCGATGTCGACCATGAATTGGAGAATGACCTCTTCTGTAGGAGTAGCAGAGAAGTCAGTAGGCTCGACAGTTGGTAGAAGAAGAACAACCCTCAAATATGCAGGAGTGACTGTGACTTGTTTGTTGTTCAATGTTACCGTCACAGCACTTTGACCTTTGACCTTTTAAATTGTGTGCCAGAATTGATGAATGTAGATCTCCGGTACAAAGAGCAGAATTTGTGAGCATATTTTGGTAAGGGTGAGTCTTCAGAATATCCACGTCAATCAGACAGGAAGACTCAGAACATGTGAAGTTATCAAAGTCGACTATGAGGTTGTTTTTTACGATCTTCATTGGGTAACCATTGGGGAAGATGTCTTCAACAATGAGAACATTTGGTGCATCCAAATTTTCCATTTGAACGTCCATATCATGATCTTGATTCTGAATTTTCACGCGTAATAATAGAATTCGAAGATTAAAGCACGGATTTGAGGATTGAAGCTTAGTCGTAGGATTTGGTGGTTGAGGATAATAAATGTAGAAGTAAATGTGTTTTGAAATTAGGTGGAGAGTTTTATTAAAAATTAGTTTAAGCTTTTGACAATTTCAGTCTCTCCACCTTAACCATTTTCATCCAACGCCCATAACTTCCATTTTGGTTACTAAAAATATGATATTCGGAAAGAAACTTGACGACACTCCCTCTCAACTTAAGAAATAATGAAATTTTATAAATTTGAGTCCGGTGAGTGTCAGTAAACCAGAAATGTGACCACCATTATCAAAGAAACAACCGGGATGAGGTAACATGCAAGTACAAGGTTTTATGAAACTGAAAAATATTTACTTTCTCCCCCTCAACACTTGACCAATAAAAATACTGAATTTAGAAAGGGTAAAGTGTTGACGGAAGATTTGAACTTGCCATGTTGAAAGAAATTTGGATAGAAAAATATTTTTGAATTTTATCAGATTTTATATTTTTGTATTTTGTTTTTGAAAAATATTTACAAGAGATGTTTTGGTGTTTGACTGGATTAAGAATGTTTTAAAAGTTCATCCAGTTCTTCTGGAGTCAAACACCGCATACCAATCCGGTGGACCAACTCATTAAACCTAGCAGGAGCTAAGGCTTTGGTGAGAAGATCTGCCAGTTGGTATTCAGTACCCACAAAGTATAATTCAACGGTACCCTTTTCCACATGATCCTTGATGAAATGATATCGAAGATCGATGTGCTTTGATTTTGAATGTTGAACAGAGTTGCACGAGATCGCAATGGCACTTCGATTGTCGCAGTACATCGGGATTCTATCAAATACGTAACCATAGTCTTTGAGTTGTGTTCTCATCCAAATGACTTGAGCACAACACGCCGACATGGCTACATATTTTGCTTTTGTTGAAGACAGCGATGTACAATCCTGCTTCTTCGATTTCCAGGACACCAGTTTATTACCAAGAAATAGTAAGGCTCCTGAAGTACTTTTCCGAGAATCTAAGCAACCTGCGTGATCAGCTTCTGAAAAAGCTATTAGTTCAAAACCAGAGTCCTTCGGATACCAGATCCCCAAATTAATGGTTCCCTTGATGTTTCAGTTGGTCTCGACTGATAACGGGAGCAAAGATATACGGCAAAGACAATATCAGGTCTACTGGCTGTTAGATACATGAGAGACCCAATGATACTTCGGTATTTGGTAGGGTCAACCAATTTCCCATGCAAATCAGCGTCAAGTTTCTTAGTATGTGCCATTGGTGTGGCATAGGTGTCACAGGTTTGCATTCCATGTTTGTTTAAGATTTCAAGAGCATATTTGGACTGACTTAGGAAAATACCACGGGGTGATTGATGAACTTGCAATCCAAGAAAGAATGTAAGTTCACCCATCATGGACATTTCAAAATATTTTTTCATTAGTTTTGAAAAAGCGTTTGAGTACTTTAGATGTGTTGACCCAAAAATGATGTCATCCACATAAATTTGAACGATTAAAATGTGTCCCCCGTGATATTGTATGAAAAGTGTAGGGTCGACCGAACCTTTGACGAAATTATTAGCGATCAGAAAGGATGATAACATATCATATCACGCCCGAGGGGCTTGTTTGAGACCGTAGAGAGCCTTCTTCAGTTTGTAGACATGATTAGGGAATTTTGGATCAACGAATCCTTCGGTGGCTAACATAGACCATTTCTTTCAGTTGTCCATTGAGAAAACCGGTTTTGACATCCATCGAAAGACCGTGATGTTCATGTGAGCCGCAAACGCCAAAAAATCCATGACCTCAAGACGAGCAACCGGAGCGAATGATTCTTCAAAGTCAATACCCTCTTCCTGTCTATAACCCTTAGCCACCAGACGTAACTTATTCCTTATTACAGTTCCTTCAGCATCCAATTTGTTTTTCCAAATCAATTTGAGACCAATGACGAAGACCCCTGTTGGTCTTTCAACTAATTCCCATACTTCAAGACATTTAAACTGATTGAGTTCTTCTTGCATGGATTCAATCCAGTTTTCTTTAGTCATTGCATCTTTAATATTTTTAGGTTCAGATTGGCAGACCGTGAGTGCATAAATGCAATGTTCACCGTCTGTGTGAAGACGTTGTCTTGTTACGACTGATTGATTCGGGTTACCAATAATGTTCTCAAGAGGATGATCTTTCGTCCAACGATGTGTGGAACGTTGATGTTGATATACATTCTGCAGATTGGGAGGATTCAAATGGCTTGTAGATGATTCTGCAACATCAGGTGTGGCAGTTTCATTAGCAAACGGATTGAAGAACGCATTTGGATCATAATCTGCAGGTGGGGGTTCTTCATTGTTCAGAAGATCATTAGCTGGTTCAGCGTCGTTGGATGCGATTTGTTCAACTTTTGTTGTAGAATCAACTGGTGGTGCTTCCTCAACAGTAGTTGTTGTAGCAGGTGTATCATGTATTGGAATATGATCAGATTGAGCAGCGGAAACATGGGATACACCTGGTACACGTTCATCAATATCATCACTAAACAGAGGAGCAAATAGCTGTTCCATTTGACGTCGAGTTAGTTGTAAACTAGGTTCAGCTGATGATGGAGTTTGAGGGAAGTTTAAACGGTTATGACCGGGTTCCAAGCTGTTATGCTCAGAAGCCATTTCTGTAAGCTCATCGAAATTGGCATGAATCGTTTCCAAAATCTCCCTTGTACGACGATTCCAGATCCGATAACCCTTGGAGTTTTCACAATATCCAACAAAGACTCCAATGTCAGCTTTGGCTTTGAGCTTACCAAAGTCATCACGATCTAAAGTAGGTGTAACTTGAGTTTTATTCAAAGTCCTAGGGTGTTCTTCTACTTCAGCATTCTTTATTGTTCTTTTCTTACGTCGCAACTTCCTATTCTTCCTTGTATTGCTCCTAGGCTGTGAAGTGCGGGCGTTGGGAAAAGAGGCAACTATTCCTGTTTCAGTAGAGGGAAGCACATTAGTTTCTTGTGGTTTGTCATTCGATGTTCTAGAGTCATTTTGAATATGTGTAGGTACAGTTACTACAGTGTTACTATCCCTATCTTGCTTAAGTTTTACCAACTCAGCTTTTAGATCATGGATTTTGTGTAACAAATCTAGATTTTCATTGCAAGTGAGTCCATCTTATCGTAAAACACCTTTGGTGTATGCAAGATGATCATCAAGGTCTTTTGATGCTTTATCAAGAGTCTTTTTGAGTAAATCAAATATGACACCATATTCCTTTTTAACTTTTGAAATCTCTTGTTCATATTTTGAAATTTGACACTTCAAAGACACGTTTTCATCATCCAGTTGCTCAAGTTTTGGATTAAGAGTTTTGGAACGCAACTGGTTGAGTTTGTTTTGGAAAGCTAGTTCTCGATTATGACAATCTTTTTGACACCATTAAAGACGACGTTTTGCATTTGAAAGCTCGTTTGTCACTCGTTCATTTTCAACTTTTAAAGACTGGATTTGTGACACAATATCAGTATTCTCAACATTTTCAACAGAATCAACAGAATCAGCAGAGATATAATCAAATGCATATGCAACAGAATGAAGTAACACAACATTATGGATATCAGCACATATAACATCTTCCAAGAGTCGATCAACATCTTTTCGTAACATTTTCTTTTTACGTTTTGTATTTGAAATAGATGTTTCTGTTTTCTCGAAAACTATTTTCATCAGTCCAAGTTCCTTATGAAATTCCCTTTCCCAATACAATGCACAATTTTTCAAATTTTGAACATGGGGTAAAATTCTTTTCTGAAAAATATCTCTTTGTTCTCGCGCCTGAGGTGATTGAAAATATTTAACTTTTATTTCAGAATGAAATTCAATCTCACGTTCTAAAATTTTGATGTCAGATATGAAAGTGTCAAAATATCTAAGAATTTGACGACTTTCGAGTATTGATTTTACTTCACTGAGTGAAGGTAAAGGACCATTAAATTGTGCAGAATTGGGTTGGGGACCAACATTAGAAGACTCAGACATAGGTGTGATAACCCAAGGTGTGTTAGAAGTATCCTTTTGTGCGACGAAAGTGACGGCTTTTGAATAGTTAAATGGTTTGTTATAAACAACATTTTCTAATTTTGATCGTCTCTCGTTTTCTGCATCTAATTCCTCTTGACGATTATATTCAACAACACTCATAATGGAATCATCAATTCTATGTTCTGCACTATAAACTTTAGGATTTGGTTTGAATGCTCTGTTTGAAAACTTAGGTTTGTAATCAGCAAGATTCGGTCCATATCCGTTTGGATTTGGTTTGAAAGTAAACTTTTGAATAGTTGTGATTGACTCACCATGTTTATAAACAACGTATCGAAACTCCTTGAGTTTGTTTTGTAAGTCGACAATTTCTTCAGGATAGTTATCTATTCATTTCGTTGAGTGCTTTTTGTACTCAGAGAACTGTTTTTGACAATTTAACAACTCAGACTTGGCTTTTTGAGTTTCCAAAGTAAGAGTGTTAAGTTGTTGTTTATGATCATATTTCAGTTGTTCTATTTGAGACAACAAGGCATTCTTAGATGCGACTAGATCACGTATCTGTCGTTCTAATGATTTTTCGTTTTGGTAAGATTTAGCAAAAGCGACTTCAAAACCTTGTTCACGGTTTTCTTGAGTTTTAAAAACGTTGAGTTGCCTTTTTAAGCATTCAATATCCCTGGTTAACAGTGCATTTTAATTTTTTAATTGCTGATTGAGTTCACAACATTGTTCCATTCGGGATCGTTGGTCATTAAGTAAGAGGTCAATATCTGGATTAGGCAGAGGTTCTGCGTGTTCAATGTGAGTCTCAACATGATCATTATTCAGATCCTCAAGTATAACCACGGAGTCAACTTGATTATCAATGGTAACCATGAGGTCATCTTGATCGTCAAATATAACTACTGGATCTAGTTGAGAATCAAAATGAGATGTAGATGGCTCATGTTGAACATTCTGAGCCTCGTCGGATTCAGATGTTGACGGAGATATTAGATCAGTGATGAATATGGTTTGATCCGATACCTGAGACAAGCCGTCAGTGTCATACACTGGGCCTGTGTCACTCATGTGGAGTTTATGCATGTTTTCCATCAACATAACTGCTGCATTAGCCTGCAAGTCCTCCATATCATCATCTGAGTCTGCATCTGCCATAAAACTCTGTTCTTTGTTTGTGAGGGTTCCACCAGCTTCATCCTTGAGAGCCAAAAGTAAAGCCTCTTTGTGATAAGCACTGCCTCTAGTCCTCGGCTTTGGGCATGCATTAGCCAGGTGACCATTCTCATCACAGTTATAGCAACGAAGACCATTAATCGCATTCTGAGCATTACCCTGTTCAACCACTTGAGATCTTTGTTGTTGTGGAGCACCCATGTTATTCCTTCCCATTGGATTAAATCCTTGACCACCGCCCATCTGACGAACATTTCCTCGATTCTGAACTTCAACACGTCCATTGTTAAGAACAGCCTGATTCCTTGTGTTGGATGAGGTACGAATGCGATTGTTGGATTTATTTGAGTATCGGCCGAAGGTTCTAGTAATCATGACAAACCCTTGCTGCAATGCATCAAAAGCTTCTGTATCCTCATTAGATTCACTGTAAAGTGCTTGATCATTGTTGTTGTATGGAACCAATTGAGTTTCTTGAGATTGGTGCTGTGACGGATCATAAGGTGTTATCTTAGCAGATGGTTGAGGAGCGGGTTGTGGAGGATTTATGAATACAGTTTGTAAGGTCAGGAATTGAGGATAACAAGCTTGAGCCCACAAAGCTAGTTGTTGATTATCCGGAAGTGAAGGTGTGACAGTTTGTCCACGGATAACCCTTTATTTGTCAACTTCTTTTTGATGAGGCTTCAAATAGTCGTACAACAAATCCGTAAGTAGCATGATGAAGATTCTTCGCTTGACGGATGAAAATGACATATTTTTCCCAATCAGGACCAAGACTACTCAGGAACTTAGTGTTGACTGCAATTTTTGGCATAATTATGTTATGTTTGTCCAAATCATTGATGATGTCTAAAAATCGATGATGATATGACTCTAATGTCTCCCCTGGTTCAATCATGAAGTGTTCATAAGCCAAGTAGATTTTTGATTCCATGTCTTCTTGATTGAGTTCAGTGCCTTCCATGAGAAGATGAATATGCTCCCTCATTGCTTTAGCAGTCTTTTGAGCATCAACATTTCGAAGTATCGGATTAGTTAATCCCAAAAGGATATATTGCATTGCCAGCTCATCGGCTTCAAAATGTAGAAGTTCATCAGTAGTGAGGTCAGTAAGACTTGCAATGTTGGTGACATCACCTCTTGGTGGATTAGCAGTTGGATCTCCAGGTGTAAGGACAGTAGGCATCTAAAACGGACCTTCCAGGATGACCTTATTTAAGAACTTTCTATGTGGCTTCTTTAGATCACAAAACCTAAAGAACCTAATCACCCATTGATCGTAGTTTCCGGGAGTGAGCATTGGAGGTCTATCAAGTGATCTAGCCTCATGAATGGATTGTTGGCTACTTAAAGCTTCACACATCCTTGCAAACCAAGACGGTTCCTTCATAGTATTCCTGGACGGATGTTGATTGTTAAAGTTTGTGTAAGGTTGTACTTGAAGACTAGGGAGTGGTTGAATCATTTGTGGTTGAATTTCTCCTTGAGTAAATTGTTGTTGATAAACTTGTTGTTGTAGATTGAATTGTTGTTGTTGTTGACTGAGTTGTTGTTGTTGTTGTTGAGGATACACATGAGGAAAGTAGTTAGAGTATGGTAGTTGAGACATCTTGATAACTTGTGTTGTAAAATGGATCTTTGTAGTCGAATGAAACTTTGTTGATGAAGAGTCCTTAGGCGTAGAAACCAAGTGTAGGCAAAGAAAACCTTAGGCGTAAAAATACCAAACTTACACGTAAGATGTAAGCTTACGCGTAGGATTAGCTTACGCGTAGGGTTAAGTAAACCTTAGCTTATGCGTAGACTAAGATATTAGGAGTAGAATGCTTACGCGTAAGACAAGGCTTAGGCGTAAGGAAATGCTTAGGCGTAAAGATTCTACGCGTAAGAGTTAGCGTATGCGTAAAACTAGGGTTTTGCCCAAAAATCCTTTACACTTATACCAGTGTAAAAGATATCCAAAGTCGAAGTGTTTTTAGGCTTATCCAAGCAAGAAAACACTGAGTAAACCAAGAAAACTGAAGATCAAACCTAGGATAACTTACGCGTAAGATTAGGGTTTTCTTATGCGTAGGATTATCCAAAACTGAGTATTCTGCCCAAAGTGTTTCTAAACCAGATTTTTAGGATGAAACAGCTTCAAAATCAGCAAAATAACACAAAAGTGTGAAACTTGATGATCCAAAACTTTTATACACCTTACGCGTAGAAATATCCACACGATTAAAACCAAGCTTAAAAACTATCTAATACACGTAAAGTTGCAAACTTTTTGCTAAAAACTTAAACTTTAACACTAAATAACCTTTAAAGTACAAGAATCTTGGATTTTAAAGTGTAAAAATGCAAGCTTTTGAACATATGAAGATTGTGTACCGAGACTTACGCGTAACACACAATAACGTCAAAAACAAAATCGTTTCACCCAACTATTTGGCGATTGATACCACTGTTTGGTTCCCATATTAGTAACGCAAGCATCAATATAAGAAAGGAGATAAGAGAGTGATTGGTTGAACACACACACACTCTACGCGTAGGATATGAGAGAAGAGTTAAGCATAAGTGAAATGTAAATGTGAACAACCAACCTTCAAGAGAAGGTTTACATGGGTATTTATAGGAAGGAACTAGGGCAACATGCAAGTTCCCTTCCTTTCCCATAATGGGCTTTGGCATAGGCTCATGGGCTTTCTACATGAGTCTAGCCTTGATTACTAACATAAAAGCCATAATTAAGCTAATTATTACATATTAATAACTAACACTTGAATTCTAGTTTAGGAGTGATTCCAACATCATGCCTTCAATTCACCTAAACAAATATAAATTCTCTTGAATACTCTTGTTGGAAGAGTATGATCTACACCAGGTTCCACATTCATCCTAACTTTTGTATTACGTTTTTTCTTTTGTAACTCTACAACATAATCTCTCAACATGGTAAATTGTAGCTTGAATTCACCCCTATTATCTGTTTTTGATTTTTTCCCTTAAAACCTTTTGCATTAACACTTGAAATTCAAATTGGTCGGTAAGTTGATTCTGAACAACCTTGACTGGAATCTGTGGATTGACTTGATCTTGTTCTATTATTTACTTTGAGAGAAAGTTATAGTCAAAACCTGGGATCCCCCTTGACTAAAAACAAGTGTGTTCATCTTCATGACTTCTGACAGTCCAAGTTTTTGTGCCACGCTCTCTGTTGACATACAACATCCATGGGCAGTGTGTTGATGAAGAATCAGTTTTGGCTGCCATTATGTGAGGATCGTATGTATGGAAGATTTGGTGATTCGGGAGGTCTTGGAAGATGGAAGAAAGCCATCTTCAAGTTAGAGAGAGAAACAAGAGAGAAGGGAAAGAACTATGTGTTATTTTATTATGAATGGTGAAGCTTACACTAAGAAATCTCACCCCCTCCATGGAAGTATGGAGGGGTATTTATAGCCTAGCACATACCTAACTATTAAACAATGACATAACTAGTCCATGTGTTTAGCTAAATAAGATAGATAATGTAATCCCATCAATGTCGTTCCATTTACGAGTTAGGAGCGATTCCAACAATCTTCCCCCAATGGGACGACATAAGGGATTACTTACAACATTTACGACAAATAAAGAAAGGTCTTCATAAGCTCTTCAAGTGCTGAGGATGATGAAAGTTTATGCTCTTTGTCTTCTTCTTGTACCTTGACTTGAGAACCGCTTTCTTCACTTGTAGGCAAATGATGTAATATGCATGAATTGGATTAACTTTCCCCCAAATCATGTTGCATGTCTTTAGCAACTTCTCCGTACACTTCATTTTGTCGAAGTTTCTGAATCAGCTTCCCCCCAAAATGACAACCGTCTTCAGCAGATTCGAAACTTTGATGTAGTAAACATTTCTTCTAACTTTTGAAGATTTCAGTACGCAGCGGAATTTGTAGATGAGCAGTAAACCACACAAGGTAAATCTGACTTATTGCGGAAAATCCGTTTGGGGGTAACATGCAAGAAATCAAAAAAGATCTTCTCACGTATGTAGATGCTTCACACTAAACAAACCACGAAAGACGAAATGAAACAACTTCCCCCTGAATGTTGCGGTCTATCGGAATAATAGTTACCACTGAATCTGCAATTACTCGATAAAATGACCGTGTGTGAGGCATCACAACATCATATTTAGGTAACTTCACACCCGATAACTCTGTGAAAGTGAGACGATAACACCAACTTGAGAAATTTTAACCACTGATCGTCTCATTTCTTCCCCCTGATTGAAGAAATTCATGAAAGGAGAGGGTTTTTGAAAAAAAATCTAAAAACATCAAAGGAAGCAGACACCACCTATACTCTCTTCCCCCCGATGTTTTCAATGAATCAGAATCATACACCACGTATATTGATGATAAATTGGAGACAGCGAAACCATGTATGTCCAAGTAATCAAACAATTATGAAGTACCATAAATATCTCGTGAGAATCAACTGCTGATAAAACTTCTCTACTCGTGTATACTCTTCTCAGCTAACTCTTTACCGACCCCATTATCATTCTGATGGCTTTTTGTAGTGACTACTGATGGAGAAAAACCCAATATGACGAACTTGAGACTGAAGTAAAATAACCCGAACTTGTGACTTAAACTTGCACTATTGTCAGACGAAGAACCCTTTTCCTTACCGGGTTGATTAACCGGATCGAAAAGGGGTAAACTTAAAGTTTCTCAAATTATCCACAGCTTTTTGTGACACTTGAGCACAACAACGTAACTCTTTAAAAGTGATAGTTATACGCTGTGAGCACAACAACGTAACTCCTTACATCAGGTATAACTAGACAACTCAAGTCTTTGTCATTCGTAACGGTTAAAGCTCGAACAAGGATCTCGAAGAAACAAGACCCCAACCAACCCCGATATCTTCAAGATACTAAGTACACGCACCCGTGATATCCCACTTCAACCTCAAATAAATAATAGTGAATTCACGTCGTAGTCACATCTTGTGGTTCAATGCTCAAGACTAGCCTTCGTTAATGGTTTAAATGAACTTGATAATGGTTTCCCGATCTTGTCAAAATGTATCCTCCGTGATCATTATTATACCAAAATACCACTCGTTGTTAAATGATATCAAAATTAACACAATGCATTTAAAATACATTGGATGATGAAATTTGCAAACATATTTAACAACAAATCATCCCAAATCTTAAACATTGTGGATCATAAACAGCCAACTTATATGATATATCCTTTTCATCCCGTTAGACCAATCTAATTCACAGCCCAAATCCACCTTCAGTAGGCCCATAGAGAATCAGATCTATTAACAAAGAGGCCAAGTCCAATTGATATGTAATACCCGATCCAGCAATTGCCATACCCGGTCTAATATGCAATATCTATAATTATACCTAACCCTAAACACTTTTAATTGATAAAATATGCCTCTATCACAGACACACTCCTCTCACCAAAACACTGATCAATCTCCATCACTACATCAAACACAATCATAATCGAATTAACCACTCAACCAAACTCGTACCAAATATCTTCGTGTTCTACTTAACTGACTCAAGACATCATAACGTGACATCTAGATCCTTTCGGTCTCGGGTAGGTGATTAATTCGTTTTTGTGTTTGTGTTTGAGAACGAACCCAAGGAAAAGAGAATAGAAATTTTGTTATTATTCTTTTTCTTTTTTTTTGGTTCGGATAAAACTGAAGTATTATCTTCAAACAAATCAGTGATGATTTTTTCATGAGTTTAGACCCTTGAAGGTGGTTGATATTTCAATAACACCCATGAAAAGAAATCTGAGATTAAGAATTAATTTCGAGTCTTGGTTGTTTTAGGAGGAGGATGTGTATATGGGATTTTTGTGGATTTGAGGAGGTAAAGGGTATAGGATTAGATGGATTTGGTATATGTTGGAATTGGATATGGAATGGTGGTATTTGGTTGGTCATGGTCTGAGTCTACCTCTTATCTCTTATTTCTATTCTTACGCGTAAGAAAACATGCTCGAAAAAATGTTACTCGTAACACTTTTACGCGTAAGCAAAGTCTTGGGCGATACGGCTTATGCGTAAGCATAGTCCTTATGCGTAAAACAGACTTATGCGTAAAACCAAGGTTACGCGTAAGAATCCTTACGCATAACTTCACAGTTATGCGTAAATATTTATGAAGATGGCACCTTAGGCTTAAAAATAGGGTTTTGACCCTTTGTTGACTTTTTCCGACAAGTTTTCCGACCAAAAGGTTCCGTTCAGCATGATAAACCCAGAAAAAATGATAACAAAAGAACACTTGTGACCCATTTTGACCATAGATATGAACAGTTTGACCACAATATTTTTTACAGATACAAAAAAGTCATCTGGAGTTTGGACAAATAAATGACTCAAACCACAAAGTATGATAAACTGTTAAAAGTAACTGACTTGTATATTTGACCAGGATATAACATTTTAAAATTGTTATCAGAAAATAAATAACAAAATTATAAAAACTTTGTTAAAAAACAGTTTTAAAGTAACGATTTTTGACAAGATACAATCACCAAAAATAACCAATGATAAAACCGACCTTGCTCTTGATACCAATGTTAGGATCGTATGTATGGAAGATTTGGTGATTCGGGAGGTCTTGGAAGATGGAAGAAAGCCATCTTCAAGTTAGAGAGAGAAACAATAGAGAAGGGAGTTTGTGTTATTTTATTATGAAAGGTGAAGCTTACACTAAGAAATCTCACCCCTCCATGGAAGTATGGAGGGGTATTTATAGCCTAGCACATACATAACTATTAAACTATGACATAACTAGTCCATGTGTTTGGCTAAATAAGATAGATAATGTAATCCTATCAATGTCGTTCCATTTACGAGTTAGGAGCGATTCCAACACATTAATTCCTTCCTTATTATACATCTGGTTATTGGACCCTTACTTGCATTGTTTAGGCTTATACCCAGTCCAACACTTTCACCTAGGCCTGAAATTGGAACAAAACCCGTACATCTGGCCCTTATTCTTTCTTAGACATTGTTTACAAAAGTGAATACCCTTCTAGTATCTATTGAATGCTCTTTTACATTCTCTTTGATTTCTTTTTTAAAACCAAAGGTTTGACCATAGTAAAAGAATGTTTTATAAATAGCAGCATCCTCATCTGTTCTTACCCTTGTTATCCTAGAATAACCTACATCTGACTAAGAACGACAATCATTTTCAAAGACATTAGTATATATGACATCTAACTCTTTTTCCAAATTCACATCATCAAGTATATGGCTAGAAGTTCCTGCATTGTCTAACTATGTACTCTTACTCACTTAGAAAAAAGTAAGATGTAAATCATTCTCATTACAATTATTTTCTTCATTTGCCACAATTTAGTCATCAACAATCTGGCAAGATGTTCCTACATTGCCTAACTGGTTACTCTAACTCTCTTGGAACAGAGTAACATCAACATTAGGCTCCTAAAAAGTGTTATTCACATTAATCAGTGATCTTCCAACTTTGCCTAATTGCTTACTCTGACTCACTTGGAACAGAGTAACCTTAATATAAGGCTCCTCAAAAGTATTGTCCTCATCAATCAGTACTTTTATAGGATCAATGTTGTCACTAACATCAGCTTCACTATCAAATCCAACATTTAACTCTTTAGCATTTTGACAAACCTCAACAAGTTTTTCTTTTTACATATTATCAACAGGTTGGCTAGAAAAAGACATGTCAGGAGTTGAAAACACAGGTTCAATATCCGGAAACTTACTAGATTCTCCAATACTATTTACGTCTATAGAGAGTTATGTTAGTTGAAGAAAAGGCTCTACTACATACTCATTATCAATGCCATCTAAAAGCAATTGTCTACAACATGATTAAATAGCAACACTAGCTACCTTTCTACTTTCTTCATCCATCTCCCTAAAAACTATCTTAATTAAGTGTGGAGACATTTCATTCAACTATAATCTTGTCTTACCAATTTCAACATAAACATATATCATCTTATGTGATGGATCTAAACACACACCTTGTGTTAGTGATATTTTGAATTATATTAATAAGCACGCGGTATATACTTAGTAATACTTAGAAGACAGATTGTATGATGTATTGTAAGTGAACCGTTATAACACAAAGCTCCAATATTATTAAGAAATAATACGAGTGATCTTTCTTATCACTAGGGTTACACCTTGAAGCTTATATGAATAATACGTTCTCTAAACAATGACCTAGGATCTCTTTTTATAGCACAAGGAGTCCTTTACAAGATAAGTATAATCCTAACAATATAGAATACACACAAGATCTTTTCTATACTTATATATACACGGAAACATAACAATTATCCTAATAGCAGTGGTAATATTGTATTGGCAGTGGTAATGAGTTTCCATTGCTAGTGTAATCTTTAGCAGTGTTAACCACAAACGTATCAGGGGTAACTGTTATCTTTATTCCCAACAATCCTCCCCTAAACTTATGATTTCTCTGCAAATCAACAAGTTTCTTCAATCTGCATCTTCTGTAAGGATTTGAGGAATTCTGTCAAACACTTCTCTTTCTTCTTAATTCCTGAATAGCTCTTGAACATTGATCTTGAAGCCTATGTAACAATGCTCTGACCTTATCATTATCTTCATGAACTCTGATTGTTGTACACAGCATCACATGGAGAGTTCCAGCTCTGAGTGGATATTGTTTTTCAGCAAACATGAATGCATCTACTCCATCTGCTGTAGAAACATGATGAACTTCACATGAATCATTATAATACCATTTAGTACCAGGAGATGAACATGAGAATTTCTAGAAATCATCATAAGTATCTGGTTTATAGAGCCTTCTTAGATTAATCCATAACTGCATTTCCTTCATACCTTTGAGATTTTCAGCATCAAACCTTTCTTGAACCAATCTCCACAAAGTATCCAGATCATGTCTGCCACATGCTTTGATGAGTTCTTCAAATTGAATGAATGATGAAGTTTCACCACCTAGCCTTGTAATCTTCCATGTTGGAGCAAAATTGCTAGCAATAAACACTTCCCAATCAATGATAGGATGTCTGACTTGCAGTGGTTCAGGGTAAAAATCTTCTTCTTCTATTAATATCATTTCAGTCAATTGTTCTTTAGTGAATTTCTCAGTTAGAACTTCTTGTTCTTCAAAGAAACTTTATCTTCTTATGTGTTTGAGATTCACTTTCTTTGGCCTTTCTTTTCAGATGAGGATATCTTCTTTCTTCTTCTTTAGTGTTCATAGCAATAAATCTTTCTCTTGTCTTTGAACTCTGTAGTAGATACCTTCAACTTGATCATCACTCATCCCTTTGAATTGATGTCTTTTCTAGCCACCAACATTGCAACAATAAGTCTTCATGTATGAGATAACTTGTACCTTGGTTGGTTGCCTTGGTTTCTTTTGACCCTTTCTGACTGAACCAATTACATCTTGAAGTGCTTGATTATTCTTCATTTGAATGAAGTCCTTTAACTGAGCTGTTCTTTGTTCTTCAGTTAAAGACTTATCTGCCACTAGGTCAATTGACTTCTTCTTGATCACTGGATCATTAGTAATTCAATCTCCTCTTCTGTAGGTACATAGCTGAACTCTGGAGTCTTTTCTCTTAATATTGTAGGTGGAACAGTGGAAATTGGATTAACATCCATTGGATCGGTGGTATCCATTCTGCCCAGCCTTTTAGCCTCCATGAAGTCTGCAATCTCTATTTCCTCCAGTCTTTTCTTATTAGCAATTTGATCTTCATTGATCTTTCTAGCAACTTCTTCATCATGAGCAATTTGAGCTTGTTATTTCTTTGAAATCTTTCTTCTTTGTTGCTCTACACTCTGCACAACTGCTTTACCTTTCTTCTTCTTGATTTCTTCCTCTGCAGTGGTAAGTTCTTCTGCAATGGGAATGAAATCAGTGGTTGCAGTACTAAAAATTTCTTGCTCTGGTTGCTGTTGAGGATCTTCTTGAGTATCAGCTTCCTCAGTACCTTTACTTGAAACACCTTCATCTCCAAAGTCAATTCTCCTCCCCTTGGTTTCAGCATCTGTTTTCCTCCCCTGTTTGGGAGAATTTCCCAAATCTTTATTGAAATCTTCTGAATCACCATTATCAGGTGAGGATAGAGATGAGAGCACAATCTTTGCAGTTTTCCTTTGCTTCAACCCCTGCAACTTTGTAACATCCTTGGCATGTTGCTCCTTGAGTTGTGCCAAGTCTTTCTCCAGAGATTCAACCTGCTTTGCTAATTTTGTACAAAGTTCCATCAAATCCATTTGTTGCCCACTGCCCTCAACACTTCCAACTGTGTGACCTGTTGGGAGAGGTGAATCAAAGGGCATTGGCTCAGATTCCTCCCTAGTTGGACTAGAGTGAAGCCTGGAACCACCACTTCTTGTTCCTAAACCAAAAGGATCAGGGACATGCTGTGTTGTAATGGGAGGATTGGCTGTTTTTGCCTCCTCTCATAGGTGTGAGAAACTGGTGGAGTATGTGGAAAACTAGAAGGGGGGGGGGGGGGGTTGAATAGTTTTACCAATTAAAACTTTCTTTTGATCTATTTAGATTGACTTATGACAATCTATTTGGATGTGTGTGTTGGATGTTGATAAACAAACATATAAAGGTAAGTAATGAAAAGATAAGAGTAAGAAGCACAAAACCACAACGCAAGTATTTATAGTGGTTCGGCTACAAGGTCACCTTCCTTGCCCTACTCCACTCCCCGAGTCACCTACTCGAGAGTTCGTAATCACTACACCAATCTCCTTATGGCAGAGAAGCCTTCACAACATTGCCTACTCTTTTTCCGGTACTAGGCTAACCACCGGGTTCTTTCACTCCAAGGTGAAACACACCTACACAACGTCGCCTACCCTTTATAAGGTACTAGGCTAAGTACCTAGTTCTTTCACACCTTAGGTGAACTACACCTTCACAACGTCGCCTACCCTTTATTAGGTACTAGGCTAAGCACCTAGTTCCATTGCAATGGAGGAACTACTACCACACTACACCAACGACTAATCCCAAAGGAGATCTACTCCTTTACAACATCAACAAGGATATCAATATCCTTGGATCTAATACTAGTCTATCTTGTACATCGAAACACACCAAATCGAATGTACATCTAAGGCACCTTTCACTAATGCCTTTGACTAGATCTACAAGACACCTTTCACTAATGTCTTGTGTCTTCACTTCTAAGCACCTTTCACTAATGCTTCTTTGTCTTGACTTCTAAGCACCTTTCACTAATGCTTCTTTGTCTTGACTTCTAAGCACCTACCACAAGTGCTTTATCCTATAGACGATAGATACCCTTCACTTATATCTTCGTCTTGACTATTGAGACATCTTTCACTAATGTCTTCAACACTACACTTCTTTGAAGAAAGAAAGGAATCATCAACAAGAAGACTTCAGTAGCCTTGATGATGAGGAAGCATGGCAACTCATGGACTTGAGCTTGCTCGACTTCAAAGGTGGTGATCTTTCCTTTAAGAGGAACCTAGAATATCACACAAAAACAAAACTACAAACATAGATCTCTTGGATCTAAGGTTAGTGAGATTTAACTCAGGGGGAATGTGTGTTAGAAAGGGATTGAAAGGGATGAGAAACAATGAAGAAATGGCTCACTATTTATAGAGGAAAAAACTCTACTGTTCCCCGGATCCCACGGATCCCTTCCACTTGGGATCCGGCTAGCACAAAGCTAGGGATCCGTGGTCCGCTCCTCTTTGACCATGGGTATTTTTGGTTATGGGTCATGGGTCATGGGTTATGGGTTGATCCATGGGTTTCTTTCTAGATACAATGTATCTTAAGGATACAATGAACTTGGTTAAGTGGTATATATAAAACCATGGGTTATGGGTCAAAACCATTTGCTAGTATTTATCCATTTAGTATATACTTGTATTTACCCATTTTAGCATACACTTAGTTTTTACCCATTTTAGTATACTTAGTTTAAGTATATGTTTAACCCAATATGTAAACACTAGTTGTTGTACATATGTATCTAAATCATAAAATCACTTATACTTGTTTTAGTGTTTTATGTGAAAGCGTAAGTGTGTTAGAAAACTATTAGTTCAAACCATTTAGTATTTTATTTGTTTCGTTAAAATGATTTTACTTTTGTTATCGACAAAACATTAGAAGATCGTAAAATATAAATAAATGTTTTTACGGCTTATTTGTATTAACAATCTCCCCCTTTTTGTTGATGACAAAACATAAAATTATTTTAAGGAAAAGCTAAAGTTCGTAAAAGTTTGAATTTGTAGTTTTTACTTTCTTCTCCCCCTTTTTGTCGAAACAAAAAGTGTTTGAAGGAAGGCAATACATTGTTTTTAAGAAAAACATGTGAAAGAAAAAAGTAAAAAGAGATAGAGAGCAAATAACGGGAAAAGGATCTCGTCTTTACTCCCTCTTGACGAGTCCATCCCTAAGTAAGGGCGTCAAGAAAGTAATACTAATCTAGTTTGTTTGCAAATAAGTTTGCAAAAGATATAGTCTACGAGACGAATGTGCTCCCCCTTGATGATTGCAATTTTTGCAAAGGGATGTCACGAAATGTAAACCTAGTATTGCAAGTAATTTGCAATGTATTGCTTTGACATAAAGCTCCCCTAGCTTTAGGGTGTCAAAGTCTTCATATGTAAATTTAATAACTACAAAACAAAGGTTAGAAAGCAAGTATAATTCACAATTTCCTGCAAATGTGGTCCAAGTTAGTAGGAAAATAGTTTCCTGTCTCACGGATCCCGCGGCTCCCTCCTAGTAGGGATCCGTCTAGGCAATCCTGAGGGATCTGCATTAGCTGATCAATTTCAAAGAAAGGTGATATAACAAGTAATGTTATCACATAAATGAGATATGAATGAAAAGTAATCACCTCCTCAACAAAATAACAAGTAGCATGTAATTCCATTTAATAAAACAAGAGTTATGATATACATGACTCGAAAAATAAGAAAATAGACAATACATGACTAGGAATTTCTATACCAACTAACGCTTGAAGCTAAGACACCACTATAATCTTCTAGCTCAAGTTTTGTTTAGGTTTAATCTCGTCGAAACGTTCGAGGAGATGATAGAACATGAAACGTTGGTCTTCTCGTACTTCATGTATCAAACTTTCAACATGTTGACAATGATAGCAATCTTTGTCATGGCTAGGTAGTGGTGGTGGATGAAATGAAATGGCTTGATTCAAAGGATCAAGTGAAGCGGTTTGAGGAGCTTCGAACGATGGAGGGATTGGTGGAGGTCCATTTAAGAATGGTTCGACCAAGAATGATGGTGGTGGTAAGGAGGTGTCAACTTCCATATGGTCGGGTGGTTGACTTTGATGATTTGTCATAATCCAAATGGGATTATATGATGAAAACGCCGAGAAGGAAGCCGGAGCAAGTGTTGACTCAACACCTTGATTTTGAACCATTATTCCTCCTAATGAGGAGAATGTTGTCGGCGGAAGCGGATGAACGGCCTAGGAGGCAAGTCCTCTAAATTGTAGAGGTGTGGTGATGATAGTGGGGATGTAAATGAAATAGCTCTAGGAACCAATGGTGATGGTTTGGTGGAGATGATATTGTTTGGCCTAGGAGGTATGGTGGTGTTTGGCATAGGTAGTTTTGTGGGAACTATCCTTTTAGGAATTGGTTTGATTGGATGATGAAAAATTCTATCATTTGTTGGTTTGGTGGGAGATGATTCGGTTGAAGAAATTTCGTGTATAACACGAGCTCTTTTAATGGGTGGTTCTTTGGTGGATAAGTTACTACTTGGGGTTTTCCTCATGATGGGATGATTTCAAGAGGTTGCAAGACCTGAAATTTAAGATGAGAGTGATGACTATGGAGGTCCTAACAAGGTGGTTTATAAACTAAGAGATTTGGCAAGTGCATTTAAGCTTTAAGCCACTAGGATTCATTGGAATGTGATGATTGACATGCACAAGAGTCAACTTCAGTGGTTGCACTAATCTAGGAACTCATTTAAGATGAGATGGAGTGTTTGAGTTAGGAAGATGAGTTGAAATGATTGTTTTACCAAGATTTGACCTATACTGTCATCCGGATCCCACGATTCCCTCCTCAAAGGGATCCGTCTAGGCTAATCCTAGGGATCCATCTCTCAGCAACTATAAAAGAGTGGAAATGATGTTTCTAAGATCTAAGACCTATATCATCTTGAGTGTTTCAGTCCTCGTAAGTGTTTTAAATGAAGGGATGCTTGAGTACTTGAAGGTAATGAATGATGTAGCTAATGATTGTCATTTATGGAAGGATTTGGAACTTTCAAGAGTACCAATGGATGAACAAGGATGACACTTAAAGATTTAGAGTGTCAATTGAAACTAAATGATCCTAGAGATCAGGTTGTGTCTTAGGATAGTGTTTTGGAGAATATCCTAGAAGCTTTGAAATAGGAAAACTAGATTTTGATCAACTTTGATCAATTATGAGGTGAGGATGATTTATGATCAATTTTGTCATAATCGAAAGATTTCTAGGACTAGATGTGAGGGATCAAGTAAAAAATGAAGTGTGAGTTTTGAGAGCGGAAGAGTAATGGATTAAAACGAAACGGTAGATCTACAAGCGTTTTTAGAGTGTGACCTCGGTGAGTTATGTATGAATAGGAAAGATTAACCTATCTTGATAAGGACTTAGTTTGCCTTAAGACACTATGTTTAGCTTAGTGTGAGGTTTTCTAAGAATGTGTTTGAAATACAATGCTTGTAATTGCATTTTCGGTTCGCCGGATCCCACGGTTCCCTAAGAGTAGGGATCCGTCTAGTACAACATTTGGGATCCGCCCATCTCGCTCAGCAGACCTTTACTAAAGGTATGCAATGATCTTGACAATGCATTATATCTCAAGGATAGTCTAAAAAGAGTTTTAATACTAAGATATCAAATGTAAGATGTCTTATTTCATGAGAGAAGTTGGATTACATTGATAAAGCACGAGTACAAGAGATTTGATCCTATTTTGGAATACTACTAGTTTTCTTGAGTGTTTACGCTAGGAGGATCATTATGTGATTGATGAGTGTTGGTGGAGTCAAGAATGAAGAAAGTCTTCATGAGGGATATGTTTAGCGGTTCCATCATCTTGTTCACAAGTACGTACAACGGACTTTGAAATTGAGGATGGATGTGCATAACATTATGATAGAGGCGTGTCAAGAACATTCCATAAGGGATGAGTTTATTCTTGGAGCCTTGAAGATTTGCAATTCGCCTTGCGAAGAAGTAGGCGAGATTGTATGGTTGTTGTATTAGCAAACAAGATACAGCATGTGAGCACAACAAGCGGGAAGGATTTCTCGATTTCCCCTAAGACTCCAAACATTTTCACGTAGGATGAGTGAAAGAGGCTTGTACTCTTCTCGGATATCCCTTGTAAAGATAATGTTTGGATCGGAGTAATATGGTCTAGGTTTGCATATTATGCGATTTAAATCTTCCGGAGAGGGTATGTATGAACAATATGGACTATTTTCTTCACGAAAGTTGAAGAGAGAATCAAGAGACCAATCTTCGGTGAAGGCACATTGTCCATGATTTGGAATCCGGAGGATGTGAGCAAAATGCCCAAGGGTTAGAGTGAACTTTTGGTTTTTGATATAAAACCAAAGAGTTAGAGAGCGATCCTCGTTACGAACGAGTTCGACTTGATGGAAGAATTCCATTATGAACCTTGGACATATCTTCTCGTTGATTTCAAGAAGACATTCTAGTCCTATGGCTCGGAAGGAGGTATTGATACCTTCTTCGAATTGTAGAGAGGTGTCTACAATACGTCCTTCATGGAAGTGACGGTTTTCGAGATTATTGAACCCACGGACATGATTGCCAGGTGTGTTGGGTTCGAGAGAGATGTTCGGAGTGTAGACGCTAGTGAGTGAAAAATCAAACTCATATTCATGCGCCATAGTTGAACCTATAGGAATGACAAGTTAATAAAAGGAGATGTTTGTGGTCAGCTTATGATAATCTAATGTTTTTACTAGATTTTTATTAACAATGGTTTTTTAACAACAATGACATTAAACTAAAGTTTTTGACTTTCTAGTGGATTATTATGTTTAGAAAGATAGTGGTTTTTAATCTTGCATGAAAAACTGTTTTCCAGTAATACGGATCCCACGGTTCCTTTACAAAAGGGATCCGGCTAGTATATCCTCCGGGATCTGTGGATCTGTAGTAAAAGAAATAGTTTTGATAAAGAAACAGGTTTTACAGTTTTATGCCACGAAATATGTTTTATCCTACATTTTCTTTTAGCATGCACACATGACTTCAAATGTATCACGAAAGAAAATGAAATATATAAATCAAAAGAAATGACAAACACATTATGATAATAATAACCTAGATAAACTAGATCATCAGTAATATTGCATTTCAATACTAAGGATGATACAAAGGATTGGGTATATGATCCCAATGTAGATTAACAACACAAAGTAAATGTCTCCGTATGTGAACTTCATCATAGGGAACACAAGTGCGATGAGTGTTAGGGAAATGAGCACGAGTGCGATGTAAACCATGTTGATGACGGATCTTCTTGGTTTCGGATGAGATGAAATGAGGAGGAAGATGACGTTTTTGAATGAGAGGGAATTTTTAAAATTGGGAAATTTGAAAAAGTGAGGATTGGATAAAGTGGGCGTCGAGTGGGATTATTAATAGGGAAGGAGGAATTTTTGAAATTCGTGTTTTGTTTTATTATAGTATTAAAAGAAATAAAACATAAGTTTTATATACCACTATTATAGACGAGAAATAGAACACGTATGTAAGAAAAAGGCTTCCTAATGAAGCTTCATGTAAAACATGTAATTGCACAAAAGATAATCGTATAAATACCTAAATAGGCATACTTAATTATCAAGCAAAATAAAAAGAAAATCATACCTCTAGCGTACTTAGGAATGTCTTTACAAATGACACAACAAATGTCACTTAGACGATTCCCGCTCCTTTGCGATTAAGATACCTTCTTAAGGAAGGTATTTTTGTTACCAAGCTACTCCTAAAGCTTGGTGGGTATGAGCTTTCACTAATCAACATGACAAAGAAGATTAGTGCAATTAAATGGAAAAGTAAAAAGAAAAATGTGGTTATCAACTTCAACATCCAAACATATATTTTTGAAAAACATGGTGTTTGATTTTATGAAAACCCTTCTTTGTAGTTTTCAATTAACCATGGATCGTATCAAGTTTTTAAAGTACAATATACTTCAAGAAACTTGGTAACGAAGCTCTGATGCCAATTGTGGAAAACTAGCAAAGGGGGTTGAATAGTTTTACCAATTAAAACTTCCTTTTGATCTATTTAGATTGACTTATGACAATCTATTTGGATGTGTGTGTTGGATGTTGATAAACAAACATATAAAGGTAAGTAATGAAAAGATAAGAGTAAGAAGCACAAAACCACAACGCAAGTATTTATAGTGCTTTGGCTACAAGGTCACCTTCCTTGCCCTACTCCACTCCCCGAGTCACCTACTCGAGAGTTCGTAATCACTACACCAATCTCCTTATGGCGGAGAAGCCTTCACAACGTTGCCTACTCTTTTTTCGGTACTAGGCTAACCACCGGGTTCTTTCACTCCAAGGTGAACCACACCTACACAACGTCGCCTACCCTTTATAAGGTACTAGGCTAAGTACCTAGTTCTTTCACACCTTAGGTGAACTACACCTTCACAACGTCGCCTACCCTTTATTAGGTACTAGGCTAAGCACCTAGTTCCATTGCAATGGAGGAACTACTACCACACTACACCAACGACTAATCCCAAAGTTGATCTACTCCTCTACAACATCAACAAGGATATCAATATCCTTGGATCTAATACTAGTCTATCTTGTACATCGAAACACACCAAATCGAATATACATCTAAGGCACCTTTCACTAATGCCTTTGACTAGATCTACAAGACACCTTTCACTAATGTCTTGTGTCTTCACTTCTAAGCACCTTTCACTAATGCTTCTTTGTCTTGACTTCTAAGCACCTTTCACTAATGCTTCTTTGTCTTGACTTCTAAGCACCTACCACAAGTGCTTTATCCTATAGACGATAGATACCCTTCACTAATATCTTCGTCTTGACTATTGAGACATCTTTCACTAATGTCTTCAACACTACACTTCTTTGAAGAAAGAAAGGAATCATCAATAAGAAGACTTCAGTAGCCTTGATGATGAGGAAGCATGGCAACTCTTGGACTTGAGCTTGCTCGACTTCAAAGGTGGTGATCTTGCCTTTAAGAGGAACCTAAAAGATCACACAAAAACAAAACTACAAACATAGATCTCTTGGATCTAAGGTTAGTGAGATTTAACTCATGGGGAATGTGTGTTAGAAAGGGATTGAAAGGGATGAGAAACAATGAAGAAATGGCTCAATATTTATAGAGGAAAAAACTCTACTGTTCCCCGGATCCCACGGATCCCTTCCACTTGGGATCCGGCTAGCACAAAGCTAGGGATCTGTGGTCCGCTCCTCTTTGCCCATGGGTATTTTTGGTTATGGGTCATGGGTCATGGGTTATGGGTTTATCCATGGTTTTCTTTCTAGATACAATGTATCTTAAGGATACAATGAACTTGGTTAAGTGGTATATATAAAACCATGGGTTATGGGTCAAAACCATTTGCTAGTATTTATCCATTTAGTATATACTTGTATTTACCCATTTTAGCATACACTTAGTTTTTACCCATTTCAGTATACTTAGTTTAAGTATATGTTTAACCCAATATGTAAACACTAGTTGTTGTACATATGTATCTAAATCATAAAATCACTTATACTTGTTTTAGTGTTTTATGTGAAAGCGTAAGTGTGTTAGAAAACTATTAGTTCAAACCATTTACGTATTTTATTTGTTTCGTTAAAATGATTTTACTTTTGTTATCGACAAAATATTAGAAGATCGTAAAATATAAATAAACATTTTTACGGCTTATTTGTATTAACAGAGTATAATCAATGTTTGGAACAGTGATTATGGGTGAGTTTTGTAGTTGTGAAATCTTTGCAAGCATTTGAGGAAAAAGAGGTGTAATAATCCTATTGCCATCTTTGTTCATGTTTTGAAAAAGTTTAGGCTTAAGGCAACGGATTTTATAAACTCTTGTATGGGGTTGCAGTTGAAATTCATTTAACACTGCTTGCACAAACCTTGGATACATCAAAAAATTTGTAGAACTCTTTACATTGCCTTTCATACTTGTAAAAATATAGTTTGACCAATTAAAAATCCTATCAGTGGCTAGACAAACCAAAGGTTAAGCCATTGTTGAACTGAATTGTTCATAAGAGGTTTTCTTAGGACTTAGACAATGTAAAAGAGTATGTATCAAAAATCTTCAATGAGGACAGAAACCACTCTTTTTGAAAGTAGCATTTTTGTCAGTGGTATCATACCCCATGGATGAAATATATGTATGAATTTCTGGCATAGGCCATGTGATGATACCATTGAGATCATCCAACTGGAGTATTCTCCTCAAGGATGCCTCAGTAAAATCAATAGTTACCCCGTCCACAGTGGCTCTAAGAGCATCCACTGTTTCATGTGTATCTCTATTTTCAATTGTTATGGACTGAATAGAGGTCCAAAACTGTTTGATTTGAGAGATATATATTGTGGGATTAAAATGTAAAGCATACCGTATATGGGTAGTGTTAAGAAAGTCCACAATCTAATGAAAAACAGGGCCACTCTTCTCATTTGGCTTTTCCAAGTAGGCCACTTGGTTGTGCTCATCTGCAAAGGTGATTGGTGTCATAGTAACTTTTGATGAAAAATATATTATGTCATTATGTATTGAATAAATAACTCGCCAATTGAGAAAGAAAGATATATAGTGATAGGGTTTAAGAGTTTTACGCAAGAAAGAGTATCTAAGAAAAAGATTTATCTTTAGAGGATAAATAGCAATTAGGAAAGTAGATAATCTTCTAAAATTTATATATATATATATATATATATATATATATATATATATATATATATATATATATATATATATATATATATATATATATATATATATATATATATGGAAAGCAATTTCTCTTCAACGGCTAGTAAAAAATTTGTTACTGACACAATAGTTGTAACGGCTAGATCAACAGTGGTAAAAATAACACTGTTAGTGGAAACTGTGAACTAGCAGTGGTAATTTTTCACAAAAATTTTCAAAGAGCAGTGGTAAAGAAAAAAACATATGAAAATAGAACAGCTCTTTATCTTAGTTTTTAGCAAACTACCAGCTATCAACGGATTTGATATGTCTTTACCATGAGCCGTTTGCTATGGACTAGCCAACTCTTAATCATAGAGAATATGGTGAGTTGATAACCATATAGTTTTTGGTAAACTATCAACCATAAATGGATTTGTTAAGTCTTTACCAGTAGCCATTTGCTCTGGACTAGTTGATTCTTATATGGATTAGACATGGTGAATCAATAACCATTTGTTGTGTGTCTCAGTTACACACCTTTTAAGATCAACTCCCATATAAGATTGGTTATTTTCCTGCATGTGTTAGCATAAGACAAAGTATATGAATAACCAACTTATTTTAACCAAAGTTACTTTTAACCAAGCCACTATCTAAATATATCTTCCCAAAGTCAACCCGATAATATCTATATTTACTTTTCAACCTACCAAAATAGGGAAAAATAAATATATTCGTTAATGAACCCTTGTGATCGACTTTGCCTATATAAAGAGGCTCGGCACATCATAGCCTTTATCAAAAACACATTCAAACTCACAAAATCCCAAAACATCATCATGAGCAATCCTTCTAACATCATTGACATCTCTTCTGATTCGGAGAAAGAGTTTGTGATTGCTTCTGAGTCATCATCAGAGGCCTCAGGGTGGGCAGGTTACTTTCCACCATGGGCTGCAAGCACTTCTTCCAAGAAGTCAACAAAGAAAACTATCAATCCAAAGACTAGTTGCCAAACCTGCACCTTCTCTTGAGTTCTACTCCAGTTCATCAGATGATGATGAGACCTATTCCTTGTCCAAAGAGTTGCCAAGGGCTCTGACAGAAGCATTGAAGACAGCTCTCTCAAACATGAAACAAATATCCATACCAGAGAAGCCTACAAGACTACCAAGGCCTCCTCCACAAGTTCTTGGTCTTGCTTGTCCAAGAAGGCAGTCAACCTTTGAGAACAAGAGGAAGAGAGTACAGAAGAACAAGCATGACTATCAGGGCAAGGGAAAGAAGACAATGGAGTAGCTGGTGGAGGGTGTAGGGATGTAGGATGTGTTAGGTTGTTGTCTTTTGTGTTTTGATTGTGGTTGGAAGCACTCCCTCTTAGAATGTAATGAATCTTCTTCATGAATGGAATAAAGTTTCTTTGTTTTACTTTTTACACTGTGAGAGTAAATTTTACCACTGCTTGCATTATGTTTTCCACTGTTGGCCTTATTTTCTGCATAAAAATCAGTGGACAAAACAAAAATACAAGCACAAAACAGCAACAGCTCCAATGTATATAAGTAATCCTTTAAACCTGCATATCACAAACATAAACCACATACTGAAAGCATTGTTAAGGTTAGTGGTGATTAGTAAATATCTCGAAGTGAATATAATTTCTGCTGGCAGTGGTTAAAACAGTACTAAACCACCCAGTCAACAAGTCAACTACAAGTTATTTACCATGCCACCAAAGTCAAAGACTTCATTTACTCCTCAACAACTTACACCTTCCCCACATTAACTTACAAAATCCAACTTAACTTGTATTAAAGAACCTTTAACTCACAAGCCACTCATATCACACATACCCAAAAAGTATTTCTCTCTCAAAAACTTACTTCTCTCCAAAAATCACCATGAGTCATTCAAACCCTATCAAATCTGACAGTTCATCTGCTGATAGTGTTTGGGAAGATAGTGTTTGGCATTTTGTTCTGAACAATCCAGGTAGAAATAAGAAAGAGGTGTTTGAAGAGGTTGCTTCAAGAAAGAGAACTCATTTGGCCATGAGCACTACCCCTTCAGTTGATGGTCCATCATCACTCCAACCAATGCCTCAGGATGCTAACAAGGAAGGCAGCTCAGACATCAGTTCCTATGTGTCTCCTTATGAAGAGTCTGATGATGAAACAACTTCTAGAGTCCTTGTAGTTCCTCCCCTTGCTACAATCCTTCCATCAGGAGAGCTGCAGGCACCACCTTCTCTACCATTGTTGACAGCACCACCACCAGTGGGTCCTTCATCATCCTCACCACCTGTTGGAGGATGGTGATGGGGCTAGTATGCCCCGAGGTGTACAGGGTGATTGATAGGCGAATGGCGCCTAAAGTGATGCCAGAGTGGGCCTTCCCTAAGAAGCCTTAGGTGGTAGTTGGTGGTTAGATTGGGGTAGGATGTGAAGCTTGTGTCATCAGTTGGTAGTTGAATGATGTTTTCAGTTTTCTTTTCATGTAATGATGCTGGTAGTATGTAACTCATGGATGTATCCTCTGCACTCAGAGTGCAGATTTGTTTAATAATAATAAAAATCCATGTCTTTTGCTTTAAAATCCTTGCATCATACTGTTTGTGATTTACTTCTTTTATTTCCAAAACTAACAAGCTGTCCATCATAATGTTCAAAATCTGAGAGATAGGACTTGTTTCCAGTCATGTGCCTTGAACATCCGCTGTCTGTGTAGCCTTAATCTGATCTTGTTGTCCTTGAATGTTCCTGCACATAAAAGTAAGGAGTTAGTTTCCTTTGGGGACCCAAGCCATGATTGACTTGGATCTTCCTCGTGTATCAATATAGTTAAATCTATCAAAGGTCATTGATATACCATTGGGATTGGTTGTGGAGGTAATTCCTTTATGTTTCCATTCCCAACGTGCTGAGGCCTTCACAGCATTTCCCATGTTACCCCTGGTCTTGTTTACAACCCTTGCAAAGGGAAACTTTTGATTGAGTAGTGGTAACTGCTGGTTTAGTTTTAGGTACCCACTATTGGTTATATTTCACTCTTTTATCAGAAAAATACATTTTCCCTGTTTGTGCAGATTTTACAAAAGTTGGTTTAGATTTTGCACTTGAAACAGGTGATTCAGGGTGAGCAGTGTTGACAGTTTAATCAGTGGCAAAAGTTTTAAGACCACTTCTTAGTTGAACGGCTCTTGGGACCATTTTGCTGTGTGAATTAGGGTGTACATTATTTTGAAACTTGTTAGACTCCACCCTTTTATTCTTATGGACTTCCCTTCTCCCAAAATAATAGTCACAATTAGCATGTAAATGATAAAAGCTACCACATATATAACATGCTTTATTGTACATCACAAAATCACTACCTAGTTGTTGAGATTTAACATGATTCCAACTCCTCTGGTTACACCTAGGAGTTGATGACTTATTCCTATACATCTCAAAGATACCTTACAGTTGGTCTAGGTTTATTAGCTTGTTTTCTAGGTTCCTCTGTAATAGTATTAACAACTTTTGGGATAGAAGCCTCTACATTCTATTTAGCATTCTCATCTACAACAGATGAGTCACTTGCACTTTCAAAAACATCAGTTTCTTGCTTAACTTGTTCCTCGGCCACAAATGTGTGCTTTAGAGGACCATATTCACGCACAAGATCCCTAAACTCTTCTAGGCCTGTATGAGCTAAATCTATACCTGGAGGTGATGGAACACCTCTTAGTGGTGGAGGAGCAAAGGTTGTAACCCATACCGACTTAACTTTACTAGTAATTTGAGCATTCCAAATTTTATCAATTGACTTAGACCTGATAATAACAGTGTCAACAGATAAATTTACATTCTCATTTATCTTTTTGAGTTTTTCATACTCTTCTTTTAATGCCTCATTCACTGCTGTCTTATGGTCTATCTCTCTTCTAAGGATAATCATATCATCATTATATTTTGACTCATTAGCTCTATAGTGCTCTAGTTTTTTCTCTAATACAGCTATGCCTCTCCTAAGGTTTGACACAGTATAATTAGCCGCATACAACTATGTTCTTTGGTTGTCAAATAATTCATTAAGTCTTGCACATTCTCTAGAAGCCCTACATGTTTTAGAACAACTTTCAAAGTTTTGTACCTCAGAGTCAGAGAAAGCCATGAGAGCATGTTCTGTAGACACAAGAGCAACATCTGAAGGTTGTTCCTCTTGTCCATCATCCATGAAACTCCAATCATAGCTCACACCATCAATAGCCAACATTTCCTTTGGTTCTTCCACTATTGGTTCTTTCTTTTGCTTGTACCAAGTAGACCTTTTGTCCTGGTTCCATGGTCTTCTGCATTCTCTAGCAAAATGCCCCAACTTATGACAATTAAACACTCCACTTTCTTTTTAACGAACCCTGCAGTTTCACCACCATTGATGTCCACTTTCTTGTAGAATTTCCTAGCCCTCATGCTAAGAAGAGCTATCTGCCATTTTATGTCCATTTCCTCCAAGTCATCTTCATCAATTTGCTCTATGTCTTCATGAGTTAAAATAGAGCCATTAACTTGAGTGGAGATGAAAGCATAAAAGGTAGGATCTCCAATACCAACAACCTTCTTCTTTGAACTTGTAGTGGTAACACTAACATTACCAGTGGAAACTGTAGAACCAAGAGTGGCAAGATCATCATCACCGCCGCCTTCGGAATCATCACAGCCAACGAGGTTGACAACAATGCCAAGCTACTAGAGCTTGTACCAAGTTTCCCCGCCTTCTTCAATCTTTGTTCAATGAGTTTGAAGTTATTGTAAAGATCATTTAGCTTCATTATTTCAATCTCTGGTTTGTTTTCCCAGACAGTAACATTTGTATGAAACTCAAAAGTCAAACTTCTTAGAAACTTCAAATTGAGGTCTTCCCTTTCTACCTCAATTCCAAATACAGTCAGTTGTGTGACAATCTTCCAGAATTTGGTGAAGATGCTGTCAAGTGAGTCGTTGCTTGAAGCAGAGAAGTTTTCATAACTTTGCTTCAAAAATATCTTTTGTGTCTTCTTTGTAGCATCATTGCCACCAAATACTGAGCAGATCTCTTTAAAAAGTTCTTTTGTTGTCTTGTACTTGCTGAAAGCAATGATCTGGTCTTTAGGAACAGTCATTTGTAGCAAACTTCTCGCCTTCAGGTCATTCTTCTTCTTTGCTCTTTCATCATTAGTCTCGTGTATGTAAATTGTTACAACTTCTGTGTCACCAACTTTCTCAGTCTTAGTAACAGACTTAAAAGAATCACCAGTTAAGATGATCTCCCAAAGAGTATAGTCTTGTATGAGAAAGTATTGCTCAATCATTATCCTCCACATCTCAAACTCATTAAGTTTGAGCTTAGGAAGTCTTGGAGCAGAGTTGGACTGGTTGTTTTCCATCTCCATTGATTTAAGTGAGTAGGTTAAGCTTATTCCTTGGATCTTCTAAATCAAAATATCAGAACCTTTGCTCTGATACCACTTGATGGATCTAAACATACACCTTGTGTTAGTGATATTTTGAATTATATTAATAAGCACGCGGAATATACTTAGTAATACTTATAAGACAGATTGTATGATGTAATGTAAGTGAACAGTTATAACATAAAGCTCCAATACTATTAAGAAATAATACGAGTGATCTTGCTTATCACTAGGGTTACACCTTGAAGCTTATATGAATAATACGTACTCTAAACAATGACCTGGGATCTCCTTTTATAGCACAAGGAGTCCTTTACAAGATAAGTATAATCCTAACAATATAGAATGTACACAAGATCTTTTCTATACTTATCTATACACGGAAACATAACAATTATCCTAATAGCAGTGGTAATATTGTACTGGCAGTGGTAATGAGTTTCCACTGCTAGTGTAATCTTTAGCAGTGTTAACCACAAACATATCAGTGGTAACTGTTATCTTTATTCCCAACATTATGGTCACTAACAATGTCTTTAAAAAATTCAAGATTCACAGGCTCACAAAAGCTATAAAAACTATCATCCAAAGGTACTACCATGCTTAACAAAGTATTAGTAATTGGTTAGTCCAGACTCATAACCAATTTGGACCATAAGGGCATCCATATCATCAACAGACACTTCATTAATATCACCATAATCAACAATACCTTTATTACCTCTTTCGTATATTATACCTGGCTAAATTCTGAAAACGCCATTATGATGAACCCTCTTATGGAGCCATCCTATTGGACAATCAAAATTTAAAAATGAAATAATTTTGTCAAACTCATCTAAATTTCATCCAACAAAAATATATATATATATAAAAACACACGTGTCAATTTCGTAAAAAAGTTAAAAAAAAAAGGAGGGGATAGTTACTAAAACTTAAATTGTTAAATAAATTATATGGACTAAATTAAACGTATTAGTTTTCATATTTTCAAGAACTTAAAAATTTAATAAATAGCCCCAAGACTTTATACCTCTTATACTTTATATATATATTTTTAAAACGACACATATATTTTTTATTATTTATAAATTTGAAAAAAAAAACGAGTTTGTGTGTTATTTAAATAAATACACAAGATTGTACATAAGTGAATGACTAATGTAATTTCTTTTTATGAGATTAAGTAAGAATGGCCGGATTGTTTACTATTATTTTATATTTTTTTAACTATCAACTTTCATTAACGACTTAAGTTATTTCTCTTTATAATTTTAACACGTGTGTACACGAGATTAAAAATTAAATACAACTAAAATTGTTATTAACGGGAATAGAAATATCAAAATGAAGGCAAGACCACCTGGGTCACTGTGAGATAAAAAAAATTGTACATATTGTAACGAATCATTAATTCCTCTTTAATGTTTAAATAAGGATATCCGAAAAAATAATTTTTAAGGATTATTACGTGTTGTTTTAAAGATGTATAATGTTTAAAACATGATACCAATAGTTAAAATAAAACAACCTCAAACTAAATACTATGCTAATTAAACAAAGTTAAATCTTTGTCCAACAAAAATCTATACGAAATATTAATTGATATTAATATATAATAAAATTTTTATGTAAAACCTTATGCGTGCACAACCCCATGTATATTATTGTTTTGTAACTTTGTATCTATCTTTTAGAGCATCTGATGTAGTTGCATGCCACTTTCACCTTTTTGGTGTTACCTCAACATCATCATTTTCAACACTCACACTCCAAAACACCCCTTCACTAGTGGCATGCTACTTTCCCTATTTGGTCCCAACCACCCACAACTTTATTTTCTTTTCCATTTTTTTTACCTGGTTCCGACTCGACATTGCGAGCCGACTAATCTCAGGACGACTGCCCTTTTGGATAGCCATGATTAATCGCAGGTGAACCTCTGTGGCCACATAGGGATTAACTTTTTCCTCAAGGTTTTCCATTTTTTCAAACAAACTAAATTTTAATTCAATCAAATAAAAATACAAATAACATTTTATAAAAAAAGTTACAAAATAAATAAAAAAAATAATCAAAAAAGGGGAAAAAATGTTAAACATGTTAAGATTTTTAATCTAACAATCCATTTCCAGCTCATGTTAACCAAATTTAGCTTAAACTATTAAATATTCTAAACAAATCATCTTTCTTCATCCTATCACCTTCACACACACATATACTTTTATTCACACACACAACAAATAAACACACACACTTGCACACACTCAAAAACAAATCACAACGCACAAATTCGATTAAAAAATCAAAAAAAGAAGAAAAAAAACGTATAGTTTTTTTGTTTTCTTCCACGCCACTTAAATTACGAAATGGGAAGTGGTGGATGAAGGCGGTGTGGTGACACAAGGGTGGCAGCGTCACATGGTTTGCCACGTTGGAAGTGGCGCTGGTGTGCGCTGCTATACCGGATGCTCTTAGATGGGAGTTGTAAGTTATTGTTTATATAATGAAAAGGGTTAAATACAATATTTTACTAAAGTTTGCGAAAATTTTCACTTAAGTTATTGAACTTTGTTTTTAGTCACTTGAATTACTCAAGTTTGCATCTTTGTTAACTTTATGTACCGAACTTTTAAAAAACATGCATTGACGTTACTCTCTCAACTAGTTTCTTGTTGAAAATAAGTAACCTTATGCCACACCATTAAATAAAAAGTCTACCTCATTTCAAAGGGTCCACTTCATCTATATATGAATTTATGTAAAATCTTCTTAAACATTTGTATCTCATTCGACAAGTGCCAATACTTTTGTTCAAAATAAGCTTGTAATCTAACACTAAACTACTTATTTTATCTAGTGCTTATTCTTTGTTCTATTTTTTTCTTCTTATTTTGCAAGAATAAAACTCAGTAGCTAAATATTGACAAATGCTATCTTATACAAGCTTATGTGAAGTTATGATTTGAAGCGTCAAGGCATTGATTTTCCAAGGACATAGAATGAAACATATTGTGCTATATAATCCCTTAACCAGGATTAAGGTTGATAACTTTTGATATCATTATTATTATTTTACAAAGCTTACTCTCTCTCTCTCTCTCTGAAAAAACCTTCTCTCACATCTGTTATTCATACAGATCATTATGATCTTCTTGTTTTTCTTGTAATCGTTTAATTCTTATCTCTTTGAGAATAATATGACCTTGTAATCATTGTGTATTTTTTAGTTCGTAATATGTACTGACTAATTAGGAATTATACTGAGTAAAGTACTTGTTTGAGGTTATAGTTGATTGTTTTGATACCATTGTACATGGTATCAGAGCATTAGGCTGTTAATTTTGTGATAGATTTGATTTCTAGGGTTACCAAAATTTTGGGGATCTTGTATTCTTGGTATTTCTAGCGGTAATTAGTTGTGTTTATGGGACTTCTGTGGTGGTATTTTGGTTAGATATGCTTTCTTAATTGAGTATTGGAAAACTAGGGTTTGATCTTGAAAACCCTAATTTTTGGCAATTTGGGGCTTTTTCTATTGGAATGATTATCTAGTTAATTGGATTCATAATCATCCCTAGACTAAGTGAATATAGGGTGATTGTGATTGTTTCTTGTTTCTTTCCGCTGCAATATTGCTCTGTATATGGTTCTCTTCTTTAAGATTAACAATATTTTAGTTTTATGGGTGCAAACGGGTAAGCTAACATCTTGACCTGCCACCATATGAGTGGTACGGAAACCTACTCTAGCTTATCACAGTCCATATAATTGATACTTGTTGTATCTTGGGTGTGAATTTTATTTTCTGTTATATAGTTCTTGTTTATTGATCTAGACTGACGGAGAATAGGTTATTCTAGTTTGGAGTTGATTAGGAATTGGTGGTTATTTGTGATTGAAGGAGTTTGGAGTTTATTTGTTCGTCTTTTCTGATTTCTTGTTATTTGTTTTGTCTGATTTCTTATTATTTATTTGATTTATCTAAAAAAATTCTTGTTACCTATCTGTTTATTATCTTCTTGCTTGTTCTTTATATGTTTTTTTTAATCATGGCTAGAGATGATACTAATAAGGATAAAAATAAGGATATTGGTTCTTCTTCTGATCTGAATCTATCTTTTGGCGAGTCTCTTTATTTACACCCTAATGATACTAGTGGTACTCCAATTGTTTCTATTAGACTTACTGGAACTGAGAATTATAAAATATGGATTATTGATATGACATTTGCTTTAAGAAATCATAACAAACTTGGATTTATTAATGGAACTTGTAAAAGAAATGACTATAATCCTGCTCTTGCCAATCAATGGGATACCTGTAATTCTATTGTGGTTACTTGGATTTTGAATTGTTTGTTGGTGCCATATATTCTAAAACTGCATATGAGATGTGGAATGATCTTAAAGATACTTATGATAAAGTTGATGGATTTGTTGCTTTTAGTCTGCATAAGAATATTAATTCTTTGAATCAAAATAGGTCCTCTCTTGCAGATTATTATAATAATATTAATTCTTTATAGAAACAATTTGATTCAATGATCAGTTTACCTACTTGTACTTGTGATGCTGCAAAACATTTTAAAAAACATAAACAGTATGCAGTTTCTTATGGGTCTTGATGACAATTATGTATCTATCAAAAGTAACATTCTAACCAGAGATCCATTACCTTCAGTCAAAAATGCATTTTCTGTAGTATCAGGAGAATAATCTCATAGAAATGTTACTTCTGAGACTAGTTTTGTTAGACTTAATGCAACTGCTTTTGTAGCAAAAACTTTTGATAACAAAAGAAGGTTAAATAATAATAATAATAATAATAATAATAACAATAGAGGTTCAAGTTCAAATTATGGTAATAATCTTAACAACAGAGGACCCAATCATAATTGAAATGTACTAATTGTAATAAGATTGGTCATACTATTGATAGATGTTATGAACTTGTTGGTTATCCTTCTGGTTAGGTTAAAAGTAATTTCAATGCTTCTACTAAGCCTGCTACTAGTAACAATGCTTCTGCTGATCTTAATACTTCAAATCATGTTATTGATAATAGAGCTAGCAACTCTCCTATCTCTTTTTCTGATGAACAGCTTTATAGACTTATGAGTCTTCTTAATGATAAATCTGTTTCTTTTTCTAATGCTAATATGGCAGGTAAATGTTTTAAAGGAACTTTTTGTTATTGGAAGTGTTAATTTCAATCTGAATTTTAAAAAATATTTTAATGGGAATACAAATCTCTTAGTTGGCAATCTCAGTATAGGTTGGATTGTTGATTCAGGAGCAAACCAACCTATGAATGTTTATGCCAAATTTCTTATAAATTTTCAAATCGTGGACTTATTGTTTGTCATCCTAATGGTACTCAGGAACTTATAACAAAAATTGGATATTTAAAAATAAATAATGAAATCACTTTATATGATGTTTTAGTTGTGCCTGAATACACTGTTAGCCTTCTTTATGTTCATAAGATAGCAAGATACAGCAAGTTGTTTGTGGGTTTTGATGAAAATCATTGTTATATTCGGGACTTAAAGGCAAAGAGGAATGTGGGGATTGGTAATCATGCAATGGTCTATATAGTTTGATGTTGATAATGCACGTAAGATTATGTCTAATAATTGCATTACTTTCTGTTAAGTTTCTAAATATCTGTGGCATCAAACATTTGGTCATCCCTCTGATCAAGTCTTGAATTTTTTAAAAACCAGTCTCAATCTTGATAGTCATTCTACTTTTGATCATCTTTATGGTACCTGTAACAAAGCTAAACAAACTAGAGAACCGTTTCTTATAAGTGATCATAAATCAACTAAATTTGGTCAATTGGAGCATTTAAATGTTTGTGGACCTTATAAAATAACTATCGGAGATGGTTATAAATATTTCTTAACTGTTGTTGATGACTATTCTAGAGCTTTTTGGGTTTATATGTTCAAGGGAAAGATGATGTCTATGATTCCATTGTCAGTTTTGTTCATATGTTAACAAATTAGTTTGAAACTAAGGTTAAAACTTTCAGAAGTGAACTAAGTTTTTTAATAATAAACTTTCGAGTTTTTTTACTAACAATGGAATTCTTCATCAAACAACTTGTGTTTATATTCCCAGCAAAATGGCATTGGTAAAAGGAAACATATGCATCTTCTTAATGTTGCTAGAACCCTAATGTTTCAGGAGGAATTACCTCTTTATCTCTGGTCTAAATGCACTTTAACCATCGTTCATCTTATTAACAAGACTCCTTCTTCTGTGTTATCTGGCGAGTGACCTTTTTTATGTGTATAGGCGTGACCTTTGACTCTTTCACCTTCGCGTTTTTGGTTGTCTATGTTATGCTACAATTTTAAATGTTCAAGATAAATTTAGTAGCAGATCTGAAAAATGTGTTTTATTGGTTATTCTAATTCAAAAAATGGATATAAAATATTAAGTCTTCAAAACAAAAATATTTTTTATTCAAGAGATGTTAAATTTTATATAATTGTGTTAGGATTTCGAAAATCCATATTAAAGATTCGGTCACCCCGCGATCACCCCGAGTATCATCTAGTTCTAGTTAGGTCGTAGTCTTATTAGAAAACATTTAGTTTAAGTATCACCGTGAGTCGGTTCGGGTCTTTACCCACTGTCAGCCCGCTCTACAGCCCATAGGGGTATTTATGTATGACTATAAATACCCTGTTCCCACCAAGGGAGAGGGTTGAAACTTCATTTGTGTTGGGATTCTTGATTTGATGAGACAAAGTAAATAGAAGAATGAAACAAAGGGACTTAAAGTGACAAAGATGAAACCTACAAAAAAATGGAGGGACTTGCTTGCAAAAGAAGATTTATTGTTTAGTCCTTAGTAGAGATTTGTAAAACTTAATCCTCTAGTATATAAAGAGGAAATGGGTGTAGGTTTTATTAATTAAGTCTTCCAATATGTAGTCGACTAAAGGTGTGTGTGTGTAACCTAGACGTGTTTCTATAAACGTCTTGGGTTAATGTAGTTTAGTTGTAGCCCCAAGGATCTTTGATCCCTGTTATAGGTTAGATAACCGTACTAGAATTGATCATCTAGTATTGGGGCTTGGATTGTTATCAGTGAAAAATCTTGTTCAATAACAAAGTACTCTTTTGATTATTCTGCTGTGCAACGTTAATTATCTTTGTTATTGTTAATCCCTAGCGCTCTAAACGATCCATGGAGTCTATCAAACTCAACAATTGGTATCAGAGCTTGGGGAGCTCGTTACCTAGGGATTCGCAAGGTTTTATTGGTCGAAGAATGGCGAAAAGAAGACAAAATTCGTATCTTGAATTTTTCGTATAAGTTTCTGCAGCACTGTTTTGAAACGATTATAACTTTTTTTTAACCGTTGGATCGTGACGAAATTTTTGGTGGACGTTCTCTATATACTCATCTAACTTTTCACCGGAGGGTAACAATTCGAATTTTTATTGTTTTTGGACATGTATGACGACAAAATTACAACCTGGTACTAGTCCATCAAATCATGTAATAAAGTGAGCATGAATTGAATAAATTGATTGCTACCTCTCGTACTAATAATATACATGCTTTGGATATAAGTGCTTTTGTGGAATATTCAGTACTTTATTAATTGAAGGATTGATAGCGGATTGTCATTTTTTGAATATGATATAGTAATATAGCACAAATCATTGATAGAGGTTCTAATCACTGATTGGTTTAGTGATTAAAGATTGTGTTCGACATGAATTTGACAAAGTCATTCTGAAGAAGCAGATTTCTTGCTTGGAAAGTACATCATCTCATAGCTACTGAGAAAGTTTCATATGGTAAGTAATCTTGTACCATTAATTGGTTTCACATGGGTTGGTGTCTAATAATATATATTATTCGAATTGCTGCATGTGAAGTCTTGCACAATTGCTTACGATAACTAAACAATTTTTCTTATTATTATTTCGTTCATGGGATGGTGCTATGAGTAACTTATTCTTTGGTTGGATCGATCATGGGCATGTGATTTAAGAACAGTACGTTAAAGATATTGTTATCAAGTTGTGATTGGTTAATATTATGAAGGTTACCACTGCTATCTCTTTCTCAATACCACTGCTAGTTTTAAAACGAATCCACTGCTAGCTTCTCGAACCACTGCTAGTATTATCTCGTTCCACAGCTACGATTGGTAACCACTGCTAGCTTTATTTGTTTCAACTGCCTTCATGATCGTTACCACTGTCAGCCATGAGTTTCCACTGTTCTTTATCTTGCTGTGTTACATAACAGTAGTAATCACTGAACCACATGCGTCTACTACTACTCATTGTGATTGGTGGATACAAGGTTACATGCATGGGTTGTATTATTAAATTGCATTTATTTAGCTTTGATTTGGTCAAGTTGTCCCTTGCATGTACATTGAGTTTCTGTGTGAAAATTTAAGGATGTGCGCATGTTATTTTTGACCATAGGTCGGTGGTCCTCTGAGTATTTAATTTAGTATTCTATTGATCACATGGGACGATTGTGTTCAGATTTCTTACTTCGAGATTTCTCAAGGATATTTGGAGCACTATTTGGTTTGCACTGCAGTATTGGATTGAGATTCATGGTTTGTCCGATAACTAATTTTATACTGCTTATATCATTTGATATCGGACGACGAAGGCTTTTTGGTTCTCGCATAGTTTTGGAATTGAGGGGAAGTTGTACAAGTTTTTGGTAATGAGATTTTTGGCGAAGCACACAGGAGGTTGGTTCACACACACATGGAGTTTGGTTTTCGGATATGTTCTTAAAGATTTTAAAAAGCTCGTTTTTGATTTTTATTGAGGAATTGATTACGAAGATGATTATTTATCACTTATTTGAAGGTGAAGTAGAATTACTTAGATACGTTTTTTATCATATCTTAAAAGTATCATACCTACTTTTAAGGTAACTTGTTCGTGCTTCAATGATTATGACAAAGAATTGACATAACACTTAAAGGAGTGACGCTATTGTGCTCAGTGATTATCGTCAAGAGATTGCGGTCTCCCTATACATGGGTATACGTTCAATGTCATCTATAGTCCAAGATATAAGACACAAGTTTGGGATATTTTACTTCTTCATCAAATTCGTTATATTTGGTTTTCTTCACAAGTAATCATTACAAGGAGCTTATATATTTGAAGAATCATTTGATGTTCATGCACCACTCAAGGGGAAGTGTTTGATTCTTACTACTATTGATTAGTATTACTACTGATGGTTTAGATTTCTACTGTTTCAAGTTCATTTTTAGTTGCGGAAAACTTCATGGAGGGTAATTTGAGACATTGGAAGGATGAATTGGATGTGTGGTGGTCAAGATCATTATTTGCATACGTTCCCTATTTGTTGATAACAAAAAGGGGGAAGAGATGTTTGAGTGGCATGGCATGGATTAAGGGGAAGACAAGGAAGACAAGATTTGTTTCATTTAGGGAGATGTTTACATCTCAGCTTCTGCTACTTCGTCTAGGGAAGTTCTTACATGACTTTGTTTATTTTGTCATCATCAAATAGGGGAAGATTGTTGGGATTCTTGATTTGATGAGACAAAGTAAATAGAAGAATGAAACAAAGGGACTTAAAGTGACAAAGATGAAACCTACAAAAAAATGGAGGGACTTGCTTGCAAAAGAAGATTTATTGTTTAGTCCTTAGTAGAGATTTGTAAACCCTAATCCTCTAGTATATAAAGAGGAAATGGGTGTAGGTTTTATTGATTAAGTCTTTCAATATGTAGTCGACTAAAGGTGTGTGTGTGTAACCTAGACGTGTTTCTATAAACGTCTAGGGTTAGTGTAGTTTAGTTGTAGCCCCAAGGATCTTTGATCCCTGTTATAGGTTAGATAACCGTACTAGAATTGATCATCTAGTATTGGGGCTTGGATTGTTATCAGTGAAAAATCCTGTTCAATAACAAAGTACTCTTTTGATTATTCCTCTGTGCAACGTTAATTATCTTTGTAATTGTTAATCCCTAGCGCTCTAAACGATCCATGGAGTCTATCAAACTCCACAATTTGGTTACAACCTAATCTATTTAACTTTCACTCACTAGAAATCTCCCATTCTCCTCTCTTTCTCTCTCTATACACGGCCAAATCACAAGACCATTCATGTGTTTATGATTTTTGAGTAACCTACAATTGGTATCAGAGCCAGCATTGATCATTTAGTTTGTGGGTGCTCGGATTTTTAGATTGGTTTTGTGGTTTTAGTTTGGTTCGACTAGTTCTTGATGAAAACACCTTAGTTTGAGTTTATTTTATGGTTAGATTCGCTATATGTTTGTACCTTCATGTTAAGGGTTGATGTATTAGTCTTCTTTAGTGCTTAGTGGGTGTATTTCATAAGTATAGTGGAAGTTTTAGGCTTATTCGTGTGTTTTTGAAGTTTGTTCGTCGTTGCGATTTGAGCCACGTTAAGGATTCCTGGTTGCGAGTTGAGGTTGTTTAAGTAGTTATTTGTTTCATTTTGATTAGATCCAGGGTTGCGGTTTGGTTTGTAGCTGAAAAGGGAAAAAGGACAAAAGTCAGAGAAAGCTACCTTTTGGCCTATTAGGGTTTGTCTTTTTCCTATTGCGATTTGACCCCTACGGTTTAACTGTTAAGTTTTGACGTCTGCGGTTTGTCCTAAGTTGCGGTTTGGTATTGTTGCGTTTTGCCTATTGAGATTTGACAACTGCGGTTTGACCAAGACACTGAGTTTTGTCTACTTGCGGTTTGACATTGCGTTTTGATCAAGACAAATGCGTTTTGGTATTGCGGGTTGTGTTACATTGCTGGTTGCGGTTTGGTTGTTGCGTTTTGCCAGTTGCGTTTTGTGGGTTGCGTCTTGCGATAGAAGACTCTGCGTTTTTCTTAAAGTTGCGATTTGAGGATTGCGTTTTGGAGACGTTGCGGTTTGACCAAGTCTGCGATTTGTGGTCATTACGTTGCATTTTGAGACTGCGATTTGAGGTTGAATTTTGGTCATCTCTGCTGCTTGTGGTCATTGCGTTTTGAGACTGCGATTTGAGGTTTCATTTTTCCTTCTAAAGACCATTTTTCAAGTTTTACTAGACATTGTGCTGCCAAAATTTTGTCTCACGGTTTATCTTTGATTTTATAAAATCCCGCGAAAGATTCTATTTCTCGGTTTAAATCATAGATTTGTAAAATCCCGTGTAAATTTCACATCATGTCTATTGTTTCTGATGACATTCAAGCTACGGGTCCGATACCCGCCCTCCTATGCTAGATAGGATGGATTATGAATCATGGGCACAACGAATTCGACTATATTGTTTGGGTAAGGAAAATGGCATCAACATTCTTAGATCTATTGATGAAGGACCGTTTTAGTTGGGCACTACCAGAGACACAATCTCTATTGCCGATGATGGAACTGTCACTCTTGGAATGGACATACCACGTACCTACAATGATCTCGATGAGAAGGAAAAGAAGCGGTATGATGCAGATATAAGAGCTTCCAACATTGTGCTTCAAGGGCTTCCTAAGGACATCTACAAACTCATTAACCACAACACTGCAGCCAAAGCAGTTTGGGATAATGTTAAAATGCTTCTTGCTGGATCTGAATTGACTAAAGAAGATCGAGAATCACAGTTGTATTATGAGTTTGAACACTTCCAGATGAAACCGGGTGAGAATATCACTGAATACTATGTTAGATTTCACAAACTCGTCAATGACATGAGAATCATCAAGATGACAATGCCAAACATTCAAAATTACTCCAAGTTTGTGAATAACATGACACCCGAGTGGGATACGTTTGTAACAGCAGTGAAACTTAACAAAGGTTTGAGAAACAAAACTATGAACAAATGTTTGCATACCTACAACAACATAAAAAATATGCTGCCTATGATCGTCTGATTATGGAAAGGTTCAATCCAACAACAATGAATGATCCTCTTTCACTTGTTTCGAAATGTTCAGCATGTCACCCAATCATCACAAACTCAAGGTTATCACTACCCATCCTTCACATAATCAGACACTTCTACCTGATTCAGGATACACTCCAACTGATAAGATGATTGAAAATCTTTCCAATCGATTGCTGGCTCAACAATTTAGAGCAGCCCTACCTTAAACCAACTACCAACTTCGAACTTCATCAAATCCACACAATCAAGTAATTATGGAGGATGGAAAGGTTGTGGTTCAGAATGTTCAAGGGCGATAGAACATGAACCAAATAAATGTTGCTAGGGTAAATGGTAGGGCTGGTGTTGGTGGTGCACAAAATAGAGGTGGGAATGCTATGCCAGGACAAGCAAAGTAAATCAAGTGCTATAATTGTGGTGGTGTAGGACACATTGCTAGAAATTGCATTCAGCCAAAGCGTCCACAGAACTCAGATTACTTCAAGGATGTGATGTTGTTGATGCAAGCTCAAGAGAATGGTGATGTGTTGGATGAAGAAGAGCTATTGTTTTTAGCTGGAAAAAGGGCAAATACTTTTGATGCTGATGTTGATGACCAACCAGTCTATGATATGGCCCAGAATGATCCCAATATCTTTCAAGTTGATGATTGTGATGCCTTCGACTCAGTTGTTGATGATGAACTCAGTGCTCAAATCATATTCATGGCAAACATATCTCCAATGGTCACATCACCTCAACAAGTTGGTCCTTCCAATGCATATGTTATCTTTGAGGTACTCAAACTGTACGATATGACTGATGAACAAAAGATTCCTAACGAAGTACAATAGACAAAAGTTGTTGAGTCAGATACTGCAAATATGGGAAATAGCAATGTTATCCCATATGAGCAGTATGTGAAACACAACGAAGGTCAGGTTCTACCTAGTAGTGCATTTTCTGTTCTAAATTATGATTACATGTTGCATGAGTACACTGCATTCATCCCTGATGACTCATTGACCTCTACACTCAATATATATAAGGAACAAGCTACCATATATGAAAAATGTGCAAAATTTGAATTGACTGAACTTGAGTAGAAAATGGATAGTTGAAACATATTGGTTTTCATAAACACACAATCAAGCATAAATATGGGACGTATGAATTAGAGTCTAGAGAGAGAAAGTGAGATGTTCTAAATAGATAAAATCCAAATGAAAGGTTAGATTAGCAAGTGAACATCCAACCCTCTCCTTTGTGAGGAGAGGGCTATTTATACAAATGACTACACCCTCTTTCGGGCTGTGGATCAGGCATACAGTGGGTAAAGACCCATCCTTCTTCCACGGTGATACTAATACAACTAGTAATCTAACTAATATACTGTTATGTCTACGAGCTGTAATATGCTAAACAGATGTTGGGGTGACCGACACTTCTGCATGGATTTTCTAAATCCTAACAATCTCCCCCTAAGGGAGGTCACCCCAATAATTACATTGAAAGTCCTAGCATTTAATCTATAATATTTAATGCTCAAGCTCGTAGACTTTGTAGCTTCATAAACTTTAACATTGTATTATAGTAGTGATTCTTTGGCTTTGAGTGATTCTTTGATAAGTGATCAAGAGCTTTCATTGAGATCATCTGCAACACATAATCTCTAGATCATCCGATGTAGGATTGCCAACATATGAAGATGTGACTTTTGGACCGACATGCTCACATTCTGGATCATGATATCTTCTCATCAAAGTTGCGGAAGCTTTCGTTGATTCATGACATTTGCAGCAGCGTAGTAGAAGCATGGAGTGAAAATATCAGAGTCACTTGAAGAAGATATGCACTTATCATGATTTCTTTGAAATGAATGTGCTGTGTGAGCATGCGGCTATGGATTGACATCTCAAATCTGATCACCTGCAACGGTCGGGTGTTCTTGTAGAGAACAGTTAGCAATAAAAGCGCACAAAAGTGTCTTTGATCACTTTCGTTGAATTGAGGTACACGGCCCACAGTTCCCCGTTGATCAGTACTAGTACTGCCTGTGATCGTAAAATTCAAGAATCTCATTGACAGGGTTTCACAGCTACTCTAGTTGTTCTCAAACCGGAACGTCTCAAAGAAGACAACACGGAGTGAGTGAACCAGCAAATTGAGATTTACAGATTGATTAAAAATGATTTGAAACAATCGTGTATTGCTTGAAGAAAATTTTTTGCAATACGACGAAGGTTTTATAATAAAAATCACTTTTCAATCATAAATACCCTTTTAATTTTGAAAAATTAATGCACAATCGATGTGCTATATAAAAGAATTTTTAAGCACAACGACCAGTTTTTCAAAGGTATCCGTCAATCCATTTCCTAGACCAAGATTGATTCATAATGTGAATCGCTCCATTGTTTCTGTCCAGTTGTCACATGATTGATCTATTGGATAGATCTCACATGCCACCCACCAAGAGCTTGTTTGATGTTGGCTCTAGAAGACTTTCCATCTTTATTGTGAATATGCTAACATATCACTCAGATGTTCTGGCAATACCACAAGGATAATGCGTAGGACTCTTAAAGTATATTCTCACTTTCCACATTATGTGAAACAGTGAGACTTCATTGATTGTGTCCTAATGAGATTTATTGATGATCGCTTGGCTCTAGACTCAATAGTGCACTTTGTTTTCCTATGCCGGAGACTAGGGAGAGGGTCTCCTTCTTCAATATCAACAATCTCTAAGAGAAAGTCGATAGGTTATATAGGTTCTCCGTGAGAATGAAACAAGTCATTTTAAGAGGAACTTGAGTAGCTTGGGAACTTTAGTGCAGTGCGTCACTGGGTCCATGACGTCTTGTCTTCAATACCAGTGTTACCTTAGTAAACACCAGTATCATATGTATTGAACCCGGTTTCTGCCCTAAGGTTGAATTATTGGAGGGCTATTTCTTTTCACCCTTTTCTCATTTCATTTACTTTTCATTCTTCAACCCCTTCAGTGCTTACCAAGACTTCATTACTAGAACCTTGTTGGGTTTATTCCAGTTCTAGCTCTTTCTCAGTCCACACACTTCCCATTTCTCACTTTTCTCCTTTTTCATCATACCTAAGGACTTCTACACTATCTAGTGGATTGTCCCTGGGTAGATCCCTCTGGCTCTGGCAGGATCGTGGGAACGAATACCTAACCTAACCATCCTTATATCATCGTGCCTAAAATAAATTGGTCGGTCTTTTGGTATTGTTCATTTCGCCTCGAAACTAATTGAAAACCATTTGAAAATGAATCAAGGTACTTATGATATAAAATCAAAGTCTTTTGTACCTTAATTGTTTTTGATATTTTAGGAATGCTCCCCCTCAACATGTGCTTCAAGTATTTGAAGTTGTTTTAGCACATGGAGGCAAGAGAACTTGGAAATCTTAGATTAAGAATGAAAGTTTCAATCTTTGATTAACTTTTTCTAAAATTATCATCATCACTTTCCCGATCAAATTTAGTATTTTAAATACATTGTTGAAAATATTTTGGGAAAGGATGAGGTTTTCTTTTTATTGCTCCCCCTTGATGTGTGTATTGATAAACGATAAGAGTTTTTAATACAGTTTAGAGCTTGCAAGGGGGATATGAAGCAAAATTTCACGATCATAGTAGCCAATGAAACCATTTTAAAATTACAATCAAGGTACTTTATGAAAAGAATATTATGTTTTAGTACCTTGATAGTTTTGTATAATTTTTGAAATGCTCCCCCTCAATATGTGCTTCGATATGCGAAAAGGTTTAACACATATGGGGAGAGATGCCAATTTATTGAGACTTCAAGATCACATTTTATCAGATTGCATATTTATATCACATTTTCTCCCCCGATCAAAAAAATCAAATCCTTTGAGATTTTGGATCTCAAGTTATTTAAATATGTAAAAACCTTGTTGGAGAAAAATATGTCCGGTTTTATTTGATCTGAAACGAAACACTACAATGTTCCCTCTTCAGAACAAGAGGGAAGCTACAAGCCCTAACCTATCACTACTATATACATTATAGTTATTATTGTTCATAGTACAACCACCACATTACACATGAGAGTTAAACAAAATAGCCACTATAAGAAGATATCATCATTCTGTTCTCTGTAGTAGCTTGTAGTGTCCTTCACGTACTCTCCCTCCTACAAAACTTTCAAGGCTGCGGAATATCTTTCTTGTCTTAAGTCTTTGTCCGATAGCGTAAAATGAAATCTTTACACCTTTTCACATCCTGTTCCGTCCAAAACCTCGTGTTGTTCCCCAGCCTCATCTCTAGCTTAAACTCCTTGGCCCTCGAATCCAATTCTTCCTCAATCACCTTTAGCGTACCATCACTGAACTTGTAAAGCTCACACAGTCTCAGTAGCATTCTTGAACCATATTTGTCTGTAAAGACAACTGCTCTTGGTGTGTCAATCACTGAGTACTCGTGTTTGAACTCATGTCCTGTGGCTTCCCATTGAGGTTTTGTGAGATTGACTTGAGTCTGATAGCTTTCCATACCAAGCTGAAAGTTACCCACTCTTTGTCGAATCACTAACCCCCTTATCTATAGATTGACTGTAGCAGCGAGAGACTTCTTTTCACGAATGGGCAGATGGTCAAGATGGTCTTGAAGGTTCAATAGGTACATATCTTCAAAGTCACTTGGGAACAATTGCTTGAAATCATTTTTTTCTATTACATGGTCTTTCAAGTCAGCTCTTCTGAGGACAATCTTCTTCAGATAATCATAACCATAAATTGGGAAGATCTCCACGCTGACCACACTTAGAATTTGCAGCTTGGATCGAACGACTCGCTTCTTTTCGCACCATGTCTTTCAATGTAGAATTTCTTCTTTTTAAACCACCAATGAGAGATTCCGTATGAAGCAGCATTATCATACTCGTATTCTTTGTCTGTCCAGAATTGGTCGGGTACCATCTGCTCAAGACCTAAATCTAAGTAAGTTGTCGCCTTCATATTAGAAATAGATAAGGCATATCTTCTTCCTTGAGTATTAGCCCGTAGATAGTCCAGATCTTTATTGAAGAAGAATTCTAATTGAATGGTCTTCTGTTCGGGTTCACCACCAAGAGGAAGAAGGTTGTTGACATTAAATCAACTGATATTATCATCAACTTGATCTGTCAAAAACTTATGACATTCTTCTATTTGGAATTGCAGATGAGCGGCATCAGAATGAAAGACTTTAACAATTTTATAAGTCGGGCCTTCAAGATCCTTTGGGTTGATTGATGAGATTCCCTACTTTTCACAATACCATTTAATGAAGCTTCCCATGTCACCAGTAATGTGCAAGAGTGATTCTTCTGAAGGGTCTTCATGGTTTGCTACAATGGTGGTTGCCCAGTTATTGTCGGGAACAGTCAAATCAGACTCAGGAATGACCCATGATGGTTCAGTAGATTCAGGTTGTTCTTCGGGCCACCAGTTTTGAGTCATGTCTTTAGAAGGTGTAGTCCTGGATGATTTGATGCGTTTTCCTCATTCGTATGCATTCCACCAATCTTCATCATCTGAGGGCTTAGGAATGTGTTTTGTAGTGGCATCATCATCCTCTGAATCTGATTCTTGAACATCATAGGACTCTTCATTCATTGCATGTTCTTTTGAGATTTTGGTGAAAGTAGGTGTGAATTAGGAGTCAATTGTAGTCTATGCTGCAGATGTCTTCTGAGACCCTTGACCGGCAGATGAACCAGATTGGTTTGAAGGTTTTGGTGGTGGTGTTGGTGGATTTGCCTTTTGAGTTTCAGCAGTTCCAGAAGATCCACCTATCCTAGATGACCCAACTCCACCAGTTGGAGGAGGAGGAGGTGGTGGCGGTTTAGGAACCCCAGACATAGATTCCAAAGATAACAACTCTCCTCTTCTTCTTTCCTTCCCTTTCACGAATATCCTCCAAGAACTGCAAATGATTATCATGCTTGATAGAGTCCTGGAGAGCTTTATACAATTTCATGTGTACTTCGTCCTTATGCTCATCTATATCAAACGTTCTATCGGAGAGGACTGATCTGATATCCGAAGTAGGTAAATCCTTAAACCTCTGATATAGCGGAGCTTTCATTGCCCATTCCACCGCATCCTTAACTTCCGCTTCAATGGCATTTATTACTTCGGTAAAAAATTGAAACTCTCTAACTTGGATAGACGACGATCAAGGTGATTGACAGATTCGAGCAGGTGGTGCTTCTCGAGAGCTTCAATTCGCTTTAATGCTTCATCAAGACGTTGCTCCATTGTCTTGCTGGGAGGTGTTGATGCTGGTGGTGTGACAGAGTCACTAATAATGATAACTGGTGGAGGGATGGTAGTAGTCGCATCAGAGGACATGGGTGGTGGAAGTGCGGTTGATTGAAGTGAAACAGGTGGTGGAAGTGCGGTTGATGGAGGTGTTGTTGATGTAGGGACTACTGGTGACGACATAGGACGAATGGTTGATGTATCATGTTGCATGGTGACAGAGAACATAGATTCAACCTCTTCCTTTTCATCGTTTTGCTTGTCCGACTCAGCATCTGGGGGTCTGTCCTTGAGGAAGTGGTCACCATATGTTATATCTGCGTCAAGGTTCTTCAGAGAAGACAGGGATCCTATTGACATATTTGCTTCTTCAAGTCACACGTGTTCCTCATATCTTGGCTTTAGAATCTCCTGAAGAGTTGAGTGTGGTTCTTGCAGCAGTTCATCCCTCTACCTATGTGCCTTGCCTGTCAGTATCCATTTGCTCAGTTTCTGTTTCCAGTTCTGGTACAGTTCCCGTAGAAGGTTCAAATTCGTGGCTTTCTGACTAGGAGTCACTGGAGGCAAGAGTTTCCTCCTGTGTATCAGACACATCTTTTTCCACTCCAATTTGCTCTTGTACAGAAGATGATTCAACACTTCTTTTCTTGAGCTCAAATTATGTTGTAGTCTTTGGAGTTGGAGTGTAGATAGTCAACAACATTTGAGCAGCTTGCTCCACCTCTTCACCAGCTTTTCCTTTTCCTTTGCCCTGTGCAACGGGAGTGGTTTGGCGTGGTACAGATTCTGGTTCCTATATCATAACCCCCTTCCTTTGTTGTCTCTAAGACACCTTTAGACTTTGCAAGCTCTCTTGAATGCCTTGTTGGAGCGCAACATCGTCTTCATCCATTAAGGTCATCCTTTTCTCAGTTACCTTGGACCCTTTACCTTTCCCCATTCATGCGTCTCTCTTTTTCTTTTTCTGCTTTTACGATGGTGAATCAACAGACTCTAACCTTTCTTGCCTTTTCTTAGGAAGGCTTGCATAACAGGGAGTTGAATTGGTGTGTCTTCAAGCTTTTGCCTGACGCCTTTTTCATATATTTCTTGAAGTAGTCGGCTTTCTTAATTCTTTCTGTGAGAAGTGCATCAGGGATTGGCATTCCAAAAACCTCCTTGTTCAATCCTTTGGCAACAAATTTCAAGTTACCAAGAACAAATTCATCACCGGCTTCATGAAGAGCTGACTCACTTCTTGGAGAAAAATGATGTTTCTGCTGCATGTGTTGGACAATGAGCTTCGAGAACCTTATGCCGGAATCACCCTCTTGTCTTTGGTTTTCTTTCCCTTGACTTGATTCAGAAAATTTTGTCTGTCAGTGATGAAGGTGTCCATAGCCAAGGAGAATTCTTCCGAAATGCGTTCTGCAAAGTCAATGTTTACCCTTTTAACTATCACCCACATAATTTGTAGAATTGGAGCCTTCACTCTCTCAAACCCTGAAGTCTTGCCTGTCAAGCAAAGGTTGAGAATGGTGATAATGGCTCTCCATGGTTGATACACTTCATTGTTGATGACCGCCGAGACCTTTGTTATCTTTTCAGGATATCCCAATTCTTCAACAAAGTCCATTAGCTCTTCAGCTGTAGGTGGAGTAAGGAATGGATTTGCGGGGTCTCTTGGAGTGATTCGAAGAGCCTCCCTGAGAGTCTCTGTGGTGACGTCATACCACTTGTCTTCAAGTTTACAAGTGTATGTAGCTGTGATTTTCTCCCATGATACAGTATTCCAGATTTGTTGCAGGTATATAGAAGGAATCGTGCACCGCATGGTTAAAGCACCAAAAAAGTTGGTGTTCTTCAAAATATCAATTGCAATTCGGTAGATGAGATTAGGTTGGTTTCTTTCCACATCCACAAAGCAATTGCTTTTTGCTATATCCACCCATTCCTCATACGGAAGAATTTCCTCATCGGTAGGTACAGTGGGCGGTGCAGCGGTAGCAAGATTCTCAGAAGATGTGGTGCCTGCCATTGTAGTTCTGTAGAGCACACATGCAACAACAATATTCGGAAATTTGTTATGTTAGACAAGGTCAAAGATATCAACCTTATTGCAACAACATATCTTAGACACTAAATTAGTAATTTAAGCTTATGACGTATCATACTCATATTAGTGAACAAGATAAAAATAAGGCAAAGGCATATTAAGTATTGGACACACATAAACATCACGGAGACTTGACAGTGAACGATGGTTAAATGCACAAAGACATAGCAAGTATACGATCAACACACAATGACCAACGAAGTATAATGAAGGATACAAATTAAAAATCATATAGGACAGATGGACAAATCGCATATGATCAAACCGCATTGAGACAAGTTGCATAAGACAAGTCGCATATTGTCAAAACAAATTACATTATGGACAAATCGCATATTGCATAAGACAAATCGCATTATGGACAAATCGCATATTGTCAAAACGCTATGGTCAAATCGCACGTGACAAACTGCACATATCAAGTCGCATAGGTCAAACCGCATTAATCAAATCGCATAGGTCATATCACAAGTCACATATATCAAAATGTATTCAACAAACCGCACACGTCAAAACGCATGGGACAAATCGCATGTATCAAATCGCATTAATCAAGTCGCATATGACAAAACGCTTTAAGCTTTTGAAACGATAAATCGCATCAATTATTTTAAAAACAACAACTCGCTTTTCAAGAACATACGAGACAAAACACATACAAGAATCTTAGTAGAAAAATCGCATCCAAGCAACAACCCTCAAATCGCATACAAGAATGTATTACGAGAATCAATATAAACAACCATCAAATACTCCATACATTCATCAGGCATAAAGATTTTCATAAATTAAACACCCAATACCCAGATTAAACGATCACACACCTCATTAACCACAACCAATGCATTACACACTAATTAACCTAAATCCACTCTAAGGGATACGCAAGCTTAAAGGGGAGATAATCACATACAAAAAACATCAATTCATAACCTTAAACCCACTACACATTCCCATCTAATACCTATATCATAGACAGAGCAATGAGGAAAAACAAACCTAGATGCAGAATTAGTCAAATGGATTATGAAAGAGTGAATCTGCAGGTGAATTATAGTAAGATAAATGTTTCAAACTATGTTATTGACAAATACATGTAGAATCATGGTCAATAAACCTATCATGTGAACTCAAAAGTAACAAATCGCTTCGAAGAATGTATTAGAGAGAAAAACAGTGCAAGGTTTGACTAGAAATTGAATGGTTTGACCAAGTGAGACAAATCGCATTATTTATACCCAATAACTAGTTATCAATATTGACACATTAAGTCCCTGCACTTGACAAATCGCATGCTATGCTTGAAACAAACAAACCGCATACCATAATGATTTGGACAAGTCATATGCAAAACATAACCTTGACAAACCGCATACCACATAACATATATCAGAACACAATTTGGCAGATTTCATCACTCTAAGTAACATGCAACGGCTATCAACAGTACTGAGATCTTAAAAAAAACCAAACAAGACAGATGACACATGATAAATGCATTCAAGAGATACACAATCTAATACAGACACTGCATATAAAGCAATCATGCAGATACGAATTAACATATAGGAATGGCAGTATGTAATTAATTAATTAATTCTCCCCCTCAATCAGTGACACGAATATAAATGAGTGATCATTGATTAAATTTAACCCATTTACGAACCCAAAGCTTCATAGGTATGTGATTGTAGATAGACATGTTTTAAAAGAACAGTTGAACTTCTGTTCGAACTTCATCTAAAGACCCGTGTCATTATTGAATGACATTTATAGGACCGTAGATGTTATCGATACCAGAAGGCATGTCTTTGAATATATTTTTGTAATTTTCTGATTTTTCAAATTTTTATGGATTTTGAAGAATTTTTAATGAACTATCATGTATATGAGTATAAAAATGTAAAGAAATTATTTAAAAAACCTATATATATATAACTATATATTTTTTTTTTAATTATTCGTTAACCGATGAGGTACGAGTCCTGAGCAAAGGAGATCAGGAGTCATAGTACTTGCAAATCAATTCTGACAAACTGAAATTCCCAGATGAGTAGACTTCAATTCAGTTGGAAACCAGGTCATGATGTTCATGATTGAATTGAGCATTGTACCTGAAAAAGACTGAGGAATATCTGCACTAATAGCACATGTAGAATAACATTTAGATGGGTTAGTAGCAGTAGTATCCTGTCCTTTAGATGTTTTACAGTCAGCCCTTGGAATGTCATTAGTGACCAGTGTTCTGATGGGAATCCATTTAAATCCAACATTCTTAAAGATTTTTCCAGTGGGCATCCACTTAAGACAGGAGCTAAGAGTGTGATTCCATTTGGATTCAATGTTCTTAAACAATCTACCAGTAGGCATCCACTTAAGACAAGAGCTAGGAGTGTTAGATCCTCTAGTCACAGTAGAAGTTGTAACCATTTCCCTATTCTTAATTTTAGACATTTTGTTGTTAACTGGTTTCTTAGGGGAGTGGTCAGCCTTTTGATACTTCTTAAGTGCTCTGGATAATCTTCTTACATTCCTGATCTTAGAGATTTGAAAATTAGTCTGAGCATTGTCTTTCATTTTATCGGAATGAATTAGTGAAGTGACTGGTTTTGACAAAACTGTGTTCTCATCAACTTGGGAGGCAAACCTTAATTTTGAGGGTTTAGTTCTTTCTGACTTAAATGCATTGGGCTGCCAAACTACAGACCGTTCTTTAGTGATTTGTGAAACTGGCTTCCCCAAGGTTGATAGTTTTGCAAACTTATTGTTCACACCATTCCCAATAGTTTTTCTAATCTCATTTTTTAAGGAAACTATGGCAAAACTCTAATCCTGAAGTTGAGCTTTGAGAACGTCAATGTCTACTAACAAAGAGCTTGTTTGATCTAAAGACTTAGTTCTATCCTCTTTAGCAGGGACACATTGTTCTCTCTTAATAGTTTGGCCACACATAACGCTAATTCATCATTCCTAGCTTTAATAGTAGCACTGACCTCAATGTCAAGATTGTTTACACTCATATTAATTTCCTTATGCATGTCTGAGATGTGTTTTTTCAGATTACATATGGTTGAGTCTTTGTCTTGAAGCTGAGTTTTTAACTGGTTGATTTCAAAAAATTCACAAAATTCTGGGAATTCCGGATTTATGCATGGTTTAGTAGCTTGAAAACTTTCTTCTTTTCGTTGTATTGCAATTTCCAGAGAAATGCAATGTTTTTCAAGAATTGAGTATTTGTTTGAAATTTCGTCGAAAATATTCTTATCAACCACGTTATTAGTCATGATATGTTTTATCATAGACTCGGCCTCAGTTACAGAACATTCATCAGCATTTTGTTTTGTAAGGTCATTAGTTTGCACATAATTAAACACATATGGATTATTAATAATAGTTACCAAAGGTTCAGCACCCAATGTTTGTTCATTCATCATTCTGCACTCGGCATCCTCCTTCTGTAAGGCAAGAGTTTCTGAACAACTTGTTGCATCGATTTTTGTTGTGTCTGTAATTCTGACTTCAACAATACCCGATGATTCGACCAATAGGTTATCCAACTCATCACACCTATCTATTGACTGAATCTCACATTCATTCATGCAATCACTGTTCTGGGTAGCTTCCTCAATGTACTTCGTCACATTGTCAATAAGATGGATGAATGTCTCAATGAACTCATGGATTTCCATCCCAGTGTGTCTTTTGAAAGAAATTTCATCATGTCTTTGATCATAATCGATGAATATTCCCACTGATGAACGACTGAAATTGTTTGTAGATTACTTGAAGTGCAGCACTGGAATCATCCTTTTGAACCTTTCCTTTGTCAATTTGTAGCTCCAATTGTTCTAAGTTTAACAGCAAAGTTACTGTTAATGTGGATAAGTCCTGACGGAAAAGGGCAATACATGTTCGTTCCATTGTTATGGGTAGAAGTAACATGAGGTGAGAGTAAAGTTTCTGATAGGTCTCAATGGAGCATTCCTTTTGCATGGCATTCTGTAGCATGAGCAGGTGCAATTCTTTCTTATTGGACTCAGAGTATGAAGATCTTAAATTATCATTGGTTGAATCAATCATGATTAATCTTTCAGAGTAACTAATACTTTCTTTGTTGTCCACAGTATCATATAACTTGAGCACATTGAAGATTACGGGATCAGTGGTGTAAGACATTATGTTAATATCGGATGTCAAGTCTTAATTTTTAATAAAATATCAGACTATTAAGCACAAACCGCTTCTAACAATCCTCTTATGACAAATCGCTTTAGACAAATCGCACTGATGACAAATCGCAGTGATGACAAATCGCACTGCTGACAAATCGCTTCCTACTCAAATCGCTTTCCAGACAAATCGCTTAAGTGTCAAAACTCTAAAGTATCAAATCACTTAAGATGACAAAACGCATAACAGTCAAAACGCATAGCACACAAACCGCATAAGTTGACAAATCGCATAGTACACAAGTACACCCACTACTTCCACTACTTTGTCCTTTCTTGTCGTTTAGTCTCAATAAACAAATCGCATACCAGACAAATCACTTCATGAAAACTGACAAATCGCATCCACAATATGACAAATCGTTTCAAAAAGCAATCATTAAAGAGGCAAATCGCATAGTTTTTCAAGACAAGTGCAATAATAGAAATCCTATTCGAGACACAAATCGCATACTTCAAACTTTTAAAAACACCACTTTTCAATCCAAAAACAACCCAACCACGATGATTCAAGCCATCCAAACCAAAACTTAAGCACTTATAATGATTCTAAACACAAAAGTACTATCAAAATTCAAACTTTAACACAAGAAATGATCCAAATGATGCAAACTACTCTAAACTCATTCAAACCTAAAAACCTTAAGAAAACCACTAGAAATCCAAGAACATGAAAAATGAGTGATCAAACCATGGCTCTTGATACCAATTGAAACATATTTGTTTTCATAAACACACAATCAAGCATAAATATGGGACGTATGAATTAGAGTCTAGAGAGAGAAAGTGAGATGTTCTAGAGAGATAAAATCCAAATGAAAGGTTAGATTAGCAAGTGAACATCCAACCCTCTCCCTTATGAGGAGAGGACTATTTATACAAATGACTACGCCCTCCTTCGGGGCTGTGGATCAGGCATACAGTGGGTAAAGACCCGTCCTTCTTCCACGGTGATACTTATACAACTAGTAATCTAACTAATATACTGTTATGTCTATGAGCTGTAATATGCTAAACAGATGTTGGGGTGACCGACACTTCTGCATTGATTTTCTAAATCCTAACAATAGTCAAATGCGTATATTGATCATTGAATATAATTCAAGGGAAGAAACATTGAAAAGGGAGTTACATTCTTTACAAGTGAAACTTAATCAAACTGTTAAGCAAAAACAAGAAATTCAAGAAGATGTAACAATGTTTAAACAGAATTTCAAAGAAAAAGAAACAAAACACTTGAATGATTTTTCCAAATTAAAACCTTAAAGAATAAAATTGAAAACAAGTTGTACGCACAAGACCAATCCATACAAACTCCTCACATGATGTTAAATCATAAGAAATTAGGTGATGAACATAGTGAGAGATCCATAGATGACCCAAATCCAGCTTACCTCAGGAAAGCTAAAGCTAAAGTGGCCCAACTTGCCTTATATGATGGAAGTGAGATTATTAAACATGGTCATGTCCCTGCTAGTGCACCAATATCAAAAGAGGGTAGAGAGTTAGAAAATGTATCTAGAGATAAAATGGCTAAGAAAATTCTTAGCTACTTTTACAAGCCTCTCAATTATTATAATGAGAAATTCTTAGCTACTTTTAAGCCTCAGACATAGTTGACCGCCGAACAAGTATTTTGGAAGTTAGACATGGAAAAGAAAAAGGCAAAAGAACTTGTAATAAAAAATCCTCGCCTATTGATATTGCCGGTTTCAACGGTGTACCCACCTAGTACCCCCATGTATTTAGTTCCCATAAATATTCCTACGAAATATAAAATGTTAATTAGCATTTATGTAATCTATCAACTATTTGCTGATTTCGATAAAACATGTAATAAGAGAATTACACCATCAGCTATTACTGAAGGAGAAATGGGGTTTGAGTAAACAAAAATGTGTTATCTAACTAAGGTTATTCCATTATTTGAATTAGTCAAAGAACATTTTGAGAGCATTCAAAAGGATCTAGAAACTGAAGTTAAAGAAATGAAAGATGTGTTCAAAGACATAGAAACCATGGTAAAACAAAATGCGATACAGCTTAAAACTTATGAGATTGAGAGGAAGAATATTCACATCACCAATGAAAAGTAGATTGCTAGAGGTATTTCCCAGGATGGGTATTATACTGCCACAGATTCTGCTTTAACTGCTTCTCAATTTCATGATCTGTCACTTGCATTTAAAGTTGCCCAGGTTCGTGTCAATGAGCTTGAAGCCGAGAATTTAAAATTGTATGAGAAAATCCAAAACGATGATCATGATAACATGGTCAGGCATTTGTCTAAAGTAGATGTTGAAAATCTTAATTTATAATTAAAATGTCAACATCTAGAAGAAATAATGAAAACTTCAAATGCCAAGACATCTTTGGATGCTCCTGAATTTGATGCATATTTGAAATAAGCAATCGAGATGAATGGATTCAAGCTCACTGTAACACGATCCAAAAATTGAAAGCTTAAATTTCTCAATCGAAGGGAAATAGGAGTGAAGTGGCAGACTCCCATAAACCACCGTCTTAAGATTCACAGAATGTTCAATACCAAAACATCATCAATAAATTGCAACAAGAAAATGAGTGTTTTCAAGCTGAGAATTCGAAAATTAAATCGCAATGCAAAGAGTTATATGATTCAATTAAGGTCACTCATGACAAACACAATGAAAAGATAACTTCTTTGCTTAACGAGATTGAGAATCTAAAGACTCAGGTGAAAGGGAAAATGTCAATCCCCACATGTAAATATGTTTTTCCAAAGGTTTCTGCTTGTAATATTTATGCTATTGAATTGATGTATATTCCCCCTTCTCTTAGGAACAATAAGACTGCTTGTCAAGCATATGTCACTTAACTTAAGAATAGCCTAGATAGTATTCGTGAGATCATAGAAGATCATAGAGTAGAGAAACCACTAGATAGTGTTTTTGCCTATGCTTCCATGTATGCTAAACGATCTCAGGAACTCTTAGAATACGTCATTGGCACATGTCCTAAAACCGGTACCAAGCGAGATAGATGATGGATCTTGGTATGTGCTAAAACACATACCTTTTCTATATCAAAACTGACCCAAAATAACCAAAAAAAGTAGTTTAATACTGTATTTATGGTTTCTTGAGTTTGTGCTTGTAGGTATGGATATGTAAAAACAACGCAAAGGTACCAAATGGACATAAATCCGAGCCACAGATTAAGAGAGCTTAAAATTTGAGCGGAAGGTCAAAATTATGCATTTATGAAGATTTCTAATCTCTGAGGATGATTTGTGAAGATTTGATCATAGTTTGAAGAAATGTCGAAATAGTCCACTGAACTTTCAAAGCCAGTGAAGAAACACCCTCAAGTTTCAAAAGTTGCAAATTCAGTCCACTGTCTATTGAAGATTGATAGATTCAGTCCTTGAAGATAATTTGAAATTAAATGTTTGGTCCTTGGAATCGAGAATTACATCATTGGTCCTATATTGCATCTTGGATCATTTACTTGTCAATATACAATCAAGTCCAAATCCACTTAACAACTCTCGGCTGATATCACAAACAAATTACCTCGTCAATAAACTATCCTACTGAACACACTTATACAGTTTATTTAACCCAAGTCAAAGACACAACCCGGTCAAACATTTTGAAATAATATAATTAAACCAAAGCGCTTGCGGTAACCTTCTTCCCCAGCCCCATTTACCCTCAATTTACCACCATTTACCAATCCCCAGGCAACCTCGTACTAGAATATTTCTAGAAGCCTTATCCTCGGTGACTTGGCGAGGATGGTGCTTGCGTGGACAAATGGCACTATCTCATTGGCCAAAACACCTCTATGGGTGAAATGGAGCTCTTTGATTGGTTGAAGTGACATTGGATTGATTGTGTGGCTCAAAATGGCTTCTAGGCCCTTCTTATCAAGAATCCAGACTGCTCAAGGCTATAAATAGACCCCTTTGGCTCACATTTCAATTCGTGCAATCCTTTAGTTTCATTTAGCTTATTGTTATTGTATTTCGTTAGTTTATTAAATGTTTTTCTTAAGCTTTTATGTATTCTCAGGTTCTTGTAAACCTTTTTTAATATCAATAAAATTTTCAAGTTTTACCCTTTAATCTTGCATTTGTTTTTAAAATAATCAATAAGCTAATTGGAATGATGTAATAAGCTCATTTCAGCTTATTATAGCTCTAGTGAACTTGCACACCTCAACATCCACTTAACTCATTTACATTCACAAAAAGTTGAGGTCATGAAAGTCAACTGTATTGCTCATTTGATGGTTATGGTTTGATTTGATGATGGATCAGGTTTGAGTTTGATGTTATATAGGTTAGGTTAGTGGTCCTTTCTTTGGTTTGCAAAGCCATTGTGGTTTGGATCTCTTGTAAGTGGAAGCTTGTTCTCATATTCTAGCTTAATAAATAGTGGTGGTTTAATATCTATTAGATCTGTTTTAGTCTTTGATATTTGAATCTCATTAGCTTTAATTTAGTGTATTAAATCTGTTTTAATGATTAGCATAAAATTTTTTGTATTTGAGCTTGATTAGATTGCATTTTCTCACATAAAGTAGTGTTTGGATCAAGGTTTTAAACTGTTTTAGAGGTCATTATATTAGAGTAGATCAGTAGTTTGAGGCTTATTATAGTTTATTACTCTTATATCATCCTTGTTTTATAATTTTCATTGATAGTCAAAATTTTCATTCTAACTGTCTTGATCACATTATTGTTGGAATCAGTCACCATAATCATTCATAAAGGTTTAAAACTTGATATACTAGCTTGCTTAAATGTATTCATCTAGATTCATCATTGTCGAGTTCAAAATTTGCATCTAAATCTCAAGAAAGTCAAAATTAAATTTTTCAAAAAGTCAAACATGTCAAAAAAGCTGATTTATGCAGAACTTGCAGCGGTTACCTGAGAGTTCATTTTACATAGTTAAGGTCTCATTTTTTGTCTACTTGCAGTATACTAGGTGGTCTTCAAGACCACATATACATTTTGGCTTAAGCTTTTCAGGAAGCTTGTGCATTAGCTCAAACATAGGACACATTCCTTTATTTTTGCTTATATATTCAGTTAACATATAATCTAGTGAATCTGCTTATTTAAGGTTAGGAGTAGTTGGATTTAGCTTATATTAGCTTATTTGAGTATAATCTAGTTTACGTAAAAGTTTGGTGGCTTATGTGCTTTTGCTTATTTCTAAGTCTTTATTTGCTATCAAATTACACTGCATCCCTTATATTTCACACATAAGCATTACATTTTATATTTTTCACAGAACTAGATTAAGATTTTAGAATTTTCCTAAATTTTTCATTAATTTTTGGTCCTTTATTTAGTAATTTTCTCATTTAAAAATAGTTTTTAATCACTTTTAATTAGCTTTAATTGCAATTAATTAAGAAAAAGTTCTAAAAAATAATTTTTCAATTTTCTCAGTTTAAGAAAAATATAAAAAGCATAAAAAAGATTTTTCCTTATTTTTCCCCTTTTGTTTGGTATTTTTCACAATTTAAATTAGATTAAAATAGTTTTAAATTAGTAGAAAATAGAATATTAATCTGAAAAATACAAAAATAGTTTAGAAAAGTCTTTTTGGATATTTTAGATTTTATAAAAATATTTTCACATTTTTTCCCTTTGATTTTTATAATTTTTAGTATTTTAATTTAGTTTAAAAGGTTAAAAATTAGTTTTTAATTTTAATAAAATCCAGAAAAATCCTAAAAAAAAATAGTTTTAATTCTAAAATAGTTTTCTAATTACATTTCTAGAGTAAAATTAATTTTAGGCATTTTTAGGATATAATTTAGACGTAGTTGCATTTTATTTACGTTTTATAAATTACGTTTTAGTTAATTTGCACTAGGATTTCAGTAAAATAGATTCCCTTAATTACTTTCCCTATTCCCGTAGTTTAATAAAATCAAAATCAAACAAATCAAAACATCGAGCAGTAAATTCCAAACCAAAAAAAGCAGCGTTGGCAATTCACGCCTCGTTGGAAATGATTAGGGTTGACTAATCCGTTATACGCGATCACACGCAGGATTTGATTTATTATTCTTTTTCCTAAAGGAATTTGAATCTATCTTCGTGATTATTTTTTATATCGATATTGAGGTTTTAATCCATACACACACCCTTAAGCCTTCATTATCGGAGAATCGATTATGCGGCGTTTAAGTTTCTTACGGTTAGTCATTCACAAGTGGCTAGCTTGTGTAAGTAAACTTGAACGCGTGTTTAGGTTGCATGAATCAAATTTTGGCTGTGCGGGGAGTTGTGTCACGCAATATCGTTTGAGGTTTGACGATTAGTAACTTCGAGATCCTTCATTAGGTGAAGTTACTATTTTTCTATAAAATTAAAAAGTAAAAAAATATTTTCCTTTTTCTTTTGTATATATATATAGCATATTAAAAATACAAAAGATTTTCTCTTGTGTTTTTGCTAATAAATAGAAGACACCAATTATATAACATTCTCTACGGAGGTGTTATCATTAATAAGTTCCCGAACTAAAGATCAAAAACTTGCCTTTGTAGCCGCTTGTGGATTTATTTATTTCTATCGGATAAACAAAGCTGTGTGGTGGGTATAAGGGCGGCTGACATTAAATTGCGGTACAAAAGAAGCGGGTTTTAATAAGCTTCGCTGACCTAAAAAGCTTCTCCACAAAGCATGGGTTTGTCTTATAAATTGATTTATTCACTTGGGATTATTGGTTAAGTTCCTTGTGTTTCGAATACCGTTGTTTTAATTGCCTTGGTTTTTGAAAGTGCATGCTTTCGTTCTAATAACTACTGACCCGATAAGTGAACGCTACAATTCCCTTGAAATAGGCGGCTGTACTTCCAGCAAGTGAACCGAGATTGAACTAATCAAACCCGCCCATCATCGAAATGGCGGAGGAGGACCATGGATCTATGCGAGCAACTCCAAACACCAGGGGTTATGGAGAAGCCATCCGTCCCGGCAATGGCTGCTCGATAACTTTGAGCTTAAACGTTGATAAATTTGGTTTGATCAAGCCAATTTCACGGTTCGAGAGAGGCGATCCTCACTCTCATATCCGACGATTCAACAAGCTCACGTCTACGATCAAGTCAGTAGCGTTCGGAAAGGCTATCAAGCTATCCTCTTTCCATTTTTTCACTCGAGGGCCGCCCGGATTTGGCTGAAAAACCCCTCGATCGATAACCACATGGGAGAATTTAGTATCAAAATTAAGTAGCGAATTCTTCCCACCGTCTAAAACAACAAGCTTAAAAAATGAAATAACAAAATTCACACAAAAGATTTGATGAATCATTTAGTGAGGCATGGGCAGTCAAAGATTTGCTTAGGCAATGTCCCCATCATGATTTTTTACGAGTTGCACCAACTTGATACGTTTTATAACGGTTTGAATAAGACTGATCAAGACTCTCTCAATGCCGCTTGTGGTGGTAATTTGTTGACCCGATCAACGAGAGATGCCTTGTTGAGTATTGAGAACAAATCTAAAGTTCATTACATCCGTAAGTCAGTTCTTTATTTCAGTGAATGATACACCATCGTCTTAGTCTCACGGAAATACGTCCCAGCACCGATGCTAAGATTGATAAGCTTACGGATATGATCCGGGCTTTGGTTAAGATTGATTCTTCTCCACCCGCCAAGTCAAAGCGGTGGAAAGCGACTTGTACTACTTGTGGTGGCCGCATGCCTACTACAATTGTACGCCTGATGGCAATCCCTTCGAAGCTAATCGTAACGGAGGTAACGTAAGTCTCAAGGTTGAAACAAACCCTCGTGTTAGTAATCAAATGGGACCTCGGGATTTTCTCCATGAACAATCGGAATCGTTTTAATGGAATCAAGTTAGGTGGACCAAATGTTCAAAACCAATTCAAAGCTCCACCAAATCAATACAAAACAAAGGAGTTAACTACAATCAAGTATATATCACAACCCAAGCTATCAAGCTTCACGTTGCTGCAAATGAATTCACAACTTACGTTCAACACACCAATTCTACCATCAACACTATGCAAATCAGATTACAAGTTTGAGCGGTTTCAATCCGTTAACTAGACAAAGCAATGAGTTTAGGAATGAGATCGACTTGAACAACAAATTGGAACTTCACAGGGAATAAACTTCGAAAATATGTTGAATCTTGTTTTGTGTAAGGTCGGCCAACCCTCATCTTGGGTTCTCTTGGTGATACCATTCCCAACCGAAGGGTGAGTTGAAAGCTATAACCACCCGGGTGTAAGGCTTATGATGGACCCTCGTCTCTACCCCGTTGGTGAGGAAGGAACAAGATCACGAGGTTATTGAAGATGTGCAGCCCTTTTATTCCACCTCGGTCGTTCAGGCTTTCGATTAGGAACCCGATGTTCGAGACTACTCTTAAACCTTCACTTCTTATCCTTCAAGACTTCATAATCAAAAGCTCGTGATAAAACCGAAAACCAAATGGAGAAATTCTTTGAAATCGTTCAATGAATTTTAACATGGTTTCACGATGCTTTACTCCTCGTCTTGAAATTTGCCGCTATGATCAAAGATTTAGTGAGTAACAAAGAAAAATTGGCGAGAAATAGCAAAACCACCGTTGAATGAGAATTGCTTTCGGTGCTCCTCAGAAACTTCAGAAGTTAGGAGACCGACAAATTTCTTATCCCTTGTGAGTTTAGAGAATAGTGAAATGCTCATTACTTGGCGATCTTGAGTGCGAGTATTAACTTAATGCCTCTTTGATTTATAACAAACTTTCTCTCGACTCACTCCTACTAAGATGACTCTTGAACTTCGCGGACGTTCAACCTCTATTCCAGGAGGAATGTGGAGGCGATCTATGTGAAAGTAGGACCTTCATTTCCGCCCGACCCGTTGTCGTTGACTTTGATCTGACCAGAGTACCTCTTATTCTCGGGAGGCCTTTCCTAAGAGCGGATGCGTCGCGATGATTGATGTTTATGAAGGAGAAATCACTTCGATCTAACTGAAAGAGCCGTCGTTTAATATTAACCATCCTGAGATACTCCTCAACTATGATGATGCTTCTATTATCGGTCGACATTCTCGATATTGCTCACGAGTATGCTCAAGAGCTTCTTGATTTTATGGTGGCAATCCCACCATTCCTTACGAAAATGTTGAACCATCTTACGAGCCTATAATTGCCGATTCTTCCCTCTCCTCCGTTCGAGGATTTCATTTAAGAGATCGATGAGTTTCTTTGATGATGATTCGATTCCAGGAATTGATGATGGTGTTTATGATTAGGAGGAGATATCCGTTATCTTGAGCAATTGTTAAATGAAGATCCATTACCGTCACTCCTTCCGAAAGAAATTACGATTGAAGAAATCAAGAAGTACAAGCGTCTCATGAAAAATCCTCGAGCCCGAGCTCAGGATTTACCTCCTCATCTTGAATATGCTTTTCTTGAGAAACCGAGCAATTTCCGTCATCATTGCTAAAAACTTAAAGATGAGGAGAAAACGCACTTTTGGATGTCTGAAAACACAAAATGCAATAAGCTTGGAAAATTTCGACATCAAAGGAATCAATCCCGTTTACGTACCCACAAAATTCTAATGGAGGATGATTGCTTACCCGTGATTCAACAACAGCGTAGGGTTAACCCAAAAATTCATGATGTTATCAAAAGAAGTTCTTAAACTCCTCGGCGAATCATTTATCAATCTCCGATAGCTCATGGGTTAGCCCTATCCATTTGTGTCCCTAAGAGGGGAGGAATGACCGTCATTGCTAACGATGAAAATGAGTTGATTTCCACCGCCTCTATCACGGATAGGTGTGTATTGATTATCGAAAATTGAACGATGCTACTCGCAAGGATCATTTCCCGCTACCTTTTATGGATCGGATGCTCGAACGTTTAGCGGGGAATGAGTTCTATTGCTTTCTCGATGGTTTTTCTGGTTATTTTCAAATCCGTCGATCAAAGGATGGAGAAAACCACTTTTCACGTGCCCTTATGGAGCGTTTGCTTACCGACGAATGCCTTTTGGCTTATGCAATGCTCGATGCGTTCCAAAAGGTGCATGATGGCTATTTTTCATGACATGATCGAAAAGTCTATGGAAGTTTTTATGGATGATTTCTCGGTTTATGGAGATTCTTTCACTTCTTGCCTCTCTCATCTTGACCACATGCTCGAAGGTTGGAAGACACCAATTTGGTCTTGAATTGGGAGAAGTGCCATTTCATGGTTGAGAGGGGCATTGTCCTCGGCCATAAGATTTCAAAATCAGGATTGAGGTCGGCCGAGCTAAAGTCGGCGTTATAGCTAAACTCCACTCATCCTACTACTGAGTCAGGTATTGCGGAGTTTTTGGTCATGCAGGTTCTATCGCCGTTTCATCCAAGATTTCTCTAAATAGCCAGCCCTCGACCCATCTCCTTGAAAGGATGCTCCGTTTACCTTCACCAACGAATGTGTTGAAGCGTTTAATATTCTTAAAAAGAAATTAGCGAGGCTCGTCTTGAGTTGCCCCATTTGGATTTGCCTTTGAACTCATGTGTGATGCTAGAGTGATTACATAATGGGGCGATCTTGGGGCAGCGTAAATCGAAACATTTCAACCCATACACTATGCTTGAGTAAGACATTGTATGCGAGGCCCAACACAATTACGACTCTTGAAAAGGAATTATTGGCGTTGTTTATGCTTTTGAAAATTCCGACCCTACCTTGTCTTGTCAAAGACCATAGTGTATACCGACCATTATGCCCTAAAGTATCTTTTGGCAAAGCAAGATGCTAAGCCACGATTACTACCGTGGGTTCTCCTCCTTCAAGAGTTTGATGTTACTATTCTTGACAAAAGGGCCGGAGAACACAGGTGGCGATCACCTTTCTAGACTTGAGAATCCCCATCAAAGTGTGTTCGAGAAAAAGGAGATCACGGAAACATTTCCTCTTGAGACACTTGGGATGATTGATAAGAAAGACCCGAACACCCCATGGTTTGCCGATTTTGCAAATTACCATGCGGGTAATTTCATCGTGAAAGGGATGTGCGTCCCAACAAAGAATAAGTTTTTCAAAGATGTTAAGCATTATTTACGGGGCGATCCCTACTTGTTTAAGATTTGTCTTGGATCAAGTAATCCGTGGTGTGTTCATGGCCAAGAGGCTATTGATATTCCTTAATGCTTGCCATAATGGACCTTGGTGGCCATCATTTGCAACTTCACCGCTAAGAAGGTTTTTGATTCGGATTCTATTGGCCAACCATATGTCGAGATGCTCATGATTTAGTCAAATCTTGTGATTCTTGCTTAGCGTCAAGGAAAATTTCACAAAAGGATGAAATGCCACAAAATGCTATTCAAGTCTGTGAGATTTTTGGCGTGTGGGGCATCGATTTTATGGGGCCATTTCCATCATCTAGAGGAAATAAGTATATCCTCGTGGCCGTCGACTACTTGTCCAAATGGGTTGAAGCGAAGTCGCTCCCCACCAATGGCGCGAGTGTGGTTGTTAAGTTCTTGAAAATTTATTTTCGATTCGAGCACCTCGTGCTGCTATCATCGATGATCAGCGGTACCCATTTTGTAATGAACAATTTGCTAAAGTTATGGCTAAATATGGAGTTACATCGTCTTTCTAGCGTATCACCCATGAAACGGCCGGACAAGTTGAGGTCTCGAATCGTGGTTTAAAAGGATTTTAGAAAGAACGTAGGAGAAAATCAAGCTTCATGGGCGATAAGTTAGACGATGCATTGTGGGCTTTCCGCACGCGCTACAAGACACCCATGGTGCACCCCATTTAAGTTGGTGTATGGAAAAGCTTGTCACCCACTTATCGAGCTCGAGCATAAGGCATTACGGGCCTTGAAACCATTTTGATCTTAAGGCCAGCGATCACGAAAAGTTCAATTGAATGAATTAAATGAACTTAGGGATCAGGCTTATGAGAATTCTTTGATTTTCAAAGAGAAGACTAAGAGGATTCATGATGCTAAAATCAAAAACCGCGTTTTCAGCGTTGGTGATCAAGTTCTCCTCTTTAACTCGTTTGAAGATATTCTGGGCAAACTCAAAACCCGTTGGTGGGGACCATTCACCAAAGCTAAAAGTTTTCCCGTATGGAGCGGTGGAGCTTTCTCGGCCAGATGGCCCAAATTTCAAGGTGAATGGTCATCGTGTGAAACATTATTTGAGGAGGGACATTCCATCTATGGTTGTCCCGGATCTCCAAACTTTCTTCCCCATGGACAAATGAATTTGGGGATCGAGTCAAGCTAGCGACTTCGGTAATCCAAAACGATGGCGCTTATTGGGAGGCACCCCATGCTTATCCATCTATCTTCTTTCTATTTTCTAATAAGTGGCGAAGGGTCGCCTCTTCGATTTCTGTGTTTGGTTGTTTGTGATGTTGTGTTTAGGATGTTCCCGATATGAAGACTCTTGTGCTCGAAGTTTGTCATTTTCTCCTTTCGAGTTTCATGATGATGCTGATGGAAATCCGATATCCTAATCTTATCGACTAACGTTTATCTTCTAGCATACTTTATAAGCGGCTTTTAGATTTTCGTTGATACCCTTGCTTTTAAACATTGAGGACAATGTTTCGTTCTAGTCTGGGGTAGGGTAATCATCGATTTGATTTGACCCTTACTTGCTTATTTACACATGTGTACTCTCGTAACCCGTTTTCCTTAGAAAATGAAAAATTGTGCAAAAATGAGCAAAATTTAAAATTTTTGAAGCTTTTGTTAAGTCTTTTTGATTGAAAAGTTTGCTAGTCTCTTATATAAGAAGCTATAAAATCACAATTCTAGCTCACAAGGCCAAGATTTTGCAAGTTTCCACGAGAGATTTTAAATATGCATAACTTGATTTCATTGGAAGACATCTGCTAAGTTAATATATGTTTTGACACCTTGTTGACTTTCAGGTGAGTAGGAATAAATTCGACTTGGACGGGCGTGTTGAGCCTTAGCTTGTTCCCTTAACCATAGGTAATCTAAAAATTATCGGCTAAGCATCTGCGGATCTCATTATGTGGGATTTTAAATTTAGGGGATCGAAATGATAGAGTTACTTATGAGTTTAGATGCTAAGCGTGGAGTAGTTGGTTCTCTTTAGAGCCCATCGAAGGTACTTATGGCTTTTTGTTCCCACAAAATTGTTTCACTCCATATCTGTCTAATAATAATTAGAGATGTTGAGTTTTGGCGATAGTTAGTTCTTTATCTTCTTAAAAGAATCTTTGTTTTAAAATTGGGTACACATCAAGGATCCGTAATAAATAAATTGGTAATCGAGTGCTAAGTGATAAAGTAATAAGTAAAGTTGTGAGGCTCTGATTGTGAGAGATCGGACCCTTGGATACTTAGCGAGTTGGTGAGGTCTTAGCCTAGCCAGCGGGATCCTCATTTCATGAGGCCTATAGTCTTGGGAATTACCTGTAGTGAAGCTCCGTGAGTGCATAGCTCATACGTAAAAGTCCAAGTATAAGTTCATAATATATATATATATATATATATATATATATATATATATATATATATATATATATATATATATATATATATATATATTTGTAGAAAACTAGAAGGGGGGTTGAATAGTTTACCGATTAAAAACTTTGTTTTGAAACTTATTGAAAGATCAATTGATATTGATCTTAAGTATGTTAATGAAATATGCAAGCAATATGTAATAAGTAAATAAGGAAAGAAATGATCAAACCACAACAAGTTGTTTATAGTGGTTCCGCCTACAAGGACTCTTTTTCCTTGCCCTACTCCACTCCCCGAGTCTCACACTCGCGAGTTTAACTTCACTAGTCAACAAGCTCCTTTCACCGGCGGAGAAAACCTTTACACTTCGCTCACACTATTTCCGACACTAAGCTAGATGTCGAGTTCTTTCCAAGGGTACAACTACTCCCACACACAATGTATTTTGAGGACTAAAATACTAACCACTCACACTCACAAGATTATGATGGTTTGATACAACAATGAAGTATGGATCAACACTAGATCATACAACACTAAACAAACAAGACTTCCAACTTCTCGTTGAAGCTTGAATATGACTTGATCTTCTTTGCTACAAAAGAGATCACTAATATGATATGAAACTGAGTTAGAAAGGTTAGAGAGAAGATATGTATGAGAGTATGTTAGAAAGGGATGAAAAACTACTTGGCTTGGCATTGCTATTTATAGCCAAATTGGACAGGAGCGTCCACGGACGGCGGATCCCTTAAAAGGGTTCCGTCCGTGTACCAAAATGGTACCGCCGGTCGGACGGTCAAGATATCAAATCTTGCTAAAGTCAACTCTATCTAAGTGAGATTGTGCAAGATATGAAGAGTACAAATCTTCACAAAATATCTAATGGAATCTTTCAATGATTTCCATGATGTAATACATGATGTCAAATGTTGTATTACTATTTATAGAAATATGCAAATGCTTAAGTAGTGTTTGGTTTTAAGAACCTAACACATTCTACAAACTACTATCATACATAATGATTAGAGTCATATCAAGATGTTACTAATCATAAATGTAAATGCTTGAATGATGAATATATTGTTTGAGAAAGCTTGTTTTAATATCTAATAAACTTGACAAGCTTTAAGCTTTTATAAATTAAATTTACTTTTGCCGTTAACAAAACTTAGGCAAAGATCAAAATATAAATAACGTTTAATGACGATATTTGTATTAACAATCTCCCCCTTTTTGTTGAGGACAAAATATAAATTTTATTTTTATAAAAGAAACAAAGTTTGTACAAGAGTTATAAAAATATTAGTTTTAGAACTTGAAAAGGAAATGATAATGCAAGTGTATGAAATTTGACTTTTTCAGAAAGTCAAGTATTATCAATGAGGGTTCCTGTTTGACTTTTTAGAAAGTCAAATGTATGCAGTTTGACTTTTTCAGAAAAGTCAAATATAAATAATTTCAAAGTTCTATATTTTCTCCCCCTTTTTGTCTCAACAAAAGAAGAGGCTATGCGGAATGTAATGAGCCCGAGCTATTATCTCCCCCTTGTTCAAAGCTTCCCCTAAATTGGGTGCTTTAATGGGAAGATACATGGATTGTGAAAATAAAGCTACAAAAAAATGTTAGTAATAATGATCATTCACAAGCATTTCCAAGCACTATGTAATGACACCAACAATATGATAAACAACATTCATTAGTTAAAATTTTTCATGAATAAAGATCATGAAAAGAGAACACAATGATGTGTTTCTAGTACAAGAAAAAAAAATTATCCTAAGAAAGCAAATAAAAGAAAAACTATTCTAAAACCATCCTAAAGTGATGGTGGATGGGAAAGAGCGTTGAGACGCTCAAGAATGTGGTTGAGGATGAACCTCATTTCTTCGTGGAAGTCATGGACCATAATCCGGGTCCGTTCCACGGTTTGACCCGGTTGCTCACAAGTTGAGCAACCATGCCTTGGAGGGTAGAAAGTTTGGGGAGGTTGTGGTGGTGGAATGGTGGATGTGTTGGTGGTGTTGGGAATGTTTGGAGTGGTCATGATGGATGCAAGCAAAGCATTTTGCATTTGCATTGTCTCACTTAAGTGAGAATCCACCATGCCTTTGAATTGGTGGAGGTTGTGGAGTTCGGCTTGAATCTCCTCTCTAGTGGGATTGTCATCCCACATGCTTTTCGGAATGTCCTCAATATGAGGGGACATTGATGATGGAAGTGGATGATCCCCGTATAAAGGACCATGAATGTCCTTGTGAATGGGGTGGAAAAGGAGAGGTTTTGGCCCTAATGGGGCGTTTGGGTCAATGGATGACCGAGGTGACTCATGAGCGATTCGCTCAATTGTGCCAAAAGATGGCAATGGTGGTGGATGACTTGGCCTAGGAGGCAAGTCTTCCAAGTCCTCTAGGAAAGGATTTGGTGATGTTGGTGGAGTTGAAAATAACTCCATGGGAGTGAGAGTGGGAGACCTTGGTGAAGGTGGTGAGGGGGTTTTGGATGTTTGGATGGGTGCCGGTGGAGGTGAAGTAGGTAGTTTTGTTGGTGGTGGAGTGGTGATCACAATGTGTGATGAAGTGGGTGTAGCTAAGGTAAGATGTGTATCATCTCTAATGGGAGATGAGATTGTGAGTGGTGAAGATTCGGATGATGAGCTAAGATGAACAAAACAACAAGGCCTTACGCTCATTCTAGCGGTTTTCTTGCAAGGTTTTGGTGATGATTTAGTCATTTTTAACTTGGGTTTTGATTTGCTAGATAGTAATGAGAATGAAGAAGGTGTGAGGATGATCATGGTAAAGCCTTTCAATTTATAGAGGTTAAAAATTGTTGAGAAATGTGTTTGATTTGATGTTGAACCATTGAAGAGATGAGGTTCCTAATGATTTGGAAGTGGGTTGAATGCTAGTCATATCACCCAAGTCAATCCATACAAAGAAGATGGAGTGAAGAAGAAAAGATATGCAATAAATGTGTTCTAGTGAGTGGAATTTCCTAATATTCAGATTACCCACGGATTTGAAGGTACCAAAATTTGGTTCCTTCCTTTATGCCAAAGGGCTCCTTGGGTGGATTTTTCAAATTTTTGAATTTTGGTGGGAAATGGATTTCTTATACACCTTAGTACATAATACTAGTTCTAATACCAGTATAAACTAGTTAAGATTGATTTAAAAGTGATGGAAGATAATTTGGAATCACGAAAGAGTCGAAATTCAGAAAATTACCTGGAGGATCCACGGCACCAAAATAATACACTGACGGTACCCTAAAAAGGGTGCCGTCTGGTCCGCCTGTACAGGTATGGCGGTACCAAAATACATAAAGGACGGTACCAAAATTATGGTGCCGTCTGATCCGTGGAGTGCTGAAATATGGACAGAGTTCGTTTTTAGGTGTCAGGGAAATTTCCGAAACCTGAAATTTTTCTCAAAAACTGTTATACTAAACATTTCTAGTTAGGAAAAGTAAATAACACATATGTAAACATAGTGGAGCATAGATTTTGAGCAAGGCTTATTGATTTTCACAATATAGTGAAAATGGGTAAAATTTGATAGCATACTTGTGCTATCCCCTGCATGAGATTGTTAGCATACACCATTGTTTCAAGTTATATTATCATCCTACATAATAAAAGCAACTAAATAGTATCAAACATTAACGATAATGCATTGTTCCAAACACTCCTTAAAGTACCCTTATTTGTCCAACTTCTTGTAAATCTTGTTCATCATCCTACCAAGGCACTTGAACATTCCCTTAGTTTGCTTGAATTCTGCTGATTCATTCTCTATCTCGGGAAGAGATGCATAATACTCATGAGGTGGAAGACGAGAGCTTGGAAGACCATCCTCGGAGCTATTTGATGATGATGATGATGGAGTTGGAGGTTTTGCTCTCTTGCCTTTTGTCTTAGCAACTCGTGCATCACTCAAAGGTACAAAGATGTGAGGGATGAGCTCATAGTGAAGGTGCATCCCTTTTGGTGTTGGTGGAATTGGTGCGAAGTTTCTATAGAGACGGGTGAGAAGCATCCCGTATGGAAGAGCAACCGATCCTTGAGTTGGAATATCAATCATTCTCCTAGCTATGTAGTAGGCTAAGTTGAATGGTTGTCAGGTGGACAAGTTGTAAAGCATGTGGCAAAGACAAGCGTTTATGTGATCCCTATTCCCTATGGTTCTAATGACGTTTGCTCTAAGTAACTCCTCCCATTTCTTAAATTCGTGCTTAAGTTCATTTAGCTCCATTCCATATGGATCTCGGTCTACCTCTTTTCCCTTTCGGGTTACTCGGGTTGTATCCGTTTTTGGGTTAAAAGGTGTTCACGGATGACATCCTTATCAGCCAAACGGGTTAGATAGGGAGAAGAGCGGTCATTGATTGCATCAAGGGCGGTGAGTGACCACTTATCCGTGTAGACACAAGTTCCTCGGTTGGGAATTCCTAGTACTCTAGCAAATTCGCTTAAGGTGATGGTGTAGTCATTTTGGTTGATTCTAAAGCTAAGACAAAATTCATCATCATCTTCATCACTAAAACCGGTCACACTAGCATAGAATTCTAACACAAACCTAGGACAAATTGGTTCATCAATGTCAAGAAGACAATCGAATTGAATGGCGGCTAGTTCTTCACGAAGATTGGTATGCTCAAGGAAGGATGGGTGAATGGTTCTACCCTCATGGAAATACCTTGATTCTAGACCCCTAAATATTTCTACTTGTTCCTTGGTAAGTCCTTTGGTTTTGTGGTGTTTGGGAATGTAGTTAAGGGTGTCTTTGTGATCATAGAATCTTGCGGCTACCATGGTTATTCCTAAGGACAAGAATTAATATGTTAAAAAAATTAAGATAAATTTTAACGTTTTTGATTCTAGTGTGTGCCTATATGAAAACAATTTGGAGTTGCGGTTATCTCGACTCATTTTATGCACAAAATGGTTTTAGTGGGGTGTTTGGCAAATACCATGAGATAACCCAAATGCTCCTAATTCAATGTGGCTACATTTGAATATACCCAGGAGTGCATATTAGTTATGCAATACCTTTAGTATTCAAGAGCATGCAAGTGATGAAAATTCTAACGTTTCTATTTGTATTAGCAATGAAAAATGTTTTCCTACAAGTGAGAAGCTTTTCAAAACTTTTGACATGGGGTGTTTGGTTGTTTGAATAAGGCCTTATATTTATTATCTATCAATTAGTGGGAAACATGATTTGTTTATGCAATATGATAATGTAGTACCTAATTTGAATGACTAGTTATGCAATTTGCCAATTGAATTCATATTTGGTATAAAAGCATACATAAAACCCCATGTAATGATTTGTGATAGTTTTGTGCATAAATAAGAATCCTAGACTCCGAATTAAGAGATGAAATGTAGTTAGGATACTTACAATGATGTTATCTTCAGTGATTAGTAAGTGGGAAGATGACAATAATGAGCTTGGTTTAAGTTTTACACGTTTTGGTAAAGTGGGTTGTGAGGAAGAAGATGTTATGTATATAGCAGTTTTGCTTCTGTAGGCACCACGGACCAGACGGCACCAAATAATTGGTTCCGTCCGTGTTGTCGTTTGGTGCCGTGGCTACAGTAGCAGATATAAGGCATAATGTTTTGGTTTGACTATTCTAATGTTTTAGGCTATGTTTATCCTACATGTTTGGTTCCATTAACCCTAAACCAAGTCTAAGAAGATTAAAAGGTTCTCGTTTAAGAGGTTTAGTTAAGATGTCGGCAATGTTGTCTTCGGAGGATACTTTCTCGATTGAAATGTTTCCTTTTGAACATTGTCGCGAAGAAAGTGATGACGGATTTCAATATGCTTTGTACGAGCATGTTGAACGGGATTCTTGCTGAGATCGATGGCTCCTTTGTTGTCGCAAAGTATCACAATGTCGTTGAGATGAATTCCGTAGTCTACGAGAGCTTGCTTCATCCAAAGAGCTTGTTGACATGCTTTTCCGGCTGAGACGTATTCGGCTTCAGTAGTAGAGATGGCTAAAGCCGTTTGCTTCTTTGCAAACCATGAGGTGAGACAATGTCCAACAAAAGTGCAAATACCACTTGTACTTTTTCTATCGACATAATCACCTGCATGATCCGAGTCGGCATACACTATGGTTTCTATACCCGTTCCTTTGGGATACCATAATCCTAAACACGTTGTTCCCTTAATATATCTAAAAATCCCTTTTAATGCTTCTAAGTGTGATGCCTTTGGGTTTTCTTGAAAGCGAGCACATAGACAAACACTAAACATAATGTCGGGTCTACTAGCCGTAAGATAGAGTAGGCTACCAATCATTCCTCTATATTTAGTGTTATCTACGGATTCACCTTCTTCGTCCTTGGTGAGTTTAGTGTCCGAGGACATGGGTGTTTTAGTTGGTTTGGAATCTTCAAGACCAAATTTCTTAAGCATGTCTTTTATATATTTAGATTGGTTAAAGAAAATACCATCTTCTAGTTGTTTAATTTGAAGTCCTAGAAAGAAGTTTAACTCACCCATCATACTCATTTCAAACTCGTCATGCATGATTTTAGAGAAATCATTACATAGTTCTTGACAAGTTGATCCGAATATAATGTCATCAACGTATATTTGAACAATAATAATTTGTGATTCCTTTTTCTTAGTAAAAAGAGTATTATCTACTAATCCCATAGTATATTTGTTATCAATAAGAAAAGTCTTAAGACGGTCGTACCAAGCTTTAGGTGCTTGTTTAAGGCCATATAATGCTTTCTTGAGTTTGAAGACATGATGTGGTTTCTCAAAGTCGGTAAAACCGGAGGTTGAGCAACATACACTTCTTCGTTAATAAACCCATTAAGGAAAGCACTTTTAACATCCATTTGAAATAATTTAAAGTCATAAGCACATGCATAAGCAAGTAATATTCTAATAGATTCAAGTCTAGCTACCTGTGCATAAGTTTCATCATAGTCAATTCCTTCTTGTTGATTATAACCTTGTGCAACAAGCCTAGCTTTGTTTCTAGATACTACACCATTTTCGTCCATTTTGTTTCGAAAGACCCATTTTGTTCCAATTATAGTTTGATCTTTGGGTTTTGGAACTAGTTTCCAAACATCATTTCTAACGAATTGGTTTAATTCTTCTTGCATGGCAATTACCCATGATTCATCTTTTATTGCTTCATTTATGGTTTTTGGTTCAATGGTGGATACAAAACAAAAGTGATTACTTTGATTTTGAGCTTGTGACCTTAAGGTTCTTTGATTAAGTTGTCCTATGACCTTTTCTAATGGATGACTTTTAGATTCTTTGATGTTGACAATTTCCTTATTTAATGGTTCATCTTCCTTGTTATTATTAATTTGACTTTCTATTATTTGACTTTCAACTAAGTCATCATCTACCAAAGGTGATGTCTTAGAGGGAGGTGGACTTTCGTCAAATGTTATGTTCAACGATTCCTCGACTATCATTGTTTCTTTATTAAGGACAATGTAAGCTTTACTAGTTTGAGAGTAACCAAGAAATACACCTTCATAAGACTTTGGGTCAAACTTGGTGAGATAATCCTTAGTATTAAGAATAAAACATTTACAACCAAAGACTTTAAAATATCCTAATGTTGGCTTTTTACCTTTATAAAGTTCATATGGTGTTTTGTTTAGGAAAGGACGTATTAGGACTCTATTTAAAATATATGTAGAAGTGTCAACGGCGTTACACCAAAACTTTTGAGGAATGTTTTGTTCATTAAGCATTGTTCTACTCATTTCTTGAATTGTTCTATTTTTACGTTCTACTACTCCATTTGATTGAGGTGTTCGTGGAGCGGAAAAGTTATGTGTTATACCATTTGTATCACAAAAGTTTCCAAATTGAGTTTCGTTGTCAAATTCACGACCATGATCCGTTCGGATCGACACAATTTTGACACCTAGAAGATTTTGAATTTTCTTGCTAAGTATTTCAAATTTATCAAAAGCTTCATTTTTGGTTTTCAAAAATAACGTCCAAGTAAACCTTGAGTAATCATCTACTATGACCAAAGTGTATAAGTTGCCTCCATAGCTTCTTATAGCGGATGGTCCAAACAAGTCCATATGTAATAATTCTAGACACTTAGATGTGGACACCATATTTTTAGATTTGTGACTACTATGTGTTTGTTTACCAATTTTGCAAGCGTCACAAAAGTGTTGGTCATATTTTAGTTTTGGTAAATTTCTAACCAACTCTTTTGAAGATAGGTTTTGTATAAGTCTCATATTAGCGTGACCTAAGCGTCTATGCCAAAGAGATGAGCTATCGTCTAATGTTGTTAGGCAAAGTTTGTCATTATATGTTTTATCTATTTTCATGACGTATATGTTATTTTTCCTAACTCCTTTAGCTATGGTGATACCATCTTTTAGTATTTTACTACCATTTTCATCAAATAGTACTTTATACTTTTTATCACATAGTTGGCTAATACTAAGTAGATTAAATCCTAACCTATCCACATGAGCAACATTTTCAATAGTTAGAGAGTTATGAGCAATCGTACCTTTGCCAATGATTTTGCTTTTGAGATTGCTACCGAAAGTGACATTACCTCCGTCATACTCTTGGTATGATGAGAAGAGGCTTTTGTTGCCCGTCATGTGTCGTGAGCATCCACTATCTTTTATCCATTCATAGGTTCCAATCCAACTTTCAAGCATACCTAAGAAGCAAATAACTCAAACATTTGGTCCCCAATATCTCATGGGTCCGTTTGGGTTAAACATATCATTTATTTGATTCATGTATGGAAATGATGGGTAAGGGTTCCATGGCATGTAATCGGGAGTTTGATATGGTCTAGGAAAGTTTTGATTCCAACCGTTGTGTTGGTAGTTAGGTTGAACGTTGTGGTTGCTCTTAGGAAAGGGGCGTTTGGCAAAGGAAGTTTTATATCGTTGTTGAGTAGTTTTTGATCTAAATTCATTTTTAACAAGTCCTACTCCTGATATAATGGCTGGTTTTAGTTTAACATTATCATTGGTTTTCTTTGTTACTTTAACAAATTCAGTACGGTCCGTATTGCGAACATTCTGTTCTACTGAAGTACCCACGGTACCATTTTGCACAACGGACGGAACCCTTATTTTGGTTCCGTCTGGTCCGTGCTGTACAGCAGCAATTTTGACAGAATGTTCGTCTTTTTCGGCCGTTTTGTTTTGACTCTTTGGAATTAATACTTCATTAAAACCTAGCCCATTCATGTCTTCTGGTGTTTTATGGATTTTAACTATTTCATCGGCAAGAGCGATGTTTTTGTTAAACCTTTTAAACTTAGAATTATTTTCTATTAAAACTTCTTGTGTGAGCTTTAGTTTTTCTATTTCAAGATTAAGCTCTTGACATGATTTACAATCATCGTCATTTGCTTTTCCCTTTTCAAGTCGTTTTGCTTTTTCTTTTAACTCATATACCTCATTTTCCAAAAACTCCTTTTTGGGTTTTAGAAATTTATTTTTAGTTATGATTTTTAGACTTAGCTCACACAATTGATTATATTGTTTTTGCAAAGTGTCATCATCTATAGAAGAATAAGAAGAGTCGGAAAGTACCTCATTTGACTCATGTGCCATTAGGGCGATCTCTTCCTTGCTTGATTCTTCATCGTCTTCACTATCACTCCAAGCACCACTTACAAAAGCTCGTTGAGTTTTGCTTTTAGGTGGCTTGGGACATTCTCCTATGAGATGACTTGCATCACCACATCTAAAACACTTTCTTTCACCTTTAATCTTCTTGTCATCCCGATCTTTTCGAATGGCTTCTTTTCTTCTCGAGGTTGTCTTACAAACTTTCCTCTTCTTCTAAAGAACTTCTTGAAATCTCTAACGGCCATGGCATACTCCTCATCTTCACTATCAGAACAAGATTCACCATCATCGCTTGATTCCGCCTTTGCTTTAAGAGCAACAGATTTGATCTTCTCCTTTCTTCCTTTGATGATCTCCGAATCCTTTTCCATTACCATTTCGTGAACTTTGAGGTTGCCAATTAGCTCGTCTAGTGACATTATTGAGAGATCTTTTGATTCTTCAATAGCGGTCACTTTAGCTCTCCATTTGGGATGGAGTGCTCTAAGAAATTTCCCGACAAAGTTCTTACTACGAAAAGATTCATCAAGTGCTTTAAGTGATGTAATGATAGTGTTAAAACGAGCAAAGCCACAATCAATGGTTTCATCTTCAGGGATAACAAATTGTTCATATTGTTGAACAAGAAGATCAATTTTGTTATCCTTGACTTGTGAATTACCTTGATGTGTAACAATTAAAGATTCCCAAATATCTTTGGCGGTTTCACACATAAAAATTCTTTCATATTCTTTTCTAGGTAAAGCATTATAAAGCATCATTTTAGCTTCATTATTTTTAGCAACTAATTTCTTTTGTTCATCAACGGAAATATCCTTTGTTGTAGAACTAAAATCTCCTTTAACAATAATAAACCAAAGATCTATATCTTTTGATTTTACATATGTTTCAAAACGGTTTTTCCAATAGATAAATCCATTGGTTTCAAAGAGTGGTGGTCTTTGCATAGATTGCCCTTCTTTAAAGTTTTCAGAATCCATGGATCGTTTCAAGTTTATAAAATACAAGTTATTTTAGAAATTCTTGAGCAACGAGGCTCTGGTACCAATTGTAGAAAACTAGAAGGGGGGTTGAATAGTTTACCGATTAAAAACTTTGTTTTGAAACTTATTGAAAGATCAATTGATATTGATCTTAAGTATGTTAATGAAATATGCAAGCAATATGTAATAAGTAAATAAGGAAAGAAATGATCAAACCACAACAAGTTGTTTATAGTGGTTCGGCCTACAAGGACTCTTTTTCCTTGCCCTACTCCACTCCCCGAGTCTCACACTCGAGAGTTTAACTTCACTAGTCAACAAGCTCCTTTCACCGGCGGAGAAAACCTTTACACTTCGCTTACACTATTTTCGACACTAAGCTAGATGTCGAGTTCTTTCCAAGGGTACAACTACTCCCACACACAATGTATTTTGAGGACTAAAATACTAACCACTCACACTCACAAGATTATGATGGTTTGATACAACAATGAAGTATGGATCAACACTAGATCATACAACACTAAACAAACAAGACTTCCAACTTCTCGTTGAAGCTTGAATATGACTTGATCTTCTTTGCTACAAAAGAGATCACTAATATGATATGAAACTGAGTTAGAAAGGTTAGAGAGAAGATATGTATGAGAGTATGTTAGAAAGGGATGAAAAACTACTTGGCTTGGCATTGCTATTTATAGCCAAAATGGACAGGAGCGTCCACGGACGGCGGACCCCTTAAAAGGGTTCCGTCCGTGTACCAAAATGGTACCGCCGGTCTGACAGCCAAGATATCAAATCTTGCCAAAGTCAACTCTATCTAAGTGAGATTGTGCAAGATATGAAGAGTACAAATCTTCACAAAATATCTAATGGAATCTTCTAATGATTTCCATGATGTAATACATGATGTCAAATGTTGTATTACTATTTATAGAAATATGCAAATGCTTAAGTAGTGTTTGGTTTTAAGAACCTAACACATTCTACAAACTACTATCATACATAATGATTAGAGTCATATCAAGATGTTACTAATTAAAAGTGTAAATGCTTGAATGATGAATATATTGTTTGAGAAAGCTTGTTTTAATATCTAATAAACTTGACAAGCTTTAAGCTTTTATAAATTAAATTTACTTTTGTCGTTAACAAAACTTAGGCAAAGATCAAAAATATAAATAACGTTTAATGACGATATTTGTATTAACATGTTGCTTCGTTTCTTAAACACAAAGGTTTGTTCAGCCAAGTCGTTTATGAGTTTCAATGTCGAATTGGAAGGCATACGGTGTAACAAACACCTCATACCACTACTTAAGCCTACCAACACATTCACATTAACTCTCCTAATAGTTTATGGCAATTATGAAAATAAAAATCAACTATATTACTTAAAGGATTTAAGATAGAGTGGGTCGCGACCCTCTGTCAATGATCAAAGTTGGTCATTATATTCTTGGTATTGTAATTTACACATAATGAGGTTGTTCAACCTTAGGTTGTAAAGTTTAAGCGTTGGAAAAATGGCATAAGAGAAGTTCACAAGAAAAATATAATTAGGTATGTAGGAATATTTTCCCACATCATACCATTTAAAAGAAGGGCCTATGCCCTTATCCCTGCATACGAGGCCAAAGCCTCGTTCAAATTGTCTTTTGGCCGAAGCCATGCATCACAAACATCAAATTGTTTAAAGTAACAGACCAACATCATAAGAAACACTAAATTGTTTTAAAGGGTACATGCTACCCTTGGAACCAAATTACTGCCAACAGGGCAGCCTTCATTCTTGCTTCTGAGGAGATGGAGTTGGGGATGGAAGAGTTGAGGTAGACTTGTTCGAGGCTGTCTTCTTTGTTGGGTCGCAGGCTTGATCTTGCGGGGCTTTTTTGAGAGTAGGTCTTCAAGACGTGCCATGGGATCCTTGGTAGCTTCAGCCATGAAGGGGTACTCTGCGGTGGCAAACGCATTTCCTGCCTCTTCATATTCGACCTTCGATGAAGGACGATAGCAGTCAACTGTGGAGAGGTCCACGGGCTTACCAGTCTTAGCCACCTCCTCTAGAGCCAAGCATCGTCCATGGAAGATAGCTGCCTTGATCACCTTCCACATAGCAGCTCCCACCTCATCACTATGATATAATTCCATGGAAATGTACGGCACCACATTTGATACGACCTCAGCACAGTCTTTTTGGAGCATTTTATACCTCATCTACAGGCCGTCCATTTCCTCTCTCATTTTAACCTCTAGCTCTCCAAGCCTTGCCCTTTCACTTTCTAAGCTTGAACACTTAGACTCCAACACAGCATTTTGACCAGTGAGGCTCACCACCTTGGCCTCCTCCAACCTGAGTCTGCCACACTCTGCTGTCAGCTCTGCTATCTTATCTCGGAGGTCTTGGGTGAGAGGATTCTTCTCAAAATCCTTTTCAATTTCTTCACACTTTGCCTCCAGCTCAGCATACTCCTGGTCCATGTGCTTTTCCCTCTCCAGCATCACATCCATTTCTTGCCTTGCCTTTGTCACAGTATGGAGCAGCTCCCTAGTACGGGTATTCAAATGGTTGTCCAGGACAGCCTGCCTTGCGACGCTTTTGTCATGCATGTCGCAGACCCCTTCGATGGTGATACGCGTACAACGTGCGTTCGGGGTCAAAGGAAACTTCCTTTTCTTCGAGCAAGTTTTTCAACCACCTAGGCAGTGAATCTAATCGTTGTAGTGTAGTATTAAGGTAAGCCTCGGGATTGATATCGTTCTCTAGGGGAATAGGAATGCTAGTGAGAAAATACTACGCTAAGGTTGGGGTTGAGGAAGATTATTTTTTTATCTTTTTTATATTTTTTAGAAAATTGAAATTACGAATCTCGGGGTATTGGATTTGGGGGGTGGTATTTCTACCGATTAATCTACTATTATCTAGTCTAATTAACTAAGCTAAGGGGTAGCCTATGTCTAATTGATGTGTGCTCGTATGATGATTAAAGATGTGTTTACCTAGATGCTATTACTCCCTAGTTATCTCCTATTGATGGTTGATTTGCCACGTCCTTATTCTTAACGCGTTGTGTCTTCTAAGGTCGTAGGGTATGCTTTCTTCCCTAAATCTTTGAGACTACCTTAAGGTTATTGTCTACAAAATCTCTAGGATCATAAACTAACTCTAAGGTTATCTTTGGATTTTTAGCCTACAACAACTCTAGGCGATTATAAACTAATGTTCACAAAGATTACTCAAGCATTAAAAACACAACGACGACCTATTGCAATCCTAGGCCAATTACAATTAAGATAAGAGACAACCAATCAATATTCAATACCTAGGTTTCATAGATCTAAGAAAACACACAAGTAAATTAGCCGGACATGGTGAACATGCAAGCATACACACACATACAATTGAAGACATAATTGAATGAATGAAGTAAATTAGTTATCTTGTTGTAAAATAGGGTATGAGAGCCCTAAGATACTGC
>OU343225.1:283655178-283755029 GCA_910596185.1 Chrysanthemum makinoi | reverse complement strand
TAGTTTTAGCAGCAGTTACGGTCAAGGAAATAGCGTAAGCCATATTTTTGAACATGTTTGGAAAAGAATATTTACACCTTCTGCTCGAACTTCATCTATGGTCCCGTGCCACTATTGAATGACATTTTAAGACCTTGAATGTTATCGATGCAGACATGTCTTGAGAAAACATATTTTTGGTATTTTCTAAATTTTCTGATTTTTATGTGTTTTTGAAGATTTTATAATTTTCTATTTTGTTTTGCTGGTTTTATATTTTTGTATTTGGTTTTAAAAAAATATATACAAAGATAGAGAAGATGATATAGTTAAAGAAGATGATGATCTGAGTGCCAGAGATAAGGATATCGGCGACCACATTGTAGAAGATAGAAGTCATCATCTCTTAAACATTCACTACCAAAGCTTCCAGGGCTCTTGAATTGAAGAAAGAAATTGAACCATCGAAAGTGAGACTGGCGGCTTCCCCAGCAACCGAAAATCCTTTAATTTGACCCGGATTCAAAGCTTTCTTTCAAGCTTCCATTAGCCAGGTGCACAAAGATGCACACCATTATCATCTATCCTCTTTGCTCCTTTTAAGAATAATCTGTGATTCTTCCTTCGGGTTATATCATCCAAAGAACAACAACAACGTATCATCCCATTTAAATAATCTTCTCAAATTCCTTTTTAGCGAAGTCTGGCGATCCATTCCAAAGGTGTCATGAGAGTAATTCCCCAGTAGTTGAATTGATGTGATGGAATCTCTTTGTATAATGCTCAAGAACTCTCCAGGAATACACATCATGAGGTAATGAAAAGAGGCTTACCTCCCCTATGTTCACATCTTTTCGTCCTAATAATGAATGTGTATGAAGCTCAAGAATCCAAAGTACACCAATGTCAAGAACTCTCCCGAATACACATCATGAGGGTAATGAAACACACCTCCCTATGTTGCAGCATCTTTAGTCACGATGAATGTGTATGAAGCTCAGAATCCAGTACACACATTTTAGCGAGAATAAGTGATAACACCTCCCACTCATGTTACACATTTATCTCCCACTGAATATGTACTTGTGTACCTCTTTATCTTGAGAAACTAACTCTTCCATCTCTTCCCCACATATTTGGAATAAGAACATAAGCCATGAGTCAAACCTTGAGTTTCTGCGGTAATGACATATGTCTTCGGGGATTTCTTCATCACTTAGAAGATTAAGCTCATCAAGTTTACTGCATACGAGTCAAACCTTGAGTTTCTCTGCGGTAATAACATTTGTCTTCCCGGGATATCTTCAATCACTTAGAAGAGTTAAGTTCATCAAGTTTTACTCGCGTTTAGATGCTTGTCTCCTTCCCCCTTGCTAGTTTTGACACTTCAGAATCAGCAACATATTATAAGCCTAAATACTAGAAATCTGTTGAGAAGAACGCTTGAAGTCTTTGTGAGAATCAACATGCTGAAGTACAATGTGAGCAAGTCTAATTGGGGATTAAATCATACATATCACTCTCCCCAAATTAGTGCTCTCCCCTAAACCGACAATCTGTTTGATAAATGCCCAGATTAAGAAGAAGTCTTTAGATCGTTAAATTACAAATCGTCTTTAGTCTTCTAACATGTAGCAGAAATGTAGAAGCCGGTAGGGCTCGACCTTCTTCAAGATTGTCCAGTTGGGGAATAGATAGTTAACATCTTCAACTCACCAAAAAACAAGAACATCACCAAAAAGCATCCCAATCAACTTACATCTTGCAAATCCTCTTAACTAAAATCCCTCCCAATCAAACAAGAATAGAAAGATGTCCATCAAGGAAATCAAGCAATTAGGCATACGAACACACAAGATGGTAACACCAAACTACCAATCACATCAAACAAGAACAGAGAGGTTGTTCGGAATCATCATGTTGATGTATACGTGAAGCATTAACCGGAAGCACTTTGTCGATAAACACATCAATCCGAGTGAAGATGTCAACCAACGGCTCTTAGAAGAACAACTCCATGTGAAGATGACCCGATAAGAAGAAGCTCGGTTCTTACATGAGTTTGGAGTCGTTTGACCATTTATTCTCAGAAATCAATCAACCATGCAGTAAATTCACACTTCTTCTCCCCCTCAAGAATTGCATACGGAGTTGCCATTCTTGATTAAACAAGTGAACATCATCCAAATGTAGTCTATTCACACTTCTCCCCAGCAAAATTAGCACAGGATGTCGCCATCGTCATTATAGTTGAAAGTGGAATCGAAAACAATCAACAGTAGCCCGGTTCACTTGATGATTTAAGCGCATGGAAAAAGTATGAAGCATGTTGATGAGAATGGTCATAATAAGAAGATTTCTCTTCTTCAGAAGATAAAGCGCACTGAAGCGTACACTTTTCTTTTCTTTAGAGAACGAGGCATGAATTGTTGTGTTCATGCGTCATAAGAAGATTTCTCTTCTTTATAAGATAAAGCGCACTGAAACATACACTTTTCATTTCTTTAGAGAACGAGGCATGAACTATTGTGTTCATACGTCATAATGTTGAAGTACGAGACCTGAACTGATGTGATCAGATGTCATAATCTCTCTCTTTTTGTCATCTCTTGGCAAAACATGTAATCCACCTCATTATCATTCAGTAGGCTCTTTGTCGTGACAGCTGATGGAGAAAACCCAATATGATGAATTTGACCCCGAAGTAAACTAACCCGAACTCGTGACTTAAGCTTGCAAATGTTTAACAAAGAGCGGTGTCGAGACTTCATCCTCCATTGAATCTCTAAGTACTCTATACTCTTCATCCAACCAACCATCAAGTAATAGACGTACATCACCTTTTGAAAATCAACAATTGAATGTGACACTGAGCACTACAACGTAACTCCTTAAAGTGAGAGTTATTTTGAGGTGATAAGAGCCTAGTTCCCCCAAGTGGTAAAAGAAAAGGTAAAAGTCACCCAATAATAACTAGATTTCCAAGTCTTCGTTTTTGATAATAAGCTCGAACAAGGATCTTGAAGAATCTTCATCCAACCATCCCCGATACCTTCAGATACTAAGTACACTCACCCGTGATATTTCACTTCAACCTCAAATAAATATAACTGAATTAACGCCGTTGTCACATCTTCTGAACTGCTCAAATCTAGCCTTCTTTGACATTTAAATGAACTTTGATAGTGGTTTCATCCTGACCATGGTTAAAAGCACGTAACCCCGTAAAACCATGTAATAACCAAACTGCCATGAAGACAACCCAAACACATTCCCAATTTATGAAGTACACCCTTTTATCCCTTCTTCGAAACAGAAACCGTAACACCAGCATTAGAAGAACCCAAAATACGCTTTCTCCAAGATGGTTCCATCATCACGGGATTTTACAATTCTATAACGAGAAATATTTTCTTCGCGGGATTTTACAAACCAAGAATAAACCGTAAGATAGATCGGAAATGCACTTTACAATTACCGGGGATGTTTCCACATCACGGATTTTACAAGTCTATGATTTAAACCGAGAAATAGGTTCTTTTGCGGGATTTTATAAAATCAAGACAAAACTGTAAACAATGTCAGCTTGAATGTGTTATGACAACTTTGGTTTCAGTGAATATCTGTTTTAGGGGAACATGCAGCGGTTCATCAACGATTCATACTCAAACATCAACAAAATCATCAACCATCCAATTAACACTTTGGTAAACACATCATTCACGCATACTGTCGGCTATAGCAAAGATCACATGGAGAAATAAGCTCGATATACCGAACTTGAACATGACGAATAATTCCCCAAATTTGTTACTTAAGCTTGTACTAATCCTTGTGAAGATGAAGCGGTGTACCCAATGTACAAAACCTCTTGACATTCTCAACTGAGTGAGACACCAAAGTGATAGCAGCGTTGTGGGTCAAGCGAGAAAGAATCACAAACCTAACTTAATAGCCAAGTCTTTATCACTCTCTATAAATGCTCAAACAAGTCATCTTCGCGGAAGGGTAGAAAGAAAGAAGACGAAATAAGTGAACACGCCCGGAAAACCTCACTTCACATCCAAATAAGAAATATCGTACACAAAACCGCGTAGTCAACCATGTTCAAATGTCAAGCCGTGACAAAATAATTTTCGTGAAAATGTATAAATCTAAGTATCAACCCGCACACCAACTCCCATTATCAACAAATCTCAACATCAAATCTCATCATTACACGAAATCCCTTCATCAAAACTCATTATCACCACTTTCATCAACAAATCTCATTAAGTCCAAGTTTCACAAAATTCAAATCTCATAAAATCTCATCTCAAATCTAGAAGCCCATCTGACCGTAGTCGTAACCAAATGTATCATTTGTTGAAAGTAAATGACCAAACTACTCATAATCAAAACGTGTCGAAAGTAATTTATCAACCATTATTACTTGTGATAATAACATTTGGATAACACAATTATTATACCACTGTTTTTATTGTCCACAACATCCATCATAATATTTACCGACCTCCTCCATAAGTAGCTCATAAATTCAGCTTATCATTATCGCACCATAACACAATTGGAGAAAAAGTTCGGTTCAACCACATCACATACACCCGAGCCATTAACATTACTTGGGATCAAGGCCAACACTCTCGGCCCATCATAATGTCACCCAAGTCTTGGCCCAAATTTGCATATCATAAACCACGGCCCATGTACCAAATTCAACAAAAGAGTTTTAATAAAAATTGTTCATACTACACGGCCCATGTTTGAGAGAAGCAAAAATATTTCACAATTCAACGTGGCCCATGTAGTCACAAAGTAATACCTGATCCAACACCAATTTTACCCTAATATTTGGGTATAAATCACAACATTTCTCACATATAAACCTAGCACACTCCTAATTATACTCACTTGTGCAGACATAAACACTTCACCAAACCCTAAAAATACTCATCATGAGTCAAACTTCAATCCCTAAAAATTCTCAACAATCATCCGCCCCCCTCCAAACAATACTTTAGTAAACCTCCATCTATAGCAGATCCTTTCCCCAAGAACAAAGATCAATCTTAATCATGTTAAACCTCGTATGAATAAAGAAGAATCCGAATCTTATCATGAGATTGCCACAGGGTTGGCTTGGACCATTGAATCAGCTATGTGACATCAGGTAGGTCAAAATTATTCGTGTGCTTATGTTACAAAGAACCAACGAACGAAGAAAAACATGGGAGTAGCACAAGTTGTTATTGCTCTTGTTTTCTGTTAGTTCGAAGATTTAATTAACCCGAAAGTGTTAAACAATTGACTGCTTTAAAATGGTTCTGTGACATGAATCAAGCGAATCAAAGACTTGATATTGACATAATTGTTAAAATCAACTATTTATCTTCGTATATAATGACAATCATTTAGATCAATGATGATTATTCTTGTGGTGGTATGGATCTGAAAAGGTCATAGTAACAGCTTCACCACACGAAAAGGATACATTGAGATCATGAGAGGTTAGCATGTTTGATGAGTTTTGAGTCTTAATGTTACTCGAGTCTTTGTTGTTGGCATGAGATCGTAGTACTTGTTGTGAGACTTGTTGTGAGGTCATGGTATAGACTGATGATGTTTGGATGAATCTGAGGTCGTTTGAGTCTTGTGGTTATGGTCTAGTTGTTGAGGTCTAGTGGTTGAGGTCTATATTCATTCTTCTTCTTCATTACATCATTTCATGTCAAGTCGCTAACTGAGTTTAATGTCAAGTCGCTAACTTAAGTCGCTACCCCTTTCAAAGCACAACTCGCTACGACATGTAAATACAAGTCGCTAGGCAGTTAAAATAGTCAAGTCGCTAACAATTTATGAGAACAAGTCGCTACATCATTTTCAAAACACAAAACGCTAAGTTGTTAAAGAACAAGTCGCTACCAAGGTTCATTGCATCTGGACTGTTTAGAAGACAAGTCGCTAACATGATATACGACTTTTTCCGATGATTTTTCCGACCAAATTCTGACCACATACATATAAACCCAGAAAATCATGCATAAAACTGATTTATTTGACCCGTTTTGACCATAAGACATGACTATTTGACCACCTTTTTACACATGCTTGGTACCAATAGTTAAAAAAAAATGATGTTACTCAGAAAAAAACATAAGAATGCATTTAATTATTGACCCTGTTTTTTACCAAGAAAAAGACCACGTAGATAATGACCAGATATACCACAAATTAATGACCAACTGGATATGCCTAATAGGTTAAAAAAAACTGTTTCCACAAGAAAATAAACAGACACAAAGTTTTCCGAACATAAAAATGCTTAAACAGTTTTAACAAGGTACAAAAACCACCAAAAATCAACAACACACAAAAACCTTGGCTCTGGTACCATTTGTAGGATCGATATATTTATTGTGTTGATGATTCGGGTGGTCTTGGATGATCAAAATACATGTTTGCCATTAGAGAGAGAAAGTAGATGAGAGGGTGTTCTTGCTAGAGACTTGGTTTACACAAAGGAAATGTTAGATTAAATGAGAAGCACCACCCCTTCCATGGATGGAAGGGGTATTTATACTTACAGACTACACGACATCCTATCGGCCTGTGGATCAGGCATACAGTGGGTAAAGACCCGTCCTTCCTCCACGGTGTTACAATAAACTAAACTACGCTACAAACTAACTAATTAACTACTGAATAACGTAAACAACGACAAATCTATGAGCTAACATATGCTAGACCATTATTGGGGTGACCGACACTTTAACATTGAATTTCCAATTCCTAACACATAAGTTTGTCGACTTTGTTTCATAAGTATGGCGAGCGGAATCCTGTTTCGTAGCTTTTCTTTTTCTTTGTCTTGGAATGGCTGCCTTATGATTTGCAACGGTGGATTTAGGTTAAATAGAGCTCTGTACCTGTTATACATATATATGGTGGTTAAAAAATAATGTGTTATAGAAACTTTGATTAACATTATGTATGATATGCAACTTACTCTGATTTATATTGCTCAATTTCTGGGATCCTTGGGTTTATATAGTAATACGTTGCTGGTGTTGCTGATAGTTGTGAATTGTTTAAGTAGCGTGAAACTCTACAGGATGTTACAGCTATTATTATAGGCTTTTCCAATGCATCAATAGCTTCCTTGTTGAAGGTCTCGGCAAGAGTGCCCCATAGTGTCACTTCAAGAGAGTTGCGGCTGTTTTAAGCAAGAAAGTTATCGTAACTAAAATGTTGCTATGTATCAAATGTGTAGTATGAATGATAGATTTTGTATGCACACTTACTTTAGGTTCTGTATCTCGATTTTGCGATGAATGACCTGATTTCTATTTGGGTTGCCAATCTTTTCTTTCTCAGTAGACCGTATGTAGCAACCTATGTAATCTGTTTGCAGGATCATGAAATAGGTTTGTATAAATAAAGTCACACATTACTGATATAAAAAATGCATTATCTATTACCTGTTAGGACTGGGTGTGGTTTTTTTGTTTTGTCTTTCGTATCAATGACTCTGGCTGGTAGTTGATTGTAAGAAACGAAGTCAAAATAGTGTTCTGGAAAGCCGTGATCTTGAGTCTGATCAAACTTTGTGAATCTTGTAAATGAAAGTGATGTCTTGTTCTGCAATGTTTGTTGCCAATTTTCTATTGGGATACATGTAAATCCTGAAATGCGATAGGTTTTTCCAACCATTAGAATCGGGGCAAAGTGTTGGATCTCACTGGCTTCCATGTTTGCTTGTATCGCATCACCCTGTTCATATAATATTAATATTAATAGTTAATATTTATTTGAGTTTGCAAAGTATAATTTTTTTTGTTCTGTTTTTTTTTCTTTTAATTATAATAATTGTTGTTGATTACCTGTTTATCCAGTAAAATTGCGCGGAAACCTTTATCTGTTGTGTCCGGTGGGTCTCGATGTATCCACACTCGATACACTTTTGGTTCTAATATCTTGTATCTATCACCTAGTTTTAGATCTTTGATATTTGCTTCAGCCATCCTGAAATCCTAAACAAAAAATTAAGGGTTTATGTTAACAAAAACAACATAATATATGGTTAGATTCTATAATGTAAACATAAACGGTTGTTAAAAGTAGCTTTTAATAAGTAATGCATGAGTTATATGTAGTGTTAAAATAAAGGAGAGGCAATTTTTTTTATAACTAAGGTTTTGTTAAAAACCTTTTGTCTCAGAAATCCTGTTTAAAAAGTCTTTATAAACTATATTTAGGGTTGCATTTTGGGGCTGTTCGGGGTGAGGTGTCATAAGTATTTTTAAACCATAAGGCGATGTAGCACGTGATAAAGCAACATATAGCTGGCCATGACCAAAAATAGGTTGTGGAAGGTAGACGCCGATTTTGTTGAGAGACTGCCCTCTTGTTGATTGTCATAGCGTAGCAAATCTTAACCGGGAACTGTTTCCTTTTGAAAATGAAGGGATAATTTGGATCTTTGTAGGTAAGAGGGATTCTGGGAATATAGACTTTTTCTCCAATTCTTGTGCCCGTAATTATCTCTGCTTCAATGAGTTTTGACATGAGATTCTTGACTATCATTCTTGTTCCATTGCAGAGTCCTCCGCCTAGATTGACGTTTATGAGTAGCATGATTGGAGCTCCAATTTTTAAGTGAAGATTGTTTGGTGGTAAACCTGAGAATTTGAAAGTATTTAGGTACTCTGGTGGATACAACATTTCAGTTGCGGCACCATCTTTTCCAACTGGGATTGCTTCTTCGGTACTTATGTATGTTGTAGTTTCGCCTGTAACCATTGACAATACCTTTTCGTTTATAATATCTGCTGTTTCATTTTTGGGACAAACAATAGCCTTCTCTTGTAACAGATGTGCTGTTGGATTTTTTATTGTTTCTTTGTCATAGATGAAATCGATCAATGTTTGTATCCCATCTTCATTATTTGGGATAAGATATTTAGAAGGAATTGTAACCCATGCAGCATCTTGTCTATTGCTTTAATCTGGTTCTCCAACTTTCCCATCACCTATATCGAGTAACCATGAAGAGAATTCCTGAACTTCTTTTTTTTGGTTTTTGTTTAGGTGATTTTGTAGCAGTCGCATGTGTCGTTTAAGCTTGAATATTTTGAAGTATGGCCAGAGGTATGATTCAGTTATTGACGAGTTGATTATTTCTGTTCTTGAACCTTTTTTTACGGGAAGTATTTGCCTGAAATCACCACCCAACATGATTGTTTTGCCGCCAAACGGTTTTTCTGGACTGTTGAGTATATCTGTAAGTGTTCTGTCTAGCGCCTCAAAACAACGTCGGTCATTCATTGGCGCCTCATCCCATACTATTAACTCGGTTTCATTTAGCAGCTTTGCCATCATTGTGTTCTTTTTTATGTTGCAGATCGATTCATCAGTTAATTCTAATGGTAATTTAAACCTTGAATGAGCTGTTCTTCCAGATGGGAGTAACAAAGATGCAATACCTGATGATGCAACAGCAAGTACGATTTTTCCATCTGAGCGTAAGGTATTAATTATTGTTTTCCATAAAAAAGTTTTACCTATGCCGCCATGTCCATAAACGAATACCAATTCTTGTTGGTTGTTGTTTGATCTGAGAAAGAATGAGATCGTAAATCCTTTTTTGTTCTTCATTGAGCTTGCATACAGATAGAGCAACATCCTCTTTTAATTGTGACGGTTGTAATTTTTCTCTTCCATCAAAAGCCTGTTTCGTAGGTCGTTGAGTAAATACGTCAGAAGCAATGAAAAACCGTAATCTTGCACTGATTTCGAACATCCGTTGAATATGAATTCTATTTCATACATAATGTAATCTTTTAGCTCTGGTTCATTAAGGTGTAGGTTTCTAACATGAGACATTTGTGCAGCTTTTCCTGGAATATCATCTGCCATGGTGTGCCAATATTTTTCCCACAAATGTACTGGATCTGTGACCTCACAATACATTAGGATATGAGCGAACAATGTACGGATTTGTGAAGCAGTTGCTGACAATGATGCTTCTTCCAGCGCTATATCCCATTCTTTGTCGTCTTCTAACAGGCCTAAGGCTTGACATGCTGCACGATAAGTTTGGAAAACCTGATTATTGACAGTGCGTACATCAATAAATGATTTACAGCCTTTCTGGTGTGCCAATAACATTCGGAAATAAAAAAGTTCACCTGCAGCTGGATGTACATATGCAAGGCGTCCGATTGAATACCTGTTTTTATGCGGCCTACGCCTCCATGTTTTGGATGTTTCATACCAAACATATTCAGAAGGAAAATCTAAATATGTTGGGTGTTTGCCGTCATCATGCAGCTGGTTATATGTAAACCATTTGTCAATGTTGTTAGTCTTTTGCCTTCATCCGTCATCACATCTCTTAAAGCCTCTTTGTCACGAAAAGTAATTGTTTGCATATTTTGCAGGTGTACAGCCAAAATCTGCACCGCCGGCTCTCTATGATGTATAGGAAACTTAAGTATTCTCCAGCAAGCCTCATGTGGACAGATAAAACGACCGTCAATGAAATTTTTTATTTCATCAATCTGTATTTTAGCCGTCGTTGATGTTGTTCCTGGATCACCGATTGGTTTGGTAATCCGAGCTGCAATACGATATGTGCCTTTAGAGATGTATTTAAAAAGATACTTTATAAGCATGCTCCATCCACAATATTCGATGTTTATGTGGGCATGAAACATGAGACAAAGAAGCCAATTGTAAGGTACGACGTAACTGTTATCTAGTCTGAATTCTCCTTTTGCTACATACGCTGATGTGTTCCTTCTCTTATAATGTATGCGACCGGCTTCATCAAAGTAAGTTGTTTGATTATATTTTTTTGGAAATTTTTCTTTGGATGCACCATCTTCCATACATGGAGCAGATGGTTTAGCATTTCCACATGGGCCATGCATCATCAGGTCTGCAACAACTCTGTAGCCATCAGGATATGATGTTTTATCAGGTAACTCTGCCGAAATGAACTTGTCAACTTTTTCTGCACATTGTATTCTATCTTTAGAGTCTATCCATAAGAGTGTGTGACAGTGTGGAAGACCACGTTTCTGAAATTCAATTGTGTAAAGAACTGTGAAGGAAAAAGAAAATTTAGAAATTCAGCTAATGATATTTGAATCTATAATTTACTTTTTTTCTTTTTTTTTTGTTTTTTTTTACGTTTTTTTTTATTTTGTAAAAAAAATCTATGTTTATCTCATACCTCCTGTACAACGTCCAAAAATCCTTTTTCGTTTCAGTAGTTGTATAAAATCTTCAATCTTTTGCTGAAACACGTGAGCCACCACATCAGCTCTATCTGAAGGAGTAAGTCCTGGATATTTTTTCATGTGTCTTTTGATCTCTGGCCAATTGATATTGCATGTAAATGTAATAAAAAACTGTGGATTTCCAAGAACACGACATATGGCAAGGGCATCGAGGTAGTGACTATACATGTATCTTGGTCCACCTATAAAGCTTGATGGGATAATAATCCTTTTCCTTATTTCAGCGCCAAAGTGGTCTCCTTGTGACATTGCATCACATATACCTGCCAGACATTCGCTCCTTATGTTATTTTGCTTAGACCATATAAAATCAAGCCTATCCTGCTCTAGTATACAGTATACTGAAACAACATACTGCTGGAATAATCTACCACTTCTGAATATGTGACCATATTCATTAAAGCGTTCATGCAATTGATACATGTAGTACTCATTCATAGATAGTTTTTTTCGTTTCCTTCGTGCGTTGACACCTGTCAGTGTCATTTTTATATTGTAGCCTGGTTGCCCATATACAAAGAGAAGAGGAAACTGAAGAGACATATATGAGCTATGAAGCTTTTTGATTCGCTTAAGGTGCCTGTCTTTATATTCTATGATGACGTCATAGTCAGTTTTAGTATTTGAACCATTTTCAAATACTATTGCTCCAAGAGTGCCAATAGAAGGAAGCGCATATTCTTTTATACCAACAATATTGTAAAGCTGGATTTTTAAATCAGTTATGTTACCTTCGTTGCATTTATCTCTGGCTGTTCTAAATATTTTTACCAATTCGTTGTGGCTATCCAGGATTTCTATTAACCTTTGTACAATCTGAAGTTTTAGACCGCTGTCATTTTCACCACCAAAGGGTTTCAATCTATTTGTGACTTCATTTTCTGTATCATAAATATAAAGTTGCAAAAATCTTGGGTCATCATTATTGCTTGGCAATAGTGTGCCTATCCAATGGTATATTTGGCCTGAAATTTTGAAAACATATGGCCCTCTTCCATTGTTTATTGATTCATCTATCTGTGCACCAAAAGATGTCATGCTAAACATTTGGTTGTATGCGCGTATATTATCCAGAAAGTGCTTATCATTGAGCAATTCCTTCAAAGACTGTGGAGGTTCTAATTTTTTTAGGAAGATATACTTGCCCTCCTCCACAACACCGATGGTATCTGGGTTTGGTGTCTGAAATATTTTTTTTTAATCTTTCTCCATACCAAAATGCTGCAGCACAGTATCGACATCTCTGGTCACAGTCTCCTAAGTCAATATATAAGTTGGATACATCTGTGCTGCCAAAGTAAGTAAACCGTTAGTATTTTGTGCCTAGTAGTTTTATAACATACAAAATGTAGAAAAATATTCTTGTAAACAATCAATATCACCTTCAGTATAACGTACAATGGTGTTTTGACTTGTTGATTTTAATACTCTTTGAGTGTCTGCAACATCATGTGCTCCAATTTTTTTTTGTTCCCTGCTAAGTTCACAAATGTTTACATCACATTGGTATGAATATTTGATGACAAAATTTTGTTAATTCTAAAACAATGCATCCGCAGAGTTTACCTGTATATCTTGATGTGAAACTGTTATTGCATATATCTGTGTGCTTCCTTTTACCATGCATTGATGTATTATCTGCTAAAAGTTTTGACTTTTTTTTCCTTTTCTTTACACTGGTATCAGTACAGCTGATGTTTTCATCATAGCTAATATTTTCTTTGTTGTTATGTGACCCACCTGTTATTTGTTCATTGTGAATAAATGTTAGCCAATAACTATGTAATAACTGAAATAATATATCTGGAAACTTTACCTTCATTTGCAACTGCAATAGTATTGTTAGACATATGTGTATACTTCCTTTTATGATGCATTGATGTATGATCTGGTGAAACTCTTGATGTATTTTTTTTTCCTTTTGCTCAGACTGGTATTGATAGAACTATCATTTTCATGGTAGGTAGTATTTCCTTTTTTGTTATCTGATGCACCTGTTATTTATTTGGTGTAACTATTAGGCAAAAGGAATGCAATAACAGAAATAGTATATTTATAAAATTGACTGTGGTATTTTGTAGACTGTAAAGTAGATGTTATCTTACCATCATCAGTAGTAACATTTTGTAATTATGTTTGGCTTGTATTTGCAGGTGTCCATTCTGGATAAAAACTTTTTGTTGTATCATACATATGTTGCTCGCAATATCCCATAAGTCGGTCCTTTGCTGTGCAGTTGCCTATAATTTGTGCAGGAACAGAAGAACCATGTGCAATCATTTCGGCAACACTTGTAGTGACTGATGCATCATTGTCATAATAGTTACAAAAGCATCCATCTGCATCACATCCATGGTAAAAAAAAGGTTATTACTTATCTTTTAACTAATGTAACAAAAATATAGAAATCAATAGTTGAAATTACCTCTGAGCTTTTTCTCATGTCCTTGTGCAGTTGTTTGAGGTGCATCACTTTTTCTTTTTAATGTTCTATCTGGTAATACATGTTGTGTTGAATTCGGGTTTTTCCGTTGTAGGTTCCCACATAATTTGGACTCATATTGCTGTGTTATTATTGGAGGTGCAATGAAACCTGGCATTTCAGAAACTTGTGTTCCCCGTGTATTGTACATTGCCGGGTTAACAAATGGGTATTGTTGCTCGCCAGATATATGGTTTATTGTTTCACCAAAAAATGTGCCATTAGAGCACTAGGTGTCACGACAAGGCTTAGCCTCTTCGTCGTGCCACCTCAGCGCCACATCAGCATCCCACTTTTCCACAACTAACCACAACAAACCCCCTCCTCACTCATAACAAACCTCAACCTCTTCATTTGGGGCCCACCACTACCACTTTATTTTTTTATTCAATTTTCATTTCCAAATAAACTAAATTCATTTCATTCAAATTAAAAATACAATACATAACACAATAATAAGGAAAAAAACAACACTTACTAATAAAAAATGATACGAAAAAAGCGACACGGGTAAAAAAATACAACACATACTAATAATACGTAACCTAGTCATCTCTTTGCTGATATTTCTTGATTAGGCGTTCACCTCTTGCGGATGATTTCGCTTTTCTGGGTCAGGATTCGTATTGGATCTATCATCGAGAAAATCCATCTCGATCTTCTCTTGGAGTTTTTCCTTCTCCGCCTCGCCTGTAACAAGCCCTTTGAGCGTCGGCTTTTTGAGCATATATTTCGGATATATGTCCCGAAAAACTATTCGATTGACTTCCACCGGACTTGCAGGCTTCGGCGTTGAAGTGGACTTCTGTTTCTTTGAGGCTTGTTTGCATCCATCTTTTCAGGCCGAGGTCGTGTCCGGCCGAATATATCCTCGAGACATGTAATGTCAATAGGATCTTTGGCATCCCACTTGGGATAATTTTTCAAAACACCCCAACATTTTTCATACGCAAACTCCTTCCCACCAAAACGCTGCGTAAAGTTAACTTTGGCATTCTCGACATGATCTTGCTCATTTTCACCACTTCGGCGAAGATGTTTGTAAACGTTGAACTTCGGCAATCATGTTAATCCTCGACCATTGACCAGGTTATCCTATTCTTGCCAGCTGGTTATCGGTGGTCTTAGAATTGAACATGTCGAGAATGTCGTTCCAAAAGAACTCCTCAGGACGGTCATTTCCCATGTCTCTATCTTGGGAAATTTCTATCCAACACTGCGCAAGTAACATATTTTAGGACTTGGTCCACTTCCTCTATTGCTTGTGCTATGACTTCAACATCTTCGGTCGTTAATGCGTCCAATCTACAACATGTTTTTTGCCTTCGTCTTTTGCCTCGCCTTTGCCGGTTCCGCGTGCTTTTGGAACTTTGAATTGTGAACGGGCGGTTGTGATTCCATTTGGGGCAGCTGGAGAGCGTGGACGGTTAAAAAGCTGTGGAGGTTGTGACGGGTTAAAAAACTGTGGTGATTGAAATCGGGCGAGGTAAGTTGCGAATCCTTGTTGAAGCGTATGTTGGTTAAACATTATTTCTTATGGAGACAGGTTGGAATTGGTCGAGGAGGGGGTAGACGGGTTTGAAGAACCCCCGTATTGCGGTGGGTTTGAGTAAAGTAGGTTTGTGAAGTACCCTTCGTCATTTGGGTTTTGAGACATTGTGAGATATTTTTTTTGGGTTAAGTAAGAATGGAAGATATAGGAGATGAAGATGTTTGTAAATGGTGAAGATGAAGATGATATAAATAGGGGTGGTGGGTTTATATATATATATATATATATATATATATATATATATATATATATATATATATCAAAGTTTTAATATATATCCGTTGGATATACTTTGTGTCGAAAGTTTCTCGTCGTCACCACGAAGAGCTAGCGGCCTACCCCGCGGAGGGGGGTCGGGTGAGAACGGGAGGGAAGAGCTACGGTTGGTGTGAGCCCACGGCGAAGCCACACTGTGTGCTCTTAGCATTTTGTAAATCAAAAGGTGCAGAGTATTGACTACCAACATTTTGGGTTTTTGGTTCAACCTCAACCTGATCGCTAACATTTTGGCCATTCAGGTAATTTTTTACAGCATCAAGCGTTAAATGCATTAAATTTTAATATGTTTTATATTTATAAGTTTTATTACTAACGTAAATAATAGTAAACAGTGATGGCGCAAAAGAGAATGTAAGCAAACTTTATCTATATCCAAAGTATACCAGCATATAGTTTCAGTTAATTACAAACAAAAAGTGAGTAAAGTAGGTACATAATAGAAACCAAAATTTATTAATACAAATAAAGATAGCTATTGTTAGATGACATACCTTTTATGATTTCTTGTACCTATGCATAGCAACAAAAGAAACATTTAAATCAGAATAAGTAGTATCATTGGGTGAACTACAAAATATAGTTGCAAACATATAATTAAACATCAATACTTTGCAAATGATACCTGTGTAAAATCTAATGCTCTTTTTTTTTTTTTTAATTTTGTATTTTCTGGTTCTTAGCTTGCTGATGAAGATGCAGGCTGCTGATAAGATTTTAGCAAGAGAAGTTTCTAGCTTCAGATTTCATATGCTGAAATGTGGATTAAGCAGATTTTTATATACCATGCTTGTTAACTACTGTGGGAGCATTTAATGTAATCATAAACGTGTAAAAAACTTACACATGCACACACATTTTATTTCACTTGCATTAAATGTTCATCCACTCATGTAATGACACGTCGACACTTGCATTAAATGTCCCACCACTTATGTAGAAACACGTCAGTGGATACCCACTTTGAGTGAAACATTCTCCCCATCTTTACTATATATATAGAATTCTCAATTAATCAAACTTGGCTTATGAATATTTATATATAGATTTTTTTATACCTAATCCAAAACTCACCAACCATCTTCGAATGAATCCATATAGCGCAACCATTATCATAAAGTATATTCAACATTCATTATTATTAAAGCTCCTGTTAGAATATGTCCAGCTTAATGTTGGCGCAATTCAAATTATTTCTTCCAAACAATAATTGAGATATCCATAATTTCGCATTTCAATATTGTATATGTCGTTAGTATATCTTACTTTTTCCTGTTGGGCATAACGAAAGTATGTTTTATTTTCCGGGAAGTAGATGTAAATAGCTTTATATGGTAGTGCCTAAAGTATGATAGTATGATAATCAGAAACAGCTTGGTCTTCTTCGTTAAATCATATTTGATAAACTGAGTAGAAAAACACATTCAGTAAACATAAATTTAAACCTAGATATAGTTACCTTTTATGATTGTGTATTATACCTAGAATGAAAACTTAAGTTCATAAAAGTGTCATAACATATGCCAATATAAAACAAGTTAATTAACCTTTTCTGATGATAGTCAACCTAAAACAAGTTAGATTAGCTGCAATTTTAAATTTTTAATCACTCAGAAATCGAAAACTGTACATGTGAAAGGGATCAAAGACTAGTTATCCTACTTGGGCTTCTAATAATGGTAATAAAAATTTAGAATATTTACACGGACGGATGCAGTTTCTAATTTTTATGGAGTAAAAATGTCACTGTCGCACAAGATGAATACATACACACAAAAAGGAGAGGCTGGGGTTCATATTTATAGTCACTATAACGTTTCTTTTACTGTATATTTTAGTCATTTCTTTAGTTTTTGTCTTCTTGTTATTTTTGTTTGTTACTATCTTTCTGTATAATTGCATAATTAGGTTTCGTAGTTTAGTCCTTTTCCAGCATAGACGAAGGTTATGGTTGGTTGTAAGGTCTTCGTTTTCCACCAGGTTACCGATGGAAGGTTGAGGTTACTTTTTAAGCCATTTTTAAATATGAATTTAGTAAATGAATAAATTTATTTTTTCCTTTTCTTGTTACAAAATGACAATCTGAGATTTACTTTGATAATTTTTTGATGCATTAATGTTTTTGGTCTGATGGCAAAATAGAAGCAACATGTGGTGGAAAAATAGTGCGTGCCACCAGTCGATCAATGATGAATGAATGGTGTATGCATGGACACGTACCGCTCTCAAGGACTACTATCGTCATCCATATTATGACTGGCCAATCCGTTTGGTGGTTTTGTATGTTCGAGTATCGTGTCCGTGTTTCGGTTTATGTTCTGATCTTATTTCGTTCGAAGTTCGTGTTCAAGTTAAGTTTCCGTCGGTTTCGTTCTGTTTTGTTAGGAGGTAATTCGTAAAACATAATTTTCATAATAATTAAACGTAACTCATAAGTTATATGTACACAATTATATATAGTACTAGTAAAACATAGTAAATTTTCACCATTAACAATCAGGGGCGGTACAAGAAAAACTTTCTAGAGGGGGCAAAAGTTAAAAGTGGGTGTCGATCGGGTCATGCGAGTAACTCAACCTTTGTTAATGAAAGTGAATTTTTGGGTATTTGTTTGCATGCGAGAACCAAACTACGAATTGATTATGATATGCACAATATTCAACACATACTTACTTATTCGTCGATAATAGCACAAGTAGTTGAAGCAAAAATAAAAAGTTTGATGACAAAATTCACAAAGTCTATAGAGTAGCAAAAGAATGAACATTATATATCTTGCTGTAAAAGTCTAGCCGAACCGATTATGATCGACCATTGGAAAAAATTTCACAATTATAATATATCCCACGTTTATGGGGCAAAATGAAATTCCTTATCAATCGACATTCTCGGATGAACTTTAGGCGTACGCATACGCCCCAAGTAGTACGCCCCGTTAACAATGACGAACAATATGCTTTTGAGTTTTGAGTATTAACAATGACGAACAATATGTCAATTTATCATCACTTTTAGTCTTTTTAAGGTAATAAAATATCTAAATAGTCTATGTAAATTGGGTCCATGTAAATGGCTCATTTATTTTTTGTTTTATTATTTTTTATATTTTTATATTTTTATTTTTTATTTTATTTTTTAGAACGGCAACACACTTGAAATCTGACCCCCGAGTTAAACCATCCAAATAGGCAGGTCCCGGGACCCGAATAATTAGAAGAGACCCGCGAAAGGAAACCACTAGAACTCACGGCTTCGCACTAAGAGAAAAATCCAGATTTTCATTATCTTTTGCGAGACTCGAACTCGAGTAAAACCCCTTCTCAAGCTCAAAAAAGAACTCAGGTGGTCAACTAAACTAAGTCAGTTGATTAAATAACTCGTTAAGTATATAGAACTAACAGATTGGATTGTTAGAAGATAACAATTAGTATTATTATCATATGTGAATATAAAAGCTTACAATGGATATTTAGTAACTTGTATTGTGTACGGATTCAAGAGGATGCCTATTTTACTATAACGAGCGTGAAATATGTGAATATAAAAGCTTACAATGGATATTTAGTAACTTGTATTGTATACGGATTCAAGAGTATGCGTATTTGTTTTTTGAACATCGGCTTTATTAAAACTAGCGAGGAGCTAGGAAGAGCTACATGGGAGGGGATAAAGCGTTACAAGGGTAATTAAACCACTCTATCCAATTAAGAGAAGATTGTTTACATCTACTAAAAATCCAATTAAATGAAGAGAGCTTAATCTCGTTGAGGAGAAGATCTTTACTTGGCCTTTTAAGCGAGAAAACGGTGTTGTTTCTATATCTCCAAATGGACCAAATTGTTGTTTGAACCACCAAATCGAAGAAGTGTAAATGCTTTCCCTCGATGGGAGCGTGGTCAGCAAGATTGATGACTTCCTGAAGATTTTGCATCGACCGCGTTATTTACTCTCCACCACTGTAGAACTTGTTTCCAAGTATCTACGGCTCCGGACATGATACAAACACATGCTCTTCCGTTTCTATATCATTATCACACATTGGACATCTAACCGAATGTAAATCAATGCCCCTAAGATCAAGGTTTGATCTAGTTGGCAACCTGCCATTAGAAACTCGCCAAGTGCTTATGTTGATCTTTATAGGAAGACCTTTATTCCATCTTGTGGGTTGTCCAACAGCAAGGTTTGAGAGGGATGTAATGTGTGAACGCATACCTTGAACCGTAAAGCTTCTTTAATTGTTAAGTGTACATTCCCAAGAGTCAGGTTGCTCGGATAGGTGTGGCGAGTAAGTTGATTAGGTTATTGAGCTCTTCAACTCATAGCGTTCGGATGTCCCTTCTCCAAGCCCGTGAAAGATAAGACCGGGAGGAGAAGATAAACCAATCAATGTGTTGATTTGGAGTAAGGTGTGAATCATGAGCAACAGTTGCGAAGGAGAATTACTTGATAGGAATTCTTTCACTTACAAGACAATTAGGATTAGCATCAAGACGATATAGCCTCGGGAATGAACACGATAGAGACGGTCCACCCAACCAAATGTCGTTCCAAATACTAGTACTTTGACCATTCCCCACTTTTCTCTGGAACATCGAGGGGTAAGTTGATCCGTTGCGTTGTAAATCCTCCTTAAGCTTCATTATATAATACCATGAGCCAGATTTGTACTTTCTTGTAGTGCTATCAAAGAGGCCACCTAATGGTATGTGGGATGACCTTACCACAAAGCTTGATCCTCAACACAAAATCTCCACCAAAATTTAACTAATAACGCTTGGTTGGTGATACGAAGACTACCAATACCAAGACCACCATTGACACGTGGTGATATGACTTTTCCCAAACAATCCATGGTATTTTATACTCATCATTGTTGCCACCCCAAAAGAATTTTCTTCTAATACTTTCAAGTTTATTAATGATCTTTTTTGGTGCCTTGAAGGTGGAGAAGTAGTATACTCCCAAGCTATTGAGGACGGATTTAATAAGAGTGACACGTCCACCAATAGAGAGTGACTTAGACTTGCACTTTGAGAGTCTTTTGTGGAGTTTATCCACAAGAGGTTTCCAATTATTGCATCTTGACATGTTTGCACCTATAGGAAGACCAAGATAGATGCAAGGGAAGTGGGAGGCAAGACCAAGATGTTTGCACCTATACGAAGAGTATGCGTATTTTACTATAACGAGTGTGCATATATGTTATGCTGGTCGGTATGTTGAAGACAAACTTTGCATAATATTTAGTAAAAAGAAAATGCATATGTGTCATGCTCATTTTCATGATTTATTATTTTATTTACATCATTTGATATAGAAAAGTTGTGCATATGTGTTATGTTATTTGTTATGATTATAATGTTTGTTTTATATGTAATGACAGAACTTACAGAAGTTCATAACTAACTTATATTGGGCATATATGCGACACTTTATTGGTATGATTAACTTCATTTGCATCATTTAATGTAGGAATTGATTGTCCATATGTGTTTTATTAGTTGTTAGCTTTAAATAATTTGTTTATTAATTGCTTGTGGTTACAGATACATACGAGTATAATAAGCAACATGAAAAGTGCACATGTGTTTTGTACATATTCTTCTAGCGAGAAGATAGTTATGATAAAAAAGTAAAGAGTAAAGACACAAGTGCACGCAGCAGATACAAGTGCACATAAACTAATTTGAGTATATATATACAAGTGCATATGGATGAACTCAAATGCACATACACATACAAAGAACTCAAGAGTCTCTAATATGGGAAAATACATGGGCATATATGTGACAACTCACAATCTTTCAGGTCATTATTTACCTAACAACTCATATTTATTCACTTCAAAAGTTTACGTGTACGTTTAACTCTCAATCGGGAATTTATCCCACATACAAAATAAAACATTATTGAACACGTACCGACACTAAAATAAGTGTAGTATACTCACAATAAGTATATTACGGGCATTACATAAGTCATATGCATTTACATACATTATTTCACGAAATATCTTTAACTTAAATCACGTAAAACGGAATACGGCTTTTAATGTAAACCGACATTATACAAAGTCAAGTCTACACAAAACATATGTCATGTTACTATTTCAATCACATTATATAAGTTTACACTTTTTATTTTTTAATTTACTTAAAACACTCCCATTACGCGTTAAAGACATCTATGCATGCATGTAATCATACCACCTTTGCATACTACGTTAAAGACATCTATGCATGCATGTAATCATACCACCTTTGCATACTAGGTTATATTATATATATATATATATATATATATATATATATATATATATATATATATATATATATAAATATATATATATATAAAGCCTTTCTATGTGCTATGACCGATTATATTATGAGAGGAAAACAAGGACCACTTTTTAAAGGACAAAGATCCTCTCAAGTTGTAAGCACAACTTGACTCAAATTGGGGCATTATGAGTCATTGGATTTGATCCGTTGATTTGAGCCATTGGATCAAATCCAATGGCTCATATTGCCTCAACTTGAGTCAAGTAACTTGAGAGGATCCCATCCCCTTTTAATACTAATATTATAAGTATCTTGGAATGAATGTCAATGAAGTTTCTTTTCCACCTTCGCATAGCCATTTGCTGGAAAATATCGTTTGTCACAATAGTTCTATCAACTTTCATCTTTCTTTTGAAAATTCACTTGCACCCTAAAAGTTTACAACTAGGTGGTAGGTCAGATAAGACCCCATATATTATTTTCCATTATTGATCCTATCTCATCATCAATTGCTTCTTTCTAGAAAGCAACATTCCGAAATTTCATTGCTTCATCAAAGTCTTTGGATCCTCTTCTATACTGTAACAGTAAGAATATTGAGTTCCAATCTCATCTCTTGATCCATCAACTAAATATAGTTGAAAAGCTGATCCATATGATTTAGCTACCCTAGCTTTGTTACTTCTCCGAAGTTCAGGATTCTCATTTGGAGTTTCACCTAATAGGTCTCCAACTTGAGTTCCACTTGAGCTAGATACTATGTCCTTTTGTCTAGGTATTGAAGAGAAACGATTTTCATCAAATATTGCATCTCTTGATTTCAAGAACACCAAAAATCGCTTAGGTTCTGGGGGACTACCCCAAACCCCGCGAGTGGCGTCCCCCCGACCTCCGTCCGCTCACTTGAGAGCGGGATCCCAGCAAAGGGCTAGCTCTACCCCTTGACCCCGCTAGGAGGCGCGACCCCCTTGACCCCCGCTCTTTGTTCCTGACGGTATCAAGTTAGCTAGAACGAGTGTGCATTCCACAGCTTCTAAATTCATTGTAAACTAAACCTGATTAAGCCCTTGATCTTAAGTAAATCACAATTACATATAATATAAGTGATAGCATTAAAATCATCTAACCATTAATAGTTTAAAATTCTCAATTAATCAAACTTGGCTTATGAATATTTATATCAGATGTACCTGCTAGCTGTTGTGCTGCAAAACAAAACCTGTCGTAGGAATATATAGATTTTTTTATACCAAATCAAAGACTTACCAACCATCTTTGAATGAATCCATATAACGCAAGTATATTCAACATTCATTATTATTAAAGCTCCTGTTAGAATATGTCCTGCTTAATGTCGGTGCCATTCAAATTATTTCTTCCAAACAATAATTGAGATATCCATAATTTCGCATTTCAATATTGTATATGTCGTTTGTATATCTTACTTTTTACTATTAGAGGGCTTAACGAAAGTATGTTTTTATATTCCGGGAAGTAGATATAGATAGCTTTATATTGTAATCAGAAGCAGTTTCCTCTTCTTCATTAAATCACATTTGATAAACTGAGTAGAAAAACACATTCAGTAAACATAAATTTAAACCTAGATATAGTTTCCTTTTATGATTGCGTATTATACCTAGAATGAATGTTTAAGTTCATAAAAGTGTCATAACATATGCCAATATGACACAAGTTAATTAACCTTTTCTGATGATAGTCAACCTAAGACCAGTTAGATTAGCTGCAATATTGGTCAGTCAGAAATCGAAAACTGTATATGTGAAAGGGATGAAAGACAAGTTATCCTACTTGGGCTTCTAATAATGGTAATAAAAATTTGAAATATTTACACGGACGGTTGCAGTTTCTAATTTTTATGGAATAAAAATCAAAAAATGTCTGTCGCTAAAGATAAATACATACACACATCACAACTGATACACACAAAAGAAGAGGCTGGGGGTTCATAGTTTAGTCACTATATGTTACCCACGATGTAAACATTTCTTTTATTTTTTTTTAAGTGAAAGTTTCTTACATACTCAAAATTTGTACATAGTTTTAATCACTAATTAATCATAGACAAACCTATCTAGTGATTTACAACCCTTTGACTCTTTGAGTAAAATTAAAGCTACTAAACTACACTAACGTTCAAAGGTGAGGTTCTTTTTAGAATCAAATAAATTGCGAGAACTACGAGAACCAAAGATCAACCAATCAAAATTTTTTGGATATTAAATTTTATTATATAATTTAAAATGATATAATGGTAAAAATACTTTTTTATTTTATTTTTGTTTTTTTTACAAAAAACATTTTTTGTGTTTCCCTAAATTCTAGGATTTTATTCTTCTTGCGTTATACCTATTTAAAAAAACATTATGTGAACATGTGTTTTGCATTATGTGACAATTATATTTTTCGTTTATACATAGGTGTTTTGAATTTGCACATGTATCTTTAAAAAATATTACATATATATGCATACAAACAACAAAACTTTATTAATAGATTTATGTAATTTTATACAAACAACAAAACTTTATTAAAAAATATTACATAAATATGTTTACAAATATATGAAGTGTGCACATGTTCATAATACAATGTCTTTAACAGTTGGTTCATCTTTTAGGCATGCACATGTATTCCTCTCCTGATTCAAGAACCCATGAAATCTACACGTGCTCTTAATCCTTGTGCACATGTGTTTTAATCGTCTCGCTCATCTTAACTGATACAATTTTGCACCAACAACCACACGTCAAGTAACCTGCCACAATCTTGCATTGGTATGGTATACATTATGCAATATTAGGAGTAAAAATGTGGTTCTCGCAGTTCTCGTATTTTTTTTGGTTCTGAAAATAACCCCACACTATATATATATATATATATATATATATATATATATATATATATATATATATATATATATATATATATATATATATATATATATATATATATATATATAATTATTAAAATAAGAAGTAGTGAGAAGTGACCAAAACGAAGCATTTGAGATGCAACGACTTGCATTTGATGCATTTCTATTCATATAGATGTAACATCTTGGGTTTCGAAAGTTAATTTAATGTATAGATGGTGCAAATTGATTATCATGATTTGCACGCAGGAGGAACAAAAATAATAGAAATCATGAAATGCATATAATATACGTATATGCATCTGATTAAAAGCTAGAAAACACACTATGGTGCGTTATAATGCATCTAAGATTATAGAGATGCATCTAATTTAGGTCGGTGCATTTCGGATTTGCGGTTATAGTTCTTCTTATTCCTTTTTATTTTAAGTAATCTTTTTATTTGATCCTAACTCTCTCTCTCTCTCTCTCTCTCTCTCTCTATATATATATATATATATATATATATATATATATATATATATATATATATATATATATATATATATATATATATATATATATATATAGATTTTTTTAGTAATTATTTATTTATAGTTCTGTTGGGACAAAAATATATACACCGGGGTTTTAAAATAAATATTATCTTATTATTTTATCGAATGAGATCTAAATTTGTACTGGTCCCAAGTTGAGACCGGCCAAATTATTAGTTTTATCGATGTTATTAATTTATAGTATTAATTTATAGAGGTTTTACTGTAAATAAAATCTTTGTAATTCCAAACCAAGACTTGTAATTGAACACCACGGTATAAAATATAAATTCCCATGTTTCCATTGTTAATTCAAAACACACAACACGTGTATATTTGTCCTTTAGGTTAATTACGACTTTGTGTTACTATAATGTGATGAGTCCCAAACATAATATTATTCAAACATGTAATAATACATATAAAGCAACATAAAATTCTACATACAATTTGACATCATAATAACTAAAACCATGTCATATGGAATCATATGTCAAATATTGAAGGAACCATAATAGGTTGGAGGGAATTACTCAGTTTAGTATCAGCATGTCAAAACTATACACAAATTGAAATCGATTAAACTAGGTTCGCAAAGGAAACATGCTCACATAGGGAGAGATAATCACTTGGAATAAATATCAAACTTCATAATATGAGAAGTTTTATAAGTTAGATATCAGTCACATGTGATGAGTGAAAAAATCAATTAAGATGCAATTATAATCATCCCTAAAACATATACTAACAAAACTGTACATGTTGTGTATGTCTAGCAGTTTAGATTTTAACTTACCTATGTTAACATATACCAGTATATAGTAGTATGCTAAAATCATTATCGTCTAAGAGTTTAATATAAATAGGACAATTCGTATGCTACCTTCGAGTTTTTCTCTATTAGCCAACAATTAAATCAACTTTTGTAATACATCTATTTACGTTCATTATAGTAGCCAACAATTTACTTCAAAGTTTAAGATATAAAATTAACTTTAGCGATAAAAATAATGCTTATAATTGATGTTCCGAAGCTACTAGTAACATGACCATCGTTAATATGCTAAAAGGCTATGACAGAAAAATTCTATATATCGGACCAAATCAGTTCTTGGTTTCTATCTCCATGTTAAAAATAATTTGTGATCTAAAACACACGATAGCAATTGCAAAAGTTATGCTCATATTACTTCTCCTAACTTATTCATCAAACACTAATTAATAACATATAACACTATATCCCCGGTATAACAAATAATACATCCATGTTTCAACAATTCAAAGTGAAATAACATCACCATGTTATTAAACAAGATCCAATCTGGCATTCTAAAAACAACGTTGATATGTTTAGAGAAAATAGACAATGTTGGGTTTTTGGTTCCTTGGATCAAGAATTATTTTAAGTGTTGGAACCACGGACAGAGTTGATGAAACCACGGACAGAAGAATGGATCCACTGCTGAAGACAAACCGCGGCTAGTAGTATTGTATAACCACGGATATTGTAATGTAACCACTGCTAGTCTTGTATAGTCGGTTTAATGTTTTGTATTAGATAAATATGGAAAAGATATTTATCTTGTAAGTTACGTATTGTATTATGTAAAGGACTCCTTAGCCTATAAAAGGATGTCCTAGGTTAGATTAGATATACGTATGTTCTATATCTAAGGTCGATACACTTCAAGGTTGAAAAACCCTAATACTGGTTAGAGTATTCGTATTAATAATAATATTGAGGTGTTGAATGTTCATTGTTGTTCTTCTTAAGATTAAGTGTCACACCCCCAAATTACCTGTTTTGCAGCGGAATGGAATTCCTGGGGATTGACTGTCATAGCATCACAATCACAGTTATATTGAACGACCTAAAGTGTCGTTTGGAAAAATACATCGCTTGATTTAATAAAAACATTCAGAGTTACAAAGATATGTCCCAAATGAAATTAGACATGCGCGGAAAATAAGTTTGGTACAAGTCAAACGATGTTTTAAAAATGTATAAATCCATGTGTGACGCGTCGTCACCGCGACTCTATGATATGTCCACATGCATGCCATGAAGTGAATGCCTTAGTTACCCGAAAATACATTGCTAAAAGTGTCAACACAAAGGTTGAGTGAGTTCATAGAGTTCTTGAAAATGTTTAATATGACTACCACAAGTATAGGCCATGTATGACAATATGTCACAAAAATGATACAATTGCTTAAGCACATGACACCGAAGCTTGACTGATCATGATGTTCGCCCCAATAGAGTGTTTTGCCAAACAACTCAAAAATTCTGACATGAAGTGAAATGCATCCGTTTAACCCGTTGGAATCCACCAACCCGGATGGAGGAGTCACCCTCAATAGATCTATCCACTCACCCTCGCACCAATAATTAACGGTTCATGATTTCTGATATGGGGACATTCAATTGGCAATGAAGTAACTTAAGCAATGTAATGAATTTGATATACTTGGCATCGTAATAAAAATGATGTGCAATGTATTCTCCCCGTAGGTTTGAAATAAAGTAAAAACTTGAATAAATCGGGGCTATGAAAACTCACTGTGCAATGATAATGATGATATAATTGCAATATTGAAATGAGGCGCAACCTCTGACCGTGACCTATTATGAATAATATGTTCTAATGTAAATCATGAAACAATTTCGTGCATGCAAACTCATATGATATCCATACCACTTGTACATTTGAAAATAATGTTTAACGTCGAAATGTATGTTTATGACATCTCGTCATATTATAAAATACTTTACAAGTATTTACGTTGAAATGATATCCTACGATAGTCATTTAGTGATTTATTATGAAATTATAACTTTTCGTCGTAAAATAATGTTACTGAAAATTTCATGAAAGTGACTAAGTAGCCTAGAAAAGCTAGTCATAAAATGGTGAACGTCGAGTGTTAGGAAATGAACTCAACGGTTTTGGGAAGCTTGTATCATTATCTCAAAGTTTTAGCATTTAAGTTTTCATCCTAGAGGTCTCGATCATGGAGAAAAAGATAGGTAAAGTATGGTACTTGTGTCCGAAATATTGTTTAAGGGTGGTTTTCGGCAAAATTTAAGTGACCGTATCTTACTCGTTACAATTTCCGTTTGACGAACGGTTTGATGTTTTGGAAAATATGCTAGGCGAACTTACTTCTACTAGAAGACATCATTTTATAAGAAAAAGTACTCCAAATTAGTTCTCCAAATTTTTGTTCTCCAAAATATTTGTTCTCCAAAATATTTGTTCTCCAAAATATTGTTCTCCAAAATATTTGTTCTCTGTTCTCCAAAATATTGTTCTCCAAAATATTTGTTCTCCAAAATATTTGTCTTAGCTTCATATCAAAGTAAACTTATATATTTTTGATAAAATCGACACATTTCATAATGCTTAAGACCCATTTTTGACTCGTAAAAAGTGGACGTAACATGCTGAATTTTCCGGTTTTTATAGTTTTCGTCGTCAAACTTGAAAATATCATAACTTCTTCGTTATAACTCCGTTTTAACCCGTTCAAGCGGCCACGTTTTCGTTTTAAAGTATATTTTCTGAATATCTAGCCCAAAATATTTTGTAAACTGTAGAATTTTCCAGATTTAACAAAAATGATCAGACCGTTATATATTGTTGTCGAAATGGATTTTTCTCGCGTAAAACTTATCCTAACCACTTCAATTCAACGCCAAAGCTATCCTAAACCTACCATACACCTTCTTAGGGTGTCATGGGTTCCTAGACATCATCAAAAATAATATGTTACAAGGGATTATTATTTTGATAATTAAAACTCATTATATGTACTAAAAACCAATAAAGTGGTATGGATCATGGAATTCATGCATGTTTTTCTTGCAAAAATAATGAAACAACATAAATACGAATATGAAAGAGTAATAAAAATCATGAAATGCTTACTTGAATGATTATATGAAGAAGATGATAAAAACCTTATTAATCTATAGATTTTTATTTCAAAACCTTGAAATAGATTACTAGTAGAGCTTGATAATCACTTGGATCATAAAAAAAATATATGGTTTCCCTTGGTTCTTGAGATGGCCGGCCTTCATGGAGAGGAAGAGAGGAAAAGATTTGTTTTACACCTTTCAATATGTGAAGACTATGTGTTTTGTAATAGATAATATCTACTAATAAGAAGATATTAAGCAAATATCTATAAGAGGAAAAGACCAAATTGGTCACTTAATGACCAAGGTGGCCGGCCATGTGGTGCTAGGGGGGGGTGAGATGTATTTTGATGTTTAAGTGTAGTATTTGTTAAGTATAGTGTGTAATTTGTAAATATAAATAGGTATTTTGTAAATATAATTAGGTATTAATTGTAGCGTTAACTAAAAATAGATTTTAACGGGACAAAATAAAATGTATTGAAGTCATAAAAATTATAAAAATACATTTCTTACATGAGTTGAGTGAAATAAATATTTATCGAGTTGCATATACGAAAACCGTCGTAATTATATAAATATAACCATTTATATACAAAATAAATTTAAAACATCGGGTAAACTAGTAATATAATTTTTATAGTCTTAAAATGAGTATAAAAATATATAATGATTATTTTTGGAAGTGTTGGATCAATATTCAAAATAGAAGTTTACGCGATAGCGTTTATTTAATAGGAAAATAAACGTTTAATGAAAAATGCAAACCCATGCATAAATTGATATGAAATGATGTTATCAATGATATGTAGACTAAACCTAGTCTATATGAAATGTCCTTGATGATATTCCATGAATACGCAGTTTAACCCTCTAGGTTACGCGTATTTGATACTCGTAAACCTAGTTTACGAAAAATGATGAATAGTGACTCATAAATAGTGATTCCCGAGATGAATAGTGAAACTTCCAAAGTTTGTAAAATGACCTAAAATTACGAGTTGTCACATTAAGTATTAAATTCCGCGTGATACTTAATAAGTCTTTGTTTAAGTCAGTTTCTATATTAGATCGTTTGCTCAACTGGGATCAACAAGTGGTATCAGAGCTTGTGATCTAGAAACTGAAACCAAGAAGAAGTTTAATTAAGTTCTGTTAAAGCAAGTTAAGATGTCTGACGAAACACACATGGTTACTGCATCAAAGGTGCCCGTGCTTAAGCAGGGTGAGTACCAAATCTGGAGAATGCGAATGAGGCAATACATTCGTATGATTGATTATGCCATCTGGGAAGTTGTTGAAAAAGGTGATACTCTTCCTAGGAAGGGTGATGATGGTAAAGACATAGCCATTGTTAGTGAAATTGACAAGGCTAAGAGGAAGCTGGAGATTAAAGCCCACAGTATTCTCTCCATGGGAATACCTAATGAGTATGCTTTGGACTTTGAATAATATGAGTCTGCTATAGAGTTAATGGATGCTATTGAAACAAGGTTTGCTGGTAATGAAGCTACAAAGAAATCAAGGAAGAATATGCTCAAGCATTAACTTGAAAACTTCACTGCTCTGAGTTGAGAAAAACTTGATGGCACTTACAATAGTCTTCAAAAGCTTATCAGTCAACTGAAGTTGGTGGACTACAAGGTTGCTCAAGAAGATATAAATTTGAAGTTCATAAGAAGTTTATCACCTGAATGGGCTGTGCACACAGTTGTGTGGAGAAATAAGGATGATTTTGAAAAGATGACTCTAGACAATCTCTACAACAACTTGAAGGTATATGAGTCTGAGAACAACATTGCTGGTGCATCTTCAACTAGCCAAAACATTGCTTTTGTTTCCACTAATCACAAGAGCTCACAAGATGTATTCACTGCTGCCTATGGAATAACCACGGCTATTGCAAACAATATCACTGTTAGTGATAATGTCAGTGATAGTGTAATTTGTGCTTTTCTGGCTGATTTAACTACCAGTGTTACTGTTTTGAATCAAGATTTAGATCAAATTGATCCTGATGATCTTGAAGAGATTAATCTTCAATGGCAGATGGCAATGTTGACTCTCCAAGCAAGAAAGTTCTTAAGAAGGACTGGAAGACAGGTTAAGTATGATGGTCAAAGGAGAGCTGGATTTGACAAAAGCAAGATGGAGTGCTTTAACTGTGAGAAGAAGGGTCACTTTTCTAGAGAATGTCGAGCTCCCAAAAGGACTGAAGGTATCAAAAAGACCACTGAAGAGCCTGCTTCTTCTTCTTCAGCATTGGTTGCTCAAGATGGGATTGGTGATTATGACTGGAGTGATCAGATTGAAGAAGGTCCCAATGCAGCTTTTCTTGCTAGTGAAGCTTCAAAAGAGCATAACTTTGCTCTTATGGCCTATGCTTCATCTTCTGGTTCAGATTCTATGGTATCTAATGATTCTAAGACTTCTACTTGTTCTTTTAAATCATGTCAAGACACTGAGAGGTTAAGGAAAGAAGTAGAAAGACTGTCTCTAAATAACTTAGGTTATAGAGTTGGTCTAGAAAGTGTTGAAGAAAAGCTTAATTACTGTATTAAATGTGAGTTTGAGTATGTAGATAAGATTAATATACTTGGTGGTGAAATTGATCTTAAGGATAGAGAGATTAAGATGCTTAAAGAGAAACTAGAAAAGGCAGAGACTGTAAAGGTAGAAGCCCTAAAAGAAAAAGAAAAACATGTTGTTAGGGTTGCTAAAACACAGTATGCTTCTGATCTACTAAATAAGCCAATAGCTCAACAATTATTCAAGGATGGTACTGGTCTAGGTTACAATAATATGCCACCACCATCTCTTATGAAACATGCACCACCTACAAAAGAGCTCTCATTTAGCAGTAAATTTAGTTTCAATAAACCTGTAGGTAAGACTAACAAGATTGAATCACCTGAGATAGGTTCTGTTAAGTCATCTGATGCTCCCACAATTGAAGATTGGGAATCAGATTCTGAGGAAGATAGATCTGAATCAACTAAGCCTGAAAAGATAGAAAAAGTTAAGAAAGTTGATTCTGAACAAGCCAATCTTGTACCTAGATTTGGAGCTCAAATTGCTAAGAAAGTAGTAGAGTACAAGGAAGTACCTAGGGAACAGATGAAAAGATACATACCTAGGGGAAACCAGAGAAACTTCAATGGACTAATTTCAAACAGATTAGGAGATGAGTTTCAATGTGTTAAAAAGGCTTGTTTTGCATGTGGTAGTTTTGAGCACTTACAGAGAAACTGTTATAAAAATAGACCACAAGTTAGGAATCATTGGAGGAGGGTAAATCACCAAAACTTTTCAAAGAAAACAAACCCTCATCCTAACAGAAACATGATTCCTAGAGTAGTGTTAATGAGGAATGGGAATACAAAATCAATCGTCACTGCTGCACCCAAATGGGTTCCAACCACTGCTAAGCAAAATGTAAACACGGATAAGCAAAATTAAACCACTGCTAAGCAAAATATCACCACTGATACAAAAGAAGTTTTAAAGATTCCAAAGGTGATAATCGACAAAGTGGTTGGAAACCATTTTATGCTGTTAAGGCCTCACCTGGTTGGCAATGGAAGCCTAAGACCAAGGTTTTACATCATGTCAACTGTGCATCAATGGACCTAAAGAAATACGATTATGTTGATGCAGGGCAGCACCCAAGTCAGATTGGCTTGGGTCCACAAAAGGAACTAATTTGTTTAATTTCATGTGCATGGCAATCTACAAGATGAGCTAAAAGATAAAGGAGTTTTTGATAGTGGTTGCTCTGGGCACATGACTTGGGATGGGAGCAACCTGGAGGATTTTGAAGCTTTTGATGGAGGATATGTGGCATTTGGTAATGATCCAAAGGGAGGAAAGATACTTGGCAGAGGCACAATCAAAACAGGGAATTTAGCCTTTGAAAAGGTCTATCCGTACAGGGACTTAAGTATAATTTATTCAGTGTTTCTCAAATGTGTGATAAGAAAAACTAGGTACTTTTGGTGAAACCGAGTATGTGGTGTTGTCACCGATTTTAAGATGCCCGATGAGAAGTATATACGACTAAGGGTACCCGGAAGGAAAACATATATTGTTTTGATCTTAAAGATGTAATTCCTAATAGGCCCTTAACCTGTTTGTTTGCTAAAGCATCTGTAGATGAGTCTAAGTTATGGCATAGAAGGTTAGGTCACCTCAATTACAAAACAATCAATAAACCGGTAAAAGGCAACTTAGTGAGAGGGTTACCTTCTAAGGTTTTTGAGTGTAAGGAACTCTGTGTGGCTTGTCAAAAGGAAAACAACATAGAGCTTCTTGTAAGACCAAAACTGTCAACACCATCACACAACCACTTATGCTTCATATGGACTTATTTGGACCTACCTTTGTTAAAAGTTTGAACCATAAGCAGTATTGCCTAGTTATCACTGATGATTATAGTAGATTTTCTTGGGTATACTTTTTGTCTGCTAAGAGTGAGACTAGTGAGATCCTCAAGAGTTTCATTACTAAGATAGAAAATCTAGTAAATCATAAGGTCAAGGTAATCAGATGTGATAATGGAAATGAGTTTAAGAATGATGTGATGAATCAGTTATGTGTAGTTAAGGGTATAGAAAGACAGTTTAGTGTTGCTAGAACACCACAACAAAATGGTGTAGCTGAAAGGAAAAATAGGACACTTATTGAGGCTGCTAGGACAATGTTGTCAGAATCTAAGTTACCTACTACCTTTTGGGTGAAGTCGTAGGCACCGTGCATGTTATGTGCGAATAGAAGTAAGGCGTGAAGCCTCATAACAAGACCCCCTATGAGCTGTTACACGATAGGAAGCCAATGATTTCATTCCTAAAACCTTTTGGGTGTCCTGTTACTATCTTGAATACCATAGACTACCTAGGCAAGTTTCAAGAAAAAGCTGATGATGGATACTTTTAGGCTATTCTTCTAATAGTAAAGCCTTTAGAGTATACAATAGGAGGACTAGAATTGTTGAAGAGAATCTACATGTTCAATTTAGTGAAAAGACTCCTAGTATTGAGACCAAAGGACCGCACTGCTGTTTAACATTGATATGCTAACCAAATCTATGAATTATGAGCCTATCATTGCAAGAACTTCCACTAATGTTAATGCAGGTACAATAAAGGATTCGATGCGAAACAGATTCTAAGGAAGCTGATTCTCCAAAGGAGTTCTATTTGGTTGAAAAGTGGAAAGTCGGTTCTGTCTCATTCATCATTGATAAGCAAGGTCCCACCGATGATGCCGCATTGAATCTGAAAGCAAAGTCGATCATCATCAAGATAAGGATGAGTTGTTGAAAGATGACTCAGTGTCGGTAGAAGAAATTGAAAGAAAGAAAAAGCATTCTGAAAGCACTGCTAAGCCAAACAAAAGCACGGATAGTAATAATGAAAGCACTGCTAAGCCAACTTCTACCCTTGCCAGTTCAAGTGAAACCCCACCGCAAGTACCGGGTGATAGTACTTTCTTTGGACCAACTGCAAAGCCATTATTTGGTGAAGAGGAGTATCCACATGATCCTACCATGCCTGCTTTGATAGAAATTGATACTCCTACTGATGATGAAGACATGGATTATTTCTTCAATGCTGATTTTACTAATTTGGAACATGTCATTCATGAAAGTCCAGTTACCTCTACAAGGATACATAAGATTTATCCTAAGGAACAAATACTTGGAAATTTGAACACCCCTGTTCAAACAAGAAGCAAGGTTCAGAACACTAAAACCTTCCCTGAGCAAGGTTTCTTTGCAAGATCACTTCACAAAAGAAATAGCCATAAAGATCTGCAAAATTGCTTGTTTTCTTGTTTTCTGTCTCATAAGGAGCCCAAGAGAGTGGAAGAAGCTTTATCAGAAGAAGGATGGGTAGAATCAATGCAAGAGGAGCTTATTCAGTTCAAACTTCAAGAGGTTTGGACATTGGTTGATCTTCCTAATGGTAAGAGGGCAATTGGGACAAAATGGGTATTCAGAAATAAGAGGGATGAAAGAAGAATTGTGGTAAGAAACAAGTCAATGTTGGTTGCTCAAGGATACACACAAACTGAAGGCTTGGATTATGATGAAGTATTTGCTCCAGTTGCAAGAATTGAGGCTATTAGATTATTTTTAGCTTATGCTTCATTCAAGAATTTTGTTGTGTATCAGATGGATGTTAAAAGTGCCTTTTTGTATGGCACAATTGATGAGGAGGTTTATGTTTGTCAACCTCCTGATTTGAAGATCCTGATCATCCTAGCAAGGTTTACAGGGTGAGGAAGGCTATGTATGGGTTGCATCAAGCTCCTAGGGCATGGTATGAGTGCATGTCTACTTATTTGATGGACAATGGATTTAAAAGAGGGTTGATTGATAAAACTTTGTTCATTAGGAAGCACAAAGATGATATTTTATTGGTTCAGGTCTATGTAGATGACATCATCTTTGGCTCAACTAATAAGGAGCTATGCACAGAATTTGAGAAACTTATGCATGACAAGTTTCAAATGAGTTCTATGGGAGAACTCACTTTCTTTTTGGGGCTACAGGTTCAACAGAGGACTGATGGTATTTTCATTAGTCAAGATAAGGATGTAGCAGATGTTTTGAAGAAGTTTGGGTTTCAGGATGTGAAGAGTGCTAGTACACCTATAGAGACTCAGAAACCATGCTACCAGGATGATGGAAGTCCCAAAGTTGATCGAAGTTGTACAGTCCATGATTGGATCTTTGATGTATCTCACTCCATCTAGGCCAGATATAATGTTCTCAGTATGTGTGTGTGCAAGATTTCAAGTCACACCCAATACAACACACATGAATGCTGTTAAGAGAATATTTAGATACCTTAAAGGGCATCCTAAACTGGGCCTTTGGTATTCTAAGGATTCTCCTTTTGATTTAGTGGCCTATACAGATAGTGATTATGCTGGTGCTAGTTTGGATAGGAAATCTACAACTGGAGGATGTCAGTTTTTGGGAAGCAGACTAATTTCATGGCAGAGTAAAAAGCAAACTATTGTGGCAAATTCTATAACCGGTTTAATATGTGGTGCGCTAGTTGGTGGTCAAGTTCTTTGGATTCAGAATCAATTGTTGGATTTTGGGTACAACTTTATGCATACTAAGATTTACATTGATAATAACAGTACAATTTGCATAATTAGAAATCCTATTTTACATTCTAGAACTAAACATATTGAGATAAGGCATCATTTTATTAGAGATTGTAATGAGAAAAGGTTGATTCAAATGGTAAAATCCATACTCGATTTCAATGTTGTGATCTTCTCACTAAAGCTTTTGATGTGGGGAGATTTCAGTACCTTGTTGTTAGTATTGGAATGATTAATCTCTAAATCTCAACTTTTTTTGTAAAAGTTTGTATAAGTATTGAACTGTTATTATGTAATCTTAGTTTTGCTATTTTTGTTTCTAACCACCGATAGTTATGTTCAAACCATCGTTTGTTGCTTTGTGTTCCCACTAACCATTTTGCAGACAAATGAAAGTTAATCATCGATGCAAAAGAAGTGTTGAAGTTAAATTGTTCATTCATTCAAGAAACAGTTTACAGCTTATAGCTTACAATTAACCTCAAGTGAAAATACAAGACCAGTTCTATACAAGATTTTCTACACCTACACTAGCTCATATCATCTATTCCAAAAGCTGGTGCTATGCATGACCAGTACGACGAAGAAGCTGGGAAGGATGGATTGATGAAAACGAAGATGATGAAGATGAATACAGCAGATGGGTTTGTGATATGAGAAATCTTCAGTTGTCCCATCTACTCGTTCCACCATAAAGCATCACTCCATCTTCCTTTTACCCTTTCCCTTACCGATATGAGATGAAGCACCAAAACTTGGTGCAGGGAGACCAAGCACCACCTCTCTGTTCTTTGGGAGTGGTGGATTTATGGCACGTGGCCTTGGTTGAGGTTGGGATGGTGAAGGTTGTGATCTCTCTGCTTCCTCTCTCACCAATCTATTGAATATTGGCTCTAGGCGCTCAGTAGAATCATCTGAACCCCTAGATGACTCACTAGGATCAACCACACTATCATCTTCAGATGACGGAAGAAATGGGGACTTTCTAGGTCGTGGTTCTTGTGGAGGAAGGTAAAGACGCCATGGGTTAGAATCATCACTTGATGATGATGATGATGATGAGGAGGAGGAGGAGGAGGATGTTAGATCGATGACTTCTGGTTGATTCCACATGCTGATTGTTGTTGATTGTGATTTTTGAGAAATTAGGGTTTGGATTAATTGATGTGTGTGTTATTTGGGACTTGGGATTCTTTTATAAGCAAAGCATATGGTATTAGTGAGTAAATGAGGGGAAGATTTCAGTGGTTGAGGAGTTAATGAGGTCTTTTGACTTTGAAAATGAATAAACACCGGAAGTTGACCATATTGACTAAACCTTTAGCAAATTGGCTAACCACTGCTAAGTATATGGAACCACTTCTATGTTTTGCTAACCACTGCTAACATTAATTCTCTTCTCTGTGTTTGGTTTATGTTTGTGATTTGCAGGTATGAAGGATTGTGTATATTGGAGCTTGTGATGTTTTTTAGCTGCTAGTGATTAAAAAAAAGAAAAAAAAAAGATTGTGTAATCCTTCATATTTTTGTGATATCACTAATTTTGACACAGATTTGCTTGCTGTATTTCTTGGTCAACTGGTTGGAGTGAAATTCTGTATCCACTGCTAGTATTTTTCAAACCACGGATAGAGGTTGTCAAACCACTGCTAGCATGTTGCTGATTTTTGGATACTTTAGGGGCTTTTTGCTAACTTTGGTGAAACCACATTATTTCTCCCCAAATCACGGATAGATCACTTACTTGATCTTCAAATCACTTCAACTTGGCACTCTCCATAAACCCTAATCACTTAACTTTGCTTAATTCACATATCCCACATCATTTACATCATCTATCACAATGCCGAACCAGTACTCCCAAACACATAACCTTGTTGCTAACCTGATAAAAAACAATAGATCCGAAGGCTTTCATCAAATGATTGATTTCCTTATTCATAGTCCTATTCACTTTGCCTCAACTGTCACACCAACCATCCTTAAAGCCTATATACATCAGTTCTGGGGGAATGCTAAGCTTGAGGAGGTCGATGGAGTAGAAGTGTTTAGTTCTGTTGTGGATGCGAATGAAATTTTGGTTAATGAGGAGATCATTATAGGGGTTTTGAAATTTGATGATGCTGATGGTGTTGTTAATCTTTCACATGCTGAGATTTTTGCTGGTTTAGAGAGGTTAGGCCATACACACATGGGTGATAAGGTAAAAATTTTTAAAAGCATGTTTTCACCACAATGGAAGTTTTTGATACACACCTTGTTGATGTGTATGAGTAATAAGACCACTGGTTTTGATGACTTTCCTTCCAAGATTGCTACAACTATTATATGTTTTTCTGAGGGGAGGAAGTTTAGTTGGTCTAGGATGCTTTATGAAGGATTTGTGCAGAACATTAGGAAGAAGGGTAAATATTATTTATATCCTAGGTTTGTTTAACTAATTGTGGAAAGTCAAATAGAGAAACCTGTTGAGCATACTAGGGAGTATGAAGTGCATTATATGCTTCCTAAGGTCTTTGCACATATGAGGAATCAGAAGCCAAATGTTCAAATAAGGGATGTTCCTTTGTTCCCCCATATGATTACTTTGCCTGTTATTCCTGAGTTTGATGAAGATTTTGAGGAACAATCCATAGTATCTGAACCCACTGTTAGTACACCTCAATCCACTGATAATGCACTTGTTCCCACTGTTAGTGTATCTCAACCTACTTCTAGTCAAACCCAAACCACTGTTAAACCAATAGTATGGACTAGGAGAAAGAAGGGCACCAAGCTACCTCAGGCTGGTGTTAGTGGTGTCGTTAATGAGGCTGTCACACGGTGTGGAGGTGAAATGATTGGAAGGGCTTCCACTACTGATTCATGCTTAGATGCTGGTCAGGATAGTGGAAACATCATTAAGACCCAACCTTTGGCAACTCCTAATGTGGAGAGTTCCTTGGGACTTAACACAGGTGGAGGAATCCCTAGCCAACTGGCTCATTTAGGGTGCATAGATGATCAGGCAAGGTCTGTTGCTATGTTTTCTTTATCCAAGGATTCACCTCTCGGAGCAGTCAACACAGCTTGAAGTGATGAGGATAGTTTGGAACCTGACATTGAATTGACGGATCCTAAGCTGGTACATGATGACTTTTCCAATGAACCACCTCTCGGACCAGTTAACACAGGTCGAAGTGGGGAGGATATTCTTGAACGTTTCAATGATTTGACGGCTAAATGTGCTAAAATGGATGATACAATCTCAAGTCTTCAAGAGTTGGCTGTGTTTCAGGGTAAAGAAATTCGAAGGCTGAAGCATAGGATGCTTGTTTTGGAGAATGTAAGAAGACCTGGGGTTGCTGTTTTGAGGACTATGAGAAAGATGAAAAAGAAGGTGGACCCCTCTCCAGATCTGAATGTGGAGAATGTGACCAAACAGGGGAGGAGTGAAGGCATGAATTCAGGGGAGGTTGTAGATGTGCATATGGAAGAAGATGTGGATAGTGGAGATCAAGCAGCACAATTTTTAGTATCTGATAAAGATGGGAATGAAGCTGTTCTTGAAAGTTTGAAGACTGTGGTAGAAGATGAGTTAGTGCAGGACACAACCACTGATAGTGTGTCTGCAACCACGGCTAGTACTTTTGAAACCACTGCTGCAGTTTCAGACATGGCAATTGTACACACTGCTATCATAACTACTTCCACAATTGTAACAACCATCTCTGTGTCACCACCTAAATCAAAAGAGGATGAGAAAGAAGCTGCAAGTACACTGATCAATCTAAGCAAAACCTCAACTAACCCTACACCCATCATTGCACTTGTTTCATCTCTTAAATCTACTACAAACAAACCCAAAGGTAAAAGTTTAGTTATTGGTGAGCCTTTGAAGAAGAAGGTGGCTCAACCAGATGTTGGAAAGGGTAAAGGAATTGCAGAACCAGAATTGAAGTTTAAAAGTAGAGAAGAACATATTGCTTATGATGCAGAGTATACAAGAGGCATACAAGCTGAAGAGGAAGCAGCTGCAGAGAAAGAAAAGCAAGAAGAGGAGAAGGCTTCTCAGAAATGGCTAAATACATGGTATCAATCACAAAATTATCTGCAAGCTTCTAATCAAATAAAGGATGAGTATACTACTCAAGAATGAGCATTGTTAGATGATGAGGAAAGAGCTAGAATCTTGGGTGAATGGGCAAGGAAGATAAGTAAGGAAAAGAAGCAAATTCAAAGGAAGAAACCTCCTACAATTTGTGAGATGAGGAATTTACTGATGAAGATTATTAAGTATTCAGGCATACATATTCCTGATAATCTTAGTAAATGTTCATTTGAAAGAATTCATGAGCTTTATCTGATGTGTATGAGGATTAATAATGATAATTTCTGTCCAATGAATTCTGAAAAAGATGAAGAGTGGATTAAAGGTAATCTAAAGAGAAAATCTGAGCTTCAGGATGCATCTGGTTCTAAAAGATTGAAAGAGATTGAAGATAGTAATCAAATTATCTTTTATGAATATGAGCTTAAAGGAAGTGAAGGATGCTGGAAAATTCAAAGACTCAATAATGAAGTTTCTGAGTATAATAAATTTTCACAGATGCTTCAGTATTTTGATAGAGATGATTTGCTGAATCTTTGGGAGCTTTATAGGAATAAGTTTGGTGATGTGCAACCAGATGATTATCATGAGAGAATGGTTTATCATCACTTGAAAATTCTGTTTGAACCTACTCATGATGAACCTGAATGGAAAGGACTCTGCAATGGACAAGTTACTGAATGGTTTCTATATCAAACTTGTGGAGTTCATATTTTAACTGTATCTGGAGAAGTTATTCATATGCTTGTAGAAGGTGATTATCCTCAATTGAATAAGTATCCAGAAGTTATTGCTCAGATGGTGAAGCCTGGTGGTATAAAGATGTTGATGCCCTATGATGGTCAAGCTTACAATTTGTTGCTGAAGTATGAGAAAATTCTTAAATCTAGTAAGTGTTTGGCTACATCCTCCAATTCAGATGTTTTGAGCTTAAAGGAAACTTGAGAATTCTATTTGAATGTATCAAGTTTAGGGGAGGATTGTTGGGTTTTTGGTTCCTTGGATCAAGAATTATTCTAAGTGTTGGAACCACGGACAGAGTTGATGAAACCACGGACAGAAGAATGGATCCACTGCTGAAGACAAACCGCGGCTAGTAGTATTGTGTAACCACGGATATTGTAATGTAACCACTGCTAGTCTTGTATAGTCGGTTTAATGTTTTGTATTAGATAAATATGGAAAAGATATTTATCTTGTAAGTTACGTATTGTATTATGTAAAGGACTCCTTAGCCTATAAAAGGAGGTCCTAGGTTAGATTAGTTATACGTATGTTTTATATCTAAGGTCGATACACTTCCGGGTTGAAAAACCATAATACTGGTTAGAGTATTCGTATTAATAATAATATTGAGGTGTTGAATGTTCATTGTTCTTCTTCTTAAGATTAAGTATTAAATTCCGCGTGATACTTAATAAGTCTTTGTTTAAGCCAGTTTCTATATTAGATCGTTTGCTCAACTGGGATCAACAGACAACATGGTTGATTTATTATTAAAAGATTTTTCTACTAACTACTAATCAAAGTATTTATAACGCAACACGTAAAATAACATTAATATATGAAAAGAGTTATAGACTTACCTCTTGAAATCAAAACCTCGAATTAAAACTCGAACATTAAACTTCAAAGAAAACCAAATAAGATTCCTTCTTCTAGTGAGATCATTCTTCGATCAAAATCAAAGATCGTACTTTGACACTATCATACTGATAACGTGTTGAAAAACAACGGCCTAATAGCAATAACATATAACCGAAGTATAAAAGAAGAAAGTAGAGAGAACCAAGACTAATATATTTCATTGAGATTGATATAATAAACTACAAATAAACCTCAATTTATAGGGCCCTCATTATCAAAGTATTTAGTAAAATCATAATTGAAGGAACACAAAAAATGAAAGGTTTGAGAGGTTGAGGTATATGGATAGCCACAAATTGTGGTTTTATCGGGTCGGGTTATCGGGTCTTATCAGGTCGGGTTGAGTCGGGTTTTGATTTAAAAAACTCACCTGCAACCCGACCCGATAAGGAATCGGGTTATCGGGTTGGGTGGTATTTAAGTCGGGTAATGTCGGTTATCCGTGATACTACAAATAAGCAATAAAATTAATGTACCCAAAGAATGCTTGATAATATTAATAGATCAATGATACATCCACATAAAACTATCCACAAAAACAATAGACTCGTTGAGGTGTCAGCTGGCACTACAACAATGTGGGCTTTCGCAGGGGGAATATAAGGGCTTTCGCCGGGGGCATGTCCCCTGCGAAGCCTTTCCCCGGGGACATGTCCCCGGCGAAAGTCCCCCGGCAATACCCTCTCGGGAATACTTTCCCCGAGGACAGGTGGGTCCCGCAGCCATTTTACGCTGGTCAAACACGTCCGACGTGGCACTCACTTTTTCCGTGGACATGTCCCCGGAAAAAGTGGAAGAATAAAATTATCTATAACTCTTTCGCCGGGGAAAGCGTACAACAACACAAATTGCTAAACATAATACCCATTTTACATAAAATTGCTGCAAAATGGGTTTTAGGTAATGAGAACTATCCAAGCGTCGGGTTTTTCCGATATCTTCTGCTTCTTCGGGTTTGTCCAAAGCTTAACCTGCGTATTTTAAATAGTTTAGGGTTTTAGGTAATGAGAACTATCCAAGCGTCGGGTATCAAAAAGACCCTTTAAACCATTAGGGTTGAATTGGTCATTTTAACAATTAGGGTAGGAGGGTAGGATGGTGGATTTTGGGACCTAAACCAAGATCTTGGCAGGGTGTTGGGGTCCACCCCCTTTCATGTGTAATAGCACTTCAACTAGGTTAATGAGATCATGTTGTTTCATCTGCTTGTGATACAAAAGATTTGATCATGTTTGCTTACGACTTTTTGAATAGTGTGTCTAGGGTTGAGGGTTGGTGAAAACATGAGAATGTTGTTAGTGTGTCTAGTTAAAGTGTTATTACACCATTTCCCGACATCATTTCATTCTCCTTTTTACAATGATCTTCCCAAAAACTCACCAACAATTCTCTCCTATATTATCAAACAACAAAAATGAAGTTAGCGGTGGTGATACGTGGCTTCTCTGATGGTTTACGGCGAGGAGGTACACGGTTTCTTGGTCCAGTTGATACAGGAAAGTGTACAGCCCATTTCTTGTTATGTTTTAGCTTGCTTTGGTCGTATCATGTTAAACGACCGAGTATAGGTGCTATGGTATACGTATCATGTCAAACGACCGAGTATAGGTGTTATGGTATACGTATCATGTTAAAAGACCGAGTATAGGTGCTATGGTATACGTATCATGTTAAACGACCAAGTATATGTGCTATGGTATACGTATCGTGTTAAACGACCGAGTATAGGTGCTATGGTATACGTAACATGTTAAACGACCAAGTATTGGTGCTATGGTATACGTATCATGTTAAACGACCAAGTATAGGTGCTATGGTATACGTATCATGTTAAACGGCCGAGTATAGGTGCTATGGTATACGTAACATGTTAATAGACCAAGTATAGGTGCTATGGTACACATTGTGACAATTGGCAATTTAGGGAGTCTATTTTAGGTAACCGCATTACGTTAAACTAAACCGAGCTTTTGCCTTTAATACTATTTTTATCGACCATGACTTGATTTTATAATGTTTATTGGTTTTTATGATTTATTTTATTATTGGACGAGTTATCGTGTGAGTTTTAACTCTTTTCGATAGGCACTATTCGATCCGGCACTAGAAAAGCCTAAAACGAGAAATATTGTAATTTTAGACCGTAACTCAAAAATTTACAAATAAATAGTCAAAACTCGTGGAAAAACATAAATAACGATGTTAGAAAGTCGAATGAACGTCGTGGGACACTCGGGGGACAATATATGAGCTCGGGAATGGGTAAACGGGATAGTTACTAAAACCTACAACTCCCCCTATTTTCCCCTATGACCGGCGCCCCCTCCCTCCATTTTATTTATTTTTGAGTCCTTGTGTCCAAGTATAAAAGGCCACACCCTCCCCATTTGAGCTAGTTGTTTCTCTTACTAAAAACACACACAAAACACTCTTTCTCTCTCTACTCTCTCTCTCCCCAAATTAATATAAACCCTAACCCTAAACACCACCCACCGCCGCCACCTTTTCCGGCCACCACCGCCACACGACGGCGCGTGACCACCCACCTCCACCACCATCTTGAAGCTCTCTTTCTCCTCTTTCCAACCATATATAACACTCTCACTAAAACCTCCATTAACACCTTCAAATCTAAAGATTAAGATTCGGATTTCTAGGGTTTCAAGTGGGTTTTGCAATTCGTGTTTGGATAAGGTAAAAGAGATGTGAAAACACCTTGTTTGAGCCTTGTAAAGCCACGTATGGCTTATTAGGGTTTCGACCATGGTGTACTTTTTAGGGCTTTTGGTTTAAACATGGGATTAAGTCTAATTAACACCTAAATAAACATGTAGCTAGTGTTTGGTAAGCATGTGGTGTATCATATTGTTGAGTTTTTGCATTTTAGGTTAAGTTTCATGTTTTTTATTTGAAATAGTTGATGGGTTTGATATTTGGTTGATGATTGAAGGTTGTTTGATTGTGTTTGGATGTATTGGAAGTGATTTAGTAGTGTTTGGATGGTGTTTGGCTATGGTGTTGGGGTGCACACATCAAGAAGCCCACGTAGGGGTCTTGGTTGGTGTCGTACGTGACCCACTTGGACCTTGGGTCCGGGTCGGGTCGTTTTGGTAGCTTGTTGGTTGGTATTGTTGGTGTTTGGATGAGACGCGTGGAGCCGAAAAGCTTCTAGAGCTTGTTTGGTTCACGTGGTCTTAACCGTGACCGTGTCATGACCATTAGGGTCATAACATTGGTTTCAGGTATATTTGGTTGGTTGATTGGTTGGCGAGATTGATTTGAGTTGATTTGAGATTGATTTGAGTTGATTTGAGATTGAATTGCGCTATTATGACTTTTAATTTGAACTTGATATATATAATTGTCAACTTTGAGCTACGTCGGTGTTACTTTGACTTTTTAGTCAATAGTTGACTCCGACAAAGCCGTAACATGGACTTTAGTATAGTTTGGACTATTGATTGATTAAAAGCCGAGAAGTTATGACTCGTGCTTGTGGACTCGAAACGAATGACAATTTGGAAACTAATAATGAAATTGACGAAATAAATATAAAAGGTTAATAAACTATGAATCATAAATAATAAAAAGGTTTTTGTACCAAAAATAACGATAACAAGAATTATCTTGTTATTTCCCATTTTAAACGGAAACTAACGACTAAAAATGGAATTGTTTTCTAACAAATAAACAATTAATGTTTCGAGTGCATGTTTATCGATATATGCCAATTATGGGCATTTAATACTAGTTTTTCAAGTATTTATTTACTTACGTTATGTGCATGGGTTACGGATAACCTAACATTAATAGTGTTGATCCATGTGGGTAGCGGACTTATTAGGTTGACGAATCTAATAAGAGCCCGCTAGGTACGTTGGGTAACATTATTAATAGGTGAATTATCCTTATGACTCTTTAGGATGCGACCGGTTTATGGAATAATAAGCGATACGAATGAATAATTGAGTTTATCGAGTTGACGAATTCGATAATGTCTACTGTTTATTCTGAAACTTATTGGACTATGGAGCTTATCGCTTAGATGTCTCATTGTGTCGCATTGAATCACATATTGTGTTGAATGGAGTTGCATATTGTGTTGTATAGTGTTGCATATTGGTTGATTGAGTGCATTCATGGCATCATATTGAGTCGATACACCCACATGAGGATACCAAACACTAAGATTAAATGGTGAAACGAGACATTTTTGGAAATAACGAAATGGAATACATTGGGGTAGATATCGTTGATTATGGGAATTATATATTAAAAACGAGTTTACATTAATAGGTTGTGCCGAGTCGATAGTTGCTGAGCCGTGATTTCTGTTATCTTCTGCTAGTGTTTATTTGTACGTTGATTGCTTGAGGTGAGTTTCATAGCCCCACTTTTACCTACATTTTTAACTATATTGGGGTGAGAATCATGCTACTATTTTTGGACCTTTCAAACTATTTAGATAAGATGTGCGGTAGCTGTTGCCTTAGTCTAGGGTAGCAATCCTAATTGCTATAACTCGTTGCCTAGCTAAAAATAGACTTCTACCTCGACCTAGTCCAGGGTTAGCAATCGTTCTAGACTTTGCTACGGTTGTGCTGGCTAGAGTCGCTGGGGGCCGTTGTGTTATCGGATATGATATTGGTTTGTGGTTGATGTGTATCTATCTTAGGTCTTGCATAGCAAATCAACTCCTACAGGTCCACTATGATTTTATTGAACTTAAACCTATGAACTCACCAGCATAAGCTGACCTTTTAGCATGATTTCTCAGGTATTTAAAGGATGTTTGGAATACGTGATCGGTGGAAGCTTGGCTAGAAGGCGGGGTTCAAGGATCATTTCTGACTTTGATAAACTTTGGGGGACCTATTTTATTAAACTATGTTTTGGGCCTAATATTTATACTTTAGACTAAATGTTTTTAATACTTAAATTTGGGACTGGTTTTGAATGTTAAATGACTATCTTTTTGCTATACTTATGTGAGATACCAATCCAATAGTAACGCCCCGAAAACTTGATTAAGTCTTCCGCTGTACCGAGATTTGGGGGTGTTACACACATGATCTCATTTAGATGAAACAACATGATCTCATTAACCTAGTTAAAGTGTTATTTCACATGAAAGGGGGCGGACATCTTTGAACTGGTGAAGAAACTTTCCCACCACAAACATCTTTATCTTCACAAGTAAAGTCCAAATTCTTACAGTTGTTTACTGGTCTCAACTTCCCACCAAAAAAATGGCGCCAAAAATTCCCACAAAAAAAATGGTGCCAAAACTTCCCACCAACATGACAAACACATTATATAGTCCTTTTATCTTTACACGAATTTCACAACCTCTTATCCTCAAAACCACTCAGCCTCACAACCTCTTATCTTCACACAAAATTTAAAACCTGAGATGGAGCCATTTAATCCTTTTATGTGTTCTTGTGGAGCAGGAAATATAAGATTAAGAACATCACATAAAGAATATTCATCTGAACGACAATATTATGCATGTCCTCTGTCGAAGGTGAACAATCATACATTTCTTATTTATGTAAATATACTAATAATTGGGTTGTAATCTCTTATAATTTTCTTATTATGTAACAGCCCAGAAAAGAAGATAATGGGTGCGGATATTTTATGTGGAAGAGTGAATTGAATTTGACGAGTAATTAAGAATAACCTCTTCTGGTTCAACATCTCAAGGCTCTGGATCTGCACCAACAGAGTGCTCGAGCTGCAATGCCAAAGATCTTAGGATAAACTTGCTGTAATCACAAAACAGGAGCTAGAGACAAGAGTAAGGTTGCTGGAGGCAAGACTTGAAATGGCAAGGATTTCTGACGACCACGCATGTCAGTCGGATGCATTACTTCGTGAGCTGTTAGGTGACATGGAAAATCTTCGTATGTAGTAGTAGTAGCAGTTGTTGTTGTTCTTGTAGTTGTTGCTGTTGTTCTTGTAGTTGTTGTTGTAGTTGTTGATGTTGTTGTTGGAATAATACGTATGTTTAACTAGCATGTCATTTTAACATCTGAATGAACCACAATATAACTAAGTTCATATTTTTAACATTTAATCGGGGTTTTAGTTGTGTATTTAAAGCTGTGTATTTCTAACATATAATTAAGCGTATTTTTGTAAATACCATTTTTGCCTGGGACATGTCCACGGGGAAAGTTTTGGCAGGAATAAAGGCGGGAACAATTAACATGCTATTGACTCTGGTCAATTTTTTGTCAAAGTGAAAGCCACTTTTGCCGGGGACAAGTCCCCGGCGAAATGTGCAGTTGAATTTTGACTGCGCGGTCAAAGTATACTAAATAGTCAACAGACTTTTGCCAAGGACATGTCCCTGGCGAAAAGATTAGTTGAATTTTTTTTAACTGGTCAGTGTTTTCATGTGCCACGTCAGCTTTTGATTTTGTCGTTTAGCTCTCGTCCCCGGCGAAAGTCTCCTCGCCCGTCCACACGATTGTTGTAGTGTGGATCCCACAAAAAACCAATCACCAGCTAACACCTCAACGAGTGAATTGTTTTTGTAGATAGTTTTATGTGGGTCTAGCAAATTTCATATTAATATAGACATGCGTTGTTTTTAAGGACTAAATAACATCCCATTAGTAAAAGTTACTATTGCTTCCTTCAAAACAATATATCACTCAACATCCAATTCAAAGTTTCAGCTCGTACTATTGTGATGTAATATGCATTACAGTTTCGTATTTTATTCCAAGGCTTAAAATCACAAATTCACACCAATGTGATGTACTGATGTTCCATTACTAACGAGCAAACACTATGTATATCTTTTATAAAACATACAAGAAACAAGCACCGAACACATTTAGATAATTAAAAAAATGGCTACTGTAATAAAGAAATAAACTGTATCGATCTAGGATTCAAGAACTGTTTTTCAATATAATAAAAATCTACAAGTATTCAAATGGGCTAATAACCTATTAAAACATCATACTATTCACAAATGTCAGTTCGACGTAGCGAACAAAAAAAATAGCTCTTCTGGACATTAAACATGACATTTTTGTCTTCCTTTAAGTATTATGACCATTTTACCCTTTCAAATTACATAAATGGTCCCTGTGGGTTTGCGAAAATTGCATCCATCGTTCCTAGGCTAAATTACATAAATGGTCCATGTCGCTTGGAAAAAATTGCGTCCATCATCCCTTACAACAATTACTTTAGTTCACATAACGGATTCCATAACGGATTCCATAACAAAAACAAAAAAAACAAAAAAAAACAAATCAAAAACAAAAACAAAAAAAAACATAAAGTACTAGGCTAAATTAAATAACGGATTCCATAACGGTAACTGCAATAGCAAAGTATTCAAGCATCTCCATCGCATCATCTGCAGACCAAATCCATCAGGGCCTGTTATGTTAAACATTGTGCAAAATTCAGTCAACAATGACCAAACTAATGCTCTTATGACATGCACTATAAGATGTAAACAGCCTCATATATATATTTCTCATAAAGCATCATTTACACATCTGAGTTAATAACACAAGCTTTGATATGTAGATTTCAAAGCTTGGGTATTTGGAAAAGGCACAAGACTAGGCTATGAGATAGTACAATCTAAGAACCAGGTTTCTCAACATCAAATTAAAAGTCATGGAGTTCTGTCTCATAACGGGTTGCCAAACGCTTAGCACTTTCATCAGTTTGGGCACCATCAATCAGCTCAAACTTCTTGTAATTTGTTTTCAAGGTCTCACTCTGCTAATTATGCAGCTTCTCTTCTTCAGCAAGTTGTTGCTGCAAAACAGAGAGAAAGCTTAGTTTTACACCTCATATGTCACAGAGGGTTTCATGTAGTCCTATGCTGCAAGACTAGGCTACGTTGTTGCTGCAAAACAGAGATAAAGCTTAGTTTTACTCCTCATATGTCACAGAGGGTTTCAAGTAGTCCTATGCCCAACTAGTTCAGCTACTGTGTGTAAAATTATAGTGTTTCAGCAGCTTAGAAATAACATTTCAGAACAACCAGCATATACAAAGTTTGCAATATGCAGAAACATGCACTACAAAGTCATCATTTCATCTTATTTGGACACTGCTATACATAACAATATAACATACGCACTTTATACGAGTTTTACACTTCATGCACCAACTGATGCGTTGAAATTCATGCAAACTCAAAGCTTGATCACACACCAGTGCTCCTACTAAGCGACTGCAGAAACTTGTATTAACCAACCGTGTTCATACATCTAGCTTTTGTCTCTATTTATTTTCGTACTCCATTTTCTTTGTGTATGTAATAAACTTATCATACAATACCTCCTTACCTTAATAATGAAAGTAATTTGCCATTGATCTCTATCTCAGTTAGAAACATATTTTTATAGCATCCAAAATACTTATTAATAGTGCGTGTGAAAACAAAAGTTATACGTATGTATGTAACATTTGCACCTATATTCCAGCTTATCTATTTCACACTCGTGGGGGGCTACAATATTAAGTATATTCGGTTAAACCAAAGTTGAGAAAAACTCGCCCAAATAAACTGATCTGCTATATTGCTGTCATGCAGACCCAAAAACCGCCCAAACGTGCCCAAATCACCCACTTTCAACCCACAACACCCATGGTAAACGATTTTTTTTGAATTTTTTCCTTTTGACACATGTTAAATCAGCAAGATGGCTTTCATTTTTTATTTTTTAAAATTTTTTAGCTCGACTTAAACTTGACCAAACTGCTTTCCCAAACTTGACATAATCCATGATTTTGAAAAACAAAGAAAATTTAAAAACCATGGCAGCCCTAGTAAACTATTTTTTTGATTTTTTTCCTTTTGAAAAAAGTTTAATCAGCTAGGAAACTTACTATTTTTATTTTTTTTTAAATTTTTCTCACAAATAAAACTTGACCAAACTGCTTAATTAAAAACTGACAGGAGCCAAATTTTTTGAAACCAAAGAAAACCTTAAACTATTGTAAACTTGTAAAATATTTTTCCTACTCAAAGAACTAGACTTAGATACTCTAAAAGTGTTTGACTTCACTGGTCAAAGTGGATAAAAACCACTTTGACCCAAATAATACACGGAGCATCAATTATTGGTAATTTAAAAATCCAGGAAGACACTCTATGAAGTCTATACAATTGTAGGGCTGCAAATAGAGTCTATAATGACTTAATTGAAAGTCACAAGATTCATGAATAGAACAGCAGTCATGTGTCAAGATTGTACAAAACGAAAAATAATAGATTAACCTTCTGACCTATACCCTGACTTATGCTACAAAGCAAGAAGCCAAGAACATAAACGTTCGCAATCAATGAACTAAATAAAAGCAGGCGAGAATACTCCAACCCAATCATCAATACAAGGGTTAGGATTGTGCAATGTTAAAGTCAACCATTCAGATGTTTGACCCTAAACAGAGTTTTAGGATTAATAATCACACAAACTTTAGTAATGGCATATGTAGATACTGAAATCAGGATCTACTTCACATACAAGAAATATAACATGAGTCTTGATCATACAATAAAGCCTTTGACTGCAAGCCAATCTTTATATAGCACAGTTAAGATTCAATCAAGATTGGTCATTATTATTACCTTTAAACCAAGAACCGAAGGAGACGCCTTAACATAAGCTGCATCATTAACAGCAAGCACAGTCTCATGTATTGAAATCTTTGAATGGTTGGTCATGTGATATCACACTTCCAATGCAATACAAACCCCATACAGTTACTAGCAACTTCAATCCTGTAACTTGCATACCTCCTACTTCCTAAAATCAAACATTACAAAAATCAAATCAAACGAACAGTGAAGGAGTATAGAGGGTGGCGGCGCCGATGGAGGAGTATATGTTGTATATTTTAACCAACACCAGCAACCTGTAATAGAGCACCAGAAATACAGTACCAAAACAACCTGGAAATGACCCGTTAATAGCCTTACAACCGCAGCAAACTAAAGCAAAAGGACAGCAAATGGAAACTTCACAAGAAAAAGCTTCTTTGTCCTTTTAAGGTTTCTACGGAGCCCGTTTGTTCGCTTCGAGCCTACGTACCGTACACCCCAGGATTGATGCAGTCTCTAACGGTTTATTGTAAGCGAAACAATATCCCGTAATGCACAATCGGTTTGTAGAGTAAGAAATATTCTTCAAGATTATGTCAAGATTATGTGGAGTAACAGATATTAAAGAGATAGTGATATTTTTTGTTGTATCTACAATAGAGTTCTCAATCTCTATTTATAGATAAAGAAAACAGATTTGAACCCACGTACATCTAACTGTTTTCCCATGATTCACTTCCAAATATCACTCCCACATCCCTTATTATTCGTGATGTCAGTGGACTAAGTTAACCATGCAACAACCCACTACTTTGAACAAGTCAAGCCAAGTAAGAATGACTTGTACAAATACGTTAGAGCATGCATGTTTACTTATATCACTAGCTTACCCCCACCATATCCTTATTCTCAGTTAATTCAAAGTTGTTTAATACAACTTATAAAACAAACTTATTAATTAATTTGTTTATCAACTTATAAACATACATATTTCCTCAATAATGTTCAACCTATTCTTAGAAAATAAATGTCACTACATATTATTTCCAACAATCCCCCACCAGGTTGAACAATTTCTCTACTCACTCGAATATGTTGTGCTACAAGGTGTCACGAAGATTAAACCTCGTTAGATATGCATACACAAAGTAAGATTGATTCAATGGTGTCCAAAGATTAAACCACGAACCTCAAGATAATGGTGTCCGAAGATTAAACCAAAACCATTTTAATCTTACCGGCGAATACATACGCACTTCCACTGTTATATTGTGCATTCTCAATTCACTACGCGCGAATATAGCCATGCGCTAAATCCCTTTCATAACCCTCTAAGAGAGAAACCATAACTCTCTATTTTAGGCGGCACCACCTCTAGATTATATAGGCTAACCTTCTCTATCGTCTTTGTTGCTAAGACGCCTCTAAAGATTAGTTAAGAGGTTTTACCTCAACCTACACCTCGTCAACAACGTACTGTCTTTACTATACATGGGCTAATTAGGTCGATAGTACCTTCTATCGATTAATGACTTTGTTATTACCCATTAAACTCGTAATGTAGGAGCTCTACAATCAAGTCGGGTTTCCATCACCAACCGATTCACATTTGGTTTCAAACCCATGCCTCTAGTAATCCTTAATAAGTCTCTCGTCAGAGATTTAATAGGATATACCCGACAAGTCACTTCATTCTTATCGGTCTCATCATACATGCTCACTAGGTCTCTCGTCAGAGACATAGTAGCATCAAACTCAAGTTTCTAGATCACTTGAAAACTTGTCTATAATGGTACCATCTCAAATTTTTCTAAATATTCCAACACACTGGAATTTTATGGTGTTAGATCTTTAATCTAATTGACCTTTCACATTGTCACAACTTGACTATATATATACACACATTAGTTCACGCGTTGATATACTCACATGCTTTTATGCTTTTGCTTATAAAACTTGCAACAATAGCAATCCACCTTCATGTGAATTTCAAACGGTTTAGAGCATTTCCTTTCAATCTCAATGAAATGCTTATGCACTTGAAACGATATGATAATAATTAATTCCTTCACGAGTAAACCCATTAGCTTTTAGTTAGTGGTAAACAATCAGTAGACTCTAAATGTGTGTTTTGTATGTTATAATAGGACCTCATTTCCCTATTAAACTAAGATACTATGAAATCTTAGACCAAGGTCGTGAACAGGTGATCAGCCATGATCACGTTTCAAGGCCCATAATTCGGAATCATAGGTTAACGGTTTCAACCGAAGTTGCATACCAAGTCAGCCAATATGTCCGTTCATCGATTTCATAAAACTATCAACACACACATACTATTCCACTGTTCTTGTATAGATATGTATACCACCACTGTATACGTTATACAAATGGTTGCTATCAACCTTTTCTGGAACTTATATTATAATCATATAATTCCCGTTCATGCACAACAAGCAAATAGCACTATAAATGACTACTCTTCTCAAATTAAAGTGAATCAAAACTTCAGCTTTTGATCATACAAAACTTGAAAATGATGCCTCATGTCATCATCACTCCAACATGTAGTGATTAATATATGTACTTCGTCTATAATTCAGTGAGCCGTTTCTAGCAATTTTAATAATTTCACAAGATTTGGTTTTCCCTTGCACATGTATTTCTTCTGTCAACCATAATTAATAAACCCATTTGTTTTCTCAATTATACATATTTGTTGATAACAGTTCTATGTTTAATATCTAAACAAATATTTTTGATAAGAAAACAATGATACTAAAACAAATGGATTTCATTAAAACGAAATGCGATTACACTAGAATTCAAACAAAAACCAAACCAACAAATTACTCAAAAACGCTAATCGCCATGCTTAACATAAAACTAGCCAGAAACAAGTCACTATTAAAATTATCATGCCACGAAGTTATCTTCATCGAGATGAACATGAGCCACACGATCCGCCATTTCACCGTCCACTACATTAACATCATCATTTCCGGACTTCCTCAACTTGCACTCACGTGCATAATGACCAGTGTCTCCACAAACATGGCATTTTCCGGTTCTCTTTGATGGTCCGTTCTTCTTGAATTTGTCATGCTTCACCCCCAAGTTGACTTTCGTTGGACCGTTTTGAGAAGCTCTCTTCGAAGAGTTTTCGACTTGCACACGATGAACAGTGGACCCATGATTCACTCGTTTATCTCTATTCCTAGCATCTTCCTCGATGCGAAGATGCTTCAAGAGATCATCCAACGAGTAATCATCTTTCTTATTTATCAACTTCTTCGAAATGTCATTCCAAGAAGGTGGTAACTTTGACACAATAGCTCCAACTTGTAGCATTTCAGGAATAGGAATAGAAAGCACATTCAACTTGTTAACGAGAATTTGGAGTTGATGCACTTGCTCCAAAATAGGTTTCTCGTTAACCATTTGGAAATTGAAGAATTTAGAAATAAGATATCTATTAGTACCTTCCTCTTGTTGCTTGTACTTAAACTCCAAGGCATTCCATAACTTTCGCGGATCAGTGATTGGAGCATAGACATCGTATAGCCTGTCCGAAAGGGAGTTCTTGATGTGACCACAACATAAGGTCTCATCTTCCTTACGAATCATTCTTTGCTTCTCCAACTCGAGAATTTGATTCTTGTCGACCTCTTGTCCTTCAGCGGGAACAAGATCAGCAGGAATCGGAGCCATAAAAACGGATCAAGAACATAGAAGATCTTGAGAACGATCAACAAGAATTTAATCTTGTCAGCCCATCGGGTGTAGTTACACCCGTCAAATTTGTCCAACTTGACAAACTCCTGGTTCATGATACGAAGGTTTGATGATGATGCTCCAGCGTCCATTGCAAAACTAGAAACCTTAAAAGATTGTTGTATATTTTAACCAACACCAGCAACCTGTAATAGAGCACCAGAAATACAGTACCAAAACAACCTGGAAATGACCCGTTAATAGCCTTATAACAGCAGCAAACTAAAGCAAAAGGACAGCAAATGGAAACTGCACAAGAAAAAGCTTCTTTGTCCTTTTAAGGTTTCTACGGAGCCCGTTTGTTCGCTTCGAGCCTACGTACCGTACACCCCAGGATTGATGCAGTCTCTAACGGTTTATTGTAAGCGAAACAATATCCCGTAATGCACAATCGGTTTGTAGAGTAAGAAATATTCTTCAAGATTATGTCAAGATTATGTGGAGTAACAGATATTAAAGAGATAGTGATATTTTTTTGTTGTATCTACAATAGAGTTCTCAATCTCTATTTATAGATAAAGAAAACAGATTTGAACCCACGTACATCTAACTGTTTTCCCATGATTCACTTCCAAATATCACTCCCACATCCCTTCTTATTCGTGATGTCATTGGACTAAGTTAACCATGCAACAACCCACTACTTTGAACAAGTCAAGCCAAGTAAGAATGACTTGTACAAATACGTTAGAGCATGCATGTTTACTTATATCACTAGCTTACCCCCACCATATCCTTATTCTCAGTTAATTCAAATTAATTCAAAGTTGTTTAATACAACTTATAAAACAAACTTATTAATTAATTTGTTTATCAACTTATAAACATACATATTTCCTCAATAATGTTCAACCTATTCTTAGAAAATAAATGTCACTACATATTATTTCCAACAGTATAGAGGGTGGCGGCGCCGGAATCATGGTGTCCGGTTAGATGGCGGCGACCAAAGAAGAGAGGAGGGGATGTAGGGTTAAGGTTAGTTGTGTGTGTGTTAAAATGAGTTAAAATTATTAATTGGGTTATTTATATACTTGGGATGCAATTTTTATAAATTTAAGGGTAAAATGGTCATCACAAATTTATTTTACTCAATTGAAGACAAAAATGTCAAGTTTAATGACTAGAAGAGCTATTATTTTTGTTCGCTACGTCGAACTGACATTTGTGACAAATATGATGCTTTAATAGGTTATTAACCCTATTCAAATTGGCTACGCCTACACCATAATGGTAAAATTCAAAATACATATTACTTTTAAATTAAAAAAACTATTATTTATCTATGATATTCATCATAATTATATTGTTTATATATTTTTTTTGGCCTTGATTGATGAAATAATATGATATGCAACTACAAAAGTTTGAATATATATATGATAGAACATATTTTTCATATTTATTTATTTGTGATCATATATATTTTTTAGCTTCGAGTTATGAAAGAACATGTGATTTTAGAGTATATAAGAGAATTTAAAAGTTGAGAAGGATATTGACGTAATTACAAAATTTTGAGAAGAATATTGACGTAATTACGAAAGTGAAAAAAATATTGATGTAATATTAAACTTTAATAATGATATAAGGGGATAGTTTGGCTACAATTTTTGTAGCTAATTGGCTACAATCCTTCATAAAAAAATACACTAGTAATAATTCAGGGACTCACAGAAAAGAATCAGGACCCACAAAAATAATCAGGGACCCACATTTTTAGCACAAAATTGTAGCCAATTGGCTATAATTAATTGTAGCTAATATATTCCCATGATATAAATGTAATTGCCCCTTTAAAATATTAGGAGAAAACCTTAAATATTGATTTTCAGGTCTTATCAGGTTGACCCGATAACCCTATAGCAATAATTACCTAACCCTAACCCGACCCGATAACATTATCGAGTTATCGGGTCAAAACAACCCGACAAGATTTTTTAACCAAGCTCGATAAGCCTTATCGGGATCGGGTTCAGGTCAACCCGACCCTACTCCCCTAGCCACAATCATAATTATTCATAACACTATGTTGATATATTTAAAGAAGCATGAATCTCTTTCTCTTCTTTTTTTTTTCGTTTTTTATTTTTTTTTATTTTTCTTTTTTATTCTTTTTTCGAAAATGCATAAAAACATTATTTAAGTAAAATGTAATTTACATGCAGTAATACTAGAGGATCATGTGTTAGCACTTAAATCTATAGGAGATATCATGAATTATCATCTTGTTTACTTGGTACAAGACGGTTTTCAGATATATATTACGGCTGAAACTAGAGTATCTCTTAATATTTATTTTGTAGAATCTTTAAATTGCATCAGTTAGCAAAAAAAATATGAACAAAATTGAAAATAACATAAAGAGACTTGTGATTTGAACATAGAGTATGGATCTAGTGAGAACAATTATTTAAATGAGAAGAGTGAGAAATAATTGTAGCCACATATTTCAAATAAGAAAAAAATAATAATAAGCGGATGCATCTATTTTTATGAATGCATCTAATATTTGTGGTTGTAGGTTCTTCCCATTCTTCTTATCTTAATTATATTTCTCATTTGATCCTTCCTGTTCGAACATATGAAAACTCTATTAAGATAAATGATTAAAATATGTTACATCAGTTAGCCTTAGGGCTTGTTTGTTTAATTTTTTCAGTAAGTCATGTTAATTAACAAATGACTTAATGTGGATGACCTCACTTTTATCACTTATTATTTTAAGTCATTTATTTTGATTAAGTGAAAAACAAACAACTTTTTATATGACTTAATAAATTAAGTTTTTTTATATTAAGTTAATTAAGTTGCATTCAAACACCACCTTAGCAACATTTGGGGCGTACATCACCATGATTAGAAAAGAAATATATATTGCAATACTTAACTTTTGTAACACCTTTTTTTTTTTTTTTTTTTAACGGTGATTTCATTAAAGACTGGCAAGTAGCTAGCTAAATAAGATGAGTACACAGACATATAAGACATAAGATGAGTACAAAGGCATACTAGCTACAACGAAGCTACAAGAGAGTTACACAGGTTAATAACCGAATGTATCCATATAAGCGAAGCTTTCTTGTTCCTACTCGAAACTCAAGTGAAGGATGAGAGCCTGATGTCATTTAATCAATAACACTCGTACAACTTGATATCCATTTCGAGCCGAAAGTAATAATCACCTTGTACAGTATCTGTGCGGAAAGTAGCAATGCCTCGTGCCATAAAGAAATCACCCGTTCCACCAACAACTGAAAGATCCCTTGTCTCCTCCATCATCATATCCGCACCCATAATGTTAATTGTCCCTTTATGCTCAGTTGAATTGAAAATCAAAGTGTAAGAAAACCACGCGTTATACGTGGTCTTCATATCATAGAAAAAAAATCCTTGAGCTCGAGCTATTGGAGGAGATAAGAGGTGTGGATCTTTGGTTATAGGATCGTCAAAGACCACAAGCATCCCATGGTTAAAATTACCGAGCTGTGTATGGTTCACGGCTGCTGCAGATGTGGCATTAGCAGCATTGGTCCCATTGAAGAGGATGTCATGGTAGTAGAGCACAAATCTTTTGCAAGGTTTCTTCTCGTCCAACTTTTTTGAGAGAGCAAACGTGGAAAGGGAGTGAATGATCAAAATCGATAGGATAAAAAGAAGATTGTATTTATTCATGATTTTTGCCATTGCTTGAATCCGAAGTAGGCTTTGTGTGCAACATAATAATTTTCTTTGTTCAATATTTATAGAGATACAAAAGCTACTTTATTTCTTCTGATGTCTTGAGGAATATACGGCATTTAGATAGAAGATAAGAAATAAAGACGTTTTGAATATAAAAATAAAGCAGTGACACTAATATAGCTCATTTTAGGACTTTTAGCTTAGACCGAGTGTAATGGTCATTGTATTTGCCACCATGAGCTGAGTTCAACGCTACAACAAATTCTCTCTTCGCTTCTTCACTAAACAAGCATAATAAGACCATCAACTTTATCTCTCAAACATCGTCCACTTAAACACTAATATATCTCACACACACATTTATTTTTTGTGCTTTCCAACGTGCTAACGCCTTTAATTATGTTAATAAAATTCATAAAGTTTCAATTCAAGAGAAGTTATATCAGTAGCGGTCCCAAAGAATATATTTTGGAGACGTGACTGCCAGCCTTGTTAGTTAAAGTTTGCAAGTTTTGACAAAATTCTAGAGCACGTTGGGAGTTGCATTCTACCTGGATTCAGTTTATTAGGATAGGATTGATACAATTACATCTATAGTTCATTGGAGTTGCAAAGTAACGAAATACTAAGTTCTAGATCAGTGTGCCCTCATTTAAACCGCCTTGATGTATTATTTATGTATGCAGTGTTCATGATAATCATCTCAACAAATCAAATGCAAATCATCATCATACTTCAGGTAGTTTCTAATTAGACTTGCAAGCCTTAAACTCTATTTATACAGTTTTTATATGTGCTCTCAAAAGTTCTTGTGTTTGTAGTTCTTCCAGTTAAAGAATCAGCTCTTCAAAAAAGCTCTCTCAAAAGATCAGGTGAAATTCATCATCATACTTCAAGTAATTGTAGTCTGTAACAATTTTAATACATGCAGTCCTTTTAAATGTTTTGTGTGTGCAACGTTTACAGCAAAAAAATCAGGTGTCCGTGACACTCTCAACAAATCAGGCACAAGTCGTTTTAATACTTCAGGTATTTTTTAGTTTATCAGTTTTGATATGCACAATTTTCGTTTCTATGCTCTTCATTTTAGTAAAAAGATATTGGTTTTGGGTGGGTGCAAAGCTATTATACGATTCTGGATATTTTGTGGATATCAAATAATACTTGCAAGTGCTGATCTAGTCAACAGAGATTGTCTATAAAATATTTGGTGATTGTGCTGGTGAGGTTCATTCAAATAGGTACCGTTTAATTACATTGACTCGAGTTATATATAATTTGGGTCAAATGGGTATGTATGGGTTAAGCACGCTGAGCATGAGCAATGTTATTAACTTCCGTCTTTGAAGAATGACCATATCACGGGTTATAAGTTGATATTTTACATAGGAAATGTGTTGGATGTTATTTATTGTTTAGTCCTTTTGTTTTCACACCGAATATAGAGTTCTGCTAAGCGATTATGCCTCCATATAAGTTTGAACTGTTATTGAGCTTTTAACTGTTTTTGTATTTACAGTTTCTATACGAAAAAAAGCAGCTATCCTAAAATGCTTGGAAGCCTTTTAACCGAACAGACGCAAGTTGTCTTCTTACAGCAGGTAATTCTTTAGTTTAACATTTTTATATGTGCTTTAATAAGCCTTAAACTACGAGTGGCGGGTTGGGTCGGTTTGAATGCAAAATATAAAGACCCACTGACCAATTATTGTTTTTACCCAAATGACCAGTTATTGTATTGTTTTTGACCCAGCTATTGTTCTCTACCCATGATGATGAAAATCTTACCCACGTTCAATATTTACAGGAAACAATTAATAAACATAAGGAATTAAGCGACATGAAGGCTACAACGTTATCTCTATAGCAACAGATTGGATTTAGGCATCATGATGTTAAAAGTCTTTAGTCAATCAATTCAGAAACCTTGACATAATTGCAAATTTGTTGTTGAATTATGTTTTTTACTCTTGTATGTACTAGGCAGTACGCTAGCGATGTCTAGTTTTAAAGTTACGACCACAAGTTTCTTTCAACAAACCGTATTTGTAGCATTAAAGAATGAATAACTACAATTCGAGTTGCATAGCATAAATATATAGTTTTTAAAAATTATGTGGAGTCGATCTAATGTGTGAGTATATTTCTAATAGGATTGTTTCAAGTTATTAAGATTTTTAGTAATAATAGATTCAAGCATTACAAAAAGCAACGGTATTATGTAGTTGGCAATATTATATTGTAGTTTAGAGGTATAGTCAACATGTGTGACCGTTTTTTCTTGTTTTGTCAGTGATAACTATTTTTTTACATGTGTAACGTTTATCATTTGGTGTGTGGCTTTTAAAATTGTAACTTTGCAAATTGGATATCACCATATAAGTTTATTTTGTACTATCAATTTGTATAGATATTTATGCATTGTTCAAAGCTATTTGTTTGAGGTACAAATAATTATCGCTAAAGATAACAATACTATTTATTTTTGTGATTTTAATAAACTTACATAACATTATTGATACTGAAAAAGGGCTATACAATATATATTAACTTTTAAACGACGATTCATATATGCTAGTCCCTTAAATGGTGCAAGAGCAACATTTTTAAAATAACATTATACAAATGACAAATTACATGCGTCAAAGCAAAATAAACCAAAAACTACAATTACTTAGTCTCTCCTTTAAAAAAAATTGTCACGGGTTCACAACTACTTCATCATTTCTCATATAATCTTGTCAAATTTGAAACCGATTTCGGGTGGTTCAACTGGTTGAACCGTTCGATAAAAAACAGTCGATTTAAACCGAGTTGAAAAATGTCAAATTAAAATTAAAACCATTTGAAGCGTCCGGGTCAATCAACCCGTATCGGTTTCAACCCGGTTTCAATTGGTTGTTTTAATTTGGTAGATGTCTTTAATTGGGTGTACAATGTGAATACATTATTGTACTTTTAAGTAATGGGTGTTTTAATAAGAGTATTAATTATATTATTTAACCATGTTTCAACATTCAACTTTCAACATTTTTCACTTTTTCCACTTTGACCATTTTTCCATTTTATATAGTATAGATATGTTAAACTGCAATGAATATAGCAGCAGATTCTTGGTAATATTAGTACATGTTAAACAGAACTGGATTTAGTTCTCTTTAACTGCAATGAATATAGCAGCTTGGTAATAGTAGTTCTGCAGAATGAATATAGCAGTTATATATGAGTTCCTTTACTAGTAGCCTATAGTGACACAAGTATGTGTCAAAAATAGACTCAGCCTATCCTGTCACTATTAAGTGTCAGCAAACTGTGTCACTATATACTTTTACTGCCTGGACTTTCAATGACACTTTTTATAAGTGAAGGTGAAAAAAAAATATATTTAGTGACACTTTTTTGGACATTTAATGACACTTTTTGTGTGTCATTAAAATACTTTTTTCTTGTAGTGTAAGAGGATTCTAATCATGTAAAATGACTTGTATTTGTATCAGATGTACCTGCGCTATTGTGGTGCAAAACAAAGCCTGCCGTAAGAATATGTCCTGTCTAATGTCAGTTTCATTCAAATTATTTTTTTCAAATAATAACTAAGACTAGACTCACACAATTTTTACAAAAAAAATGCCCACATACACATGTGGCAATGAGGTGTATCAAACAAATTTTTTTGAATTTTCTCTTTCTTACTTTCACTCCCAATAGTTGAACGACACATGTACATGTGAAAATTCTTTTGTAAAATTTGAGTGAGAGTAGCATTTCTCATAACTGAGATACCCACTATATATATTTTGCATTTGAATATTGTATATGTCGTAAGTATCTTTACTTTTTACAGTTAGAGGACTTAACGAAAAATGGCAACTAGGTTATAGTTGCTTTCATTTCACAGAGACTTACAAAGGTATGTTTTATTTCCGGGAAGTAGATATAGATAGCTTTCTTTGGTAGTACTGCGTAAACTATGATAATCAGAAGCAGTTTGCTCTAGCTTCTTCATTAAATCATACAGTACTATTTGACAAACTGAGTTGAAAAACACATTCAGTAAACATATATTTAAACATAGATATGGTTTCCTTTATGATTGTGTATTATACCTAGATTGAAAGTTTAAGTTCATAAAAGTGTCAAAACATATCCCAATATTTAACTTGTCACAAGTTAAAGTAACATTTTCTTATGATAGTCAACCTAGGTTAAGTTCTGTTAGATAAGAACTGTACATGTGAAAGGAATCAAAGACAAGTTATTCTACTTGGGCTTCTAATAATGGTATAAAAATTTAAAATACTTACACGCACGGATGGAGTTTCTAATTTCTATGGATTTATGGAATAAAAATGTCACTGTCGCTGAAGATAAATACATGCACATATAACACCTGATACACACAAAAAGAAGAGGCTGGGGTTCATATTTTAGTCACTATATGTCACCCATGATGTAAACGTTTCTTTTTATATTTTAGTCACTGGTTTAGTTTTTGTATTGTTATTAATTATTTTTGTTTATTAAGTACTATCTTTCTGTGAATTTTCTGACTTTTTTAAGTATATAATTTTACCTCAAATCTACTAAATTACTCATTTACAACATTAGGTGTGATAAAGAGTCTATATCATCACGGCAAAAATATCAAAAACATAAAAAATGAATTAAAAGTTTAACTAGACACATGTCTTGTCACGACGTAAAACTTATCCAGCTCAACATCCTGTTAGAAGAAAAATCGTGACAAGATACATGTCTAATTAAAGAGTAAATATGTATAAATAGGAGTTAAACCATATCGTATTCGGCAGTTAAAAGTAGTTATTAAAGAGACCCAAGTTACAAACAATAAGTACGTAGAAGTTGAAGTCGGCTGACTTGTACTTTCTAATTGAGTTTTCATCTTTGTGGGCCTCGCGTCATTTGGGAAATTATTGATGGGATCACTTAGTAGGGAAGAGGATCCTTTCAAGTTGGTGGGACAATTTGACTTAAGTTAGAGGTGTTGGAATTATATAACATGACATTCAATAAATAATCATAAAACATCAAAGTATACATGCGGAAGCGTATAGGATTTATTAACGAATAATTAATTAACATAAACAAGAATATGCGTACCTTACTTGATTCTAGCCGAATAAGAATCAAATCCACAAACTAGCAATTTGGATAAACCCTAATTAGGGTTTATAGGATTATATGAATTACCCCTTACCGTTTTGTAATTCAATCCAAGAATACTAACAATATTGTGTTAGTACCACTTTCTTGTACACACGTACTATACCGAATTAAAGCAATGCTATTTTTAATCAAACCAAATAACTTGAGTTGGAAAAGTAAGGGATCGACTCCCTATGGTGTTAGTCGACCGGTTTTAACAAAACACACACAAAACAAATTTTAGGTTTAGCTTAATGAATACAAGAGATAAATTACAAACACCCTTGGTTGTGTATTTATACCCAAACTAACTTGGTGAACAAGTTTGAGTTGTAGTTGGGTTGGGTTGGGTCTCCTTGGCCGATCGGTGCTAACCATCCCTAAGGGATTCCGGAACCTTCCCAATATTTACAACTTAGTCATTTTCCAATTACATTTAACGACCGTTAGTCCATTACAACTAATTACTTAACGTCCGTTAGTTATTTCGTTTAATTAATAAATAAATACAACATTTATATTTAATTATCAACTTTAATTCTCATACGTAAAGTGTGCAATTCCGTGGTCTCGAGTTCGATCCTAACTCACGTCTACTAATTTATATCCATAAAACCAACAACTCCCACATGGATATATCTTAATAGAGTGATCACATCGGTTAGCGTCTAGCAACACTTCGATGCCTCTAGCACAACTCGAGTAAGGCTCTTGGAAAACCCTTTAATGATTTCTCATTATTATTATCCTTTTATTTCTAATACCACGTTAAATAAAGACATGGAATTAAGTCATTCTTTATTAAACTATTATGTTTCTCGTTATAAGTGATTGGCCAAGATTACCAAATCTTCTAAACATATTTAGGGGAGATTTTGGGTGCGGCTGCACAAACATCTTGTCAACCCTACGAGGGGCCCAACAGTATTAAACTCCAAATAAATTTGAAGGAACAAATTCTATCTTGACTACGAGACTAACCCATAAACTTTGTAACATTTCTAAAAACAACCCTTATGACTACCAGTTACGTATAGCGTTAAGTTGCTCCACAGAAATTGTTGGGAATTATGTGAAGTAGGATTTCTGCCGTCATTACTGCCGAAGGTTTCTGCTGAAGTAGAAGCAGAATCTGCTGAAGAAGTGATTCTACTGAAGAGTACAAGCATTGCCGTGTTACTGCTGAAGGGTAAAAGCTGACTAGGATCAGCATGCGCTTACTGTATTAAATGCTAACTCATTATTATCTTTGAACGGCCTGAGGTTAGCATGGGTTTTATTGTACTGCTCAATATAGTTTAGTGTATTAGTCATTAAATGAATGCTTGCATGTTTAGTCGATTGGGTAGTAAGAGATTAGGGTTCCTTGTTTATAAAAGGAACCATATAGTTTGTAATAGGAGAGCATCTGAAACATAGAGTTTCAGTGAATAAAAAGATCCATAGAGGATCTAAGTGTTCTTAGTAATAACAACTTGTGTTTACATTCCGCTTTAGAACACGAGTTGTAGAGATTTTCTATTAGTTTGCTTATGATTACATAGGCAACACTAACGATCCACGAGTGCTAGATCTTTCAAGGTCTGAGAGTGTGCAACGTGATAAAACAGTTCATAAAGGAATTGTTGGGAATTATGTGAAGTAGGATTTCTGCCGTCATTACTGCCGAAGGTTTCTGCTGAAGTAGAAGCAGAATCTGCTGAAGAAGTGATTCTACTGAAGAGTACAAGCATTGTCGTGTTACTGCTGAAGGGTAAAAGCTGACTAGGATCAGCATGCGCTTACTATATTAAATGCTAACTCATTATTACCTTTGAACGGCCCGAGGTTAGCATGGGTTTTATTGTACTGCTCAATATAGTTTAGTGTATTAGTCATTAAATGAATGCTTGCATGTTTAGTCGATTGGGTAGTAAGAGATTAGGGTTCCTTGTTTATAAAAGGAACCATATAGTTTGTAATAGGAGAGCATCTGAAACATAGAGTTTCAGTGAATAAAAAGATCCATAGAGGATCTAAGTGTTCTTAGTAATAACAACTTGTGTTTACATTCCGCTTTAGAACACGAGTTGTAGAGATTTTCTATTAGTTTGCTTATGATTACATAGGCAACACTAACGATCCACGAGTGCTAGATCTTTCAAGGTCTGAGAGTGTGCAACGTGATAAAACAGTTCAACAAGTGGTATCAGAGCCTCGGGAGAGTCTCTACGATACTGAGAACCTTATTTTCCTCACCCAAATACAATCAAAAACTTATTTACAATGCCTGGAACTGATGATGAATCAGATGTCACAAACACCAACAACAACAACATCATCAAAAACACCACCTCTATGCAGCAACTTAGTCTCTCCAATAGTAATGGCAAGTTTCCTTATCTGAAGAAGGAAGAATATGATCTGTGGACAATGAAGATGCAGAACTGGATCTCCAATATTGATTGGAATCTATGGGAGATAGTAAAAAATGGCAACAGCCTAAAGAAGACCATCCCAGATCTTGATGGTAAGTTCACCATTGCTCCTCCCAAAACTGCTGAAGAGGTTTTGGCTGTGCAAAGAGAGCACAAGGTAAGAACCATCCTCCTTCAATCTATTCCTGAAGATCACTTAGGTGATTTTCACCACATGGTTGATGCAAAGGACATCTGGATGGCTCTTAAAGCTAGGTTTGGTGGTAATGAAGAGTCCAGAAGAATGAGGAAGTCCATGCTTAGACAACACTTCCAAGAGTTCAATATTTCTGAAGAAGAGGGTATCCACAAGGGATACGACAGGTTTCACAAGATTTTGAGTCAGCTAAACCAAAGCTGAATGCAAAGCCTGACAATGATGATAGCAACTCTAAGTTCCTTCGATCTTTGCCTCCATCTTGGTTGCATGTGAGTATAGCCCTGAAAGCTAAAGGTGGACTGGACATGCTCACTTTTGATGAGCTATACAACAAACTCAGATCTCTTGAACCTGATGTCAGATCTCCCTACCGTGCAACCTCCTCCGGTCATTCAGCCTTTGTTGGGACATCCCACTCGAATATGATGATGCATGCTTCTAGTCCATCTTATTTACCATCATCATCCTATCATCCCACTCCTTCACATCCTCAAGCTAAGACTGGAAGTATATTGGAGGATGTCCTTCACTCCTTTGTTGCTGATTATGACACTCAGCAGCATCTGGTATATGAAGACTTTGATCAAGTGGACCCACTTGAGATGGAGGAGATGAAGCTGAAATGGCAAGTGGCCATGCTTTCAGTGGATATCAAGAGGTTTGAAGAGAAGGCAGGAAGGAAGTTTGGATTCAAGGGAAAGGATCCAGCTCGATTTGACAGGAGAAAGGTCAAGTGTTTCTCTTGCCACCAGATGGGTCATTTCTCGAGGGAATGCAAAGACAGGAAGAATGGAGAGAGTACCAGCTACAATACCTTTCAGCAGAATCAGAAAGGAGCTAGCACTTCAGCAGCTCTAGTCACCTTGGATGAACAGGTCAACTGGGTTGCTCATGAACCTGTGAATGTGGAAGCTGCTGATACAGAGAAGCTTGGACTGCTGGCAAGGTGCACTTCAGAAGATAGGCATGATCAGTTTGCCTTCATGGGTCTTTCTCAGGTACACAACTGTATATTTGGTTGTAGTGAAAGATATACTGAACTGAAAGAAGCTTATGATACTATGAAACCTAGATACAATGCATGCTATGTTGATAATGAAGCCTATAAACTTTCGTTAAAAACATTAGAAAGACAAAAGGTTTGGTTTCAAAAGAATCAGATTGCTTATGAAGAAAAGATTAAGGTGCTTCAATTTGATCTAGATATTACAAACATTAACTTGAAACGCACTGAAAATGAAAAAGCTGATACTATTACTGAGAATCTAGAGCTTAAAGAGAAACTTGCTGAGGAAATAGCTAGACATAAACAATGGTTGATATCAGGTGACAATCTAGCTAAAGAAATCTATAGTAGCCAGTCAGTGAACTCTGGAATAGGTTTAGGTTTTCAAAAGTATGTAGGCTTGGAAGCTAGGAATGATGGACGTAAATCTACACCTGCAGGCTTAGAACATTTTAGAAAGGAAGGTGATTTGCATGCTGTCCCTGGACCTATTAGAGGTTAATTCATGCCCACTGACCTGTCTATTACTGTTGACTTTGATGGATCACACCATCTGTATGGCAAAAAGTCAAAAGACTTGCCAGACAACGATGCTTCATCTTATGATTTTGTCTCTTTCTCTGACAGTGACAATTCATCGGATCAAGGATCTACTTACAGCTGTGATCCAAGTGATAAGTCAGACCTTCCCAAGCCCTCACCTGAGCCTACACCCAAGCCTGCACCCAAGACTATCTACAAGCCCTCTAGGATAACTGCTGAGGAATCAACTTCCAACCCTGTTTCCACTGAAGACTTGTCTTTTACATCTTTGCATAATTTGTCTGTTAAAAACAATTCCTTTAATGTTTTTGGTTTAAATACCTCTACATGTAATCGAACATCTTCTCTGTTGAATCCATCTTCCAAAAAGAAGACTTGTTTTGTTTGCGGAAGTAAATTTCATTTAATTAAGGATTGTGACTATCATGAGCAAAGATCTGGTACATGTGCTCTTCAGCAGAAACCTAGACCAGTGTGGACCAATGTTAAAATTATTCCACCACATGTCCCACAAGCTAGAACTGACCCTTCTTGGAGGAAATCTCCTAATAGACTTTATGTGCGACCCACTAGCCCATACTTTAAACATGGTTATTGGCCTGCATATGTTGACTCTATGAAAAATGGGAAAGGATGTTGGGGCACTGCTGTCAAGTCCTCAGCAGGTTGTTCTTGGAATAATAAAAGACCTAACTATCAATGGAAACCCAAGAACAATGGTGGATCTTACTCTTTTGCTAAACCTAAATCTAATGATCCACAAGGCAGGTTCAAGTCAGCAATGACTTGAGCCTCCTCGGTATACTAACATTCATTTGTAAATATGTTTGTTTTTATAGGATCATCCCCTTAAACATAAAGATATTGGTATTGTTGATAGTGGTTGTTCAAGGAGTATGTCTGGTAATAGAGATATGATGCACAATTTTGTTCCTATTGTAGAAGGAGGGAATGTGACCTTTGGTGGAAGTGATGGTAGAATTACTGGAAAAGGCACAATCAAGACACCTCTTCTAAACTTTGAGAATCTGTACTATGTTAGGGAGCTTCAGAACTTCAACTTTTTCTCTGTCTCACAAATTTGTGACACCAAGAACAAGGTACTCTTCTCTGAAAATGAATGTCTTGTGCTTTCTAAAGAGTTCAAGCTTCCAGAAGATACCTCAATTCTGCTGAGAGTCCCTCGAACTCACAATCTATACACATTCAACCTCAATGAAGTTCACCCTGATGGTAACCTCACCTGTTTGCTAGCTAAAGCATCATTGGATGAGTCCAATAAATGGCATAGGAGAATGGCTCATGTGAATTTCAAAACTATAAACACTCTCTCCAAAAGGGGTCTTGTCGAAGGTCTTCCCACCAAAGTGTTCTCCAATGATCATAATTGTGTTGCATGCAACAAAGGGAAGCAACACAGAGCATCCTACAAAGCTGTCACTGCAGTGAGCATCATCTCTGAACCTCTTCAGTTGTTACATATGGATCTATTTGGTCCAACTCAAGTCAGAAGCATTGATCACAAGTTCTATTGTTTGGTCATCACGGATGGTTATAGCAGATTTTGCTGGGTGTTCTTTCTAAGAACTAAAGATGAAACAACTCCTGTACTGAAAGACTTCATCACTCTCGTTGAAAATCAGTTGAATAAGAAGGTTAAGGGAATTCGGTGTGATAATGGGACAGAGTTCAAGAATACCATTATTATAGAACTCTGTAGGTCTAAAGGGATAAAGAGGGACTATGGCAATCCAAGAACCCCGCAACAAAATGGGGTGGCTGAAAGAAAGAATAGGACCTTGATTGAGGCTGCAAGATCTATGCTTGCAGACTCCAAACTGCCCACTATGTTTTGGACTGAAGCTGTTGGCACAGCTTGCTATGTGCTTAACAGGGTCTCCATTACTAGACCTCACCTCAAGACACCATATGAACTTCTCTTTGGGAAGGTTCCTGTCATTCATTACCTCAAACCTTTTGGTTGTCAAGTGACCATTCTAAACACCAGTGATCCGTTGGGGAAGTTCGATGAGAAGGCTGATGATGGCTATATTGTGGGTTATTCAGCTAATAGCAAGGCTTATAGAGTGTACAACTTATCTGCCAAGAAGATCGAGGAGACGTTGAACCTGAGATACCTGGAGGATAAGCCCAACGTTCAAGGACAGGGTCATGTGTGGTCTTTTGACCTCGACTACCTAACTGATTATCTGGGGTATACTAGACATATGGCTAACCAAAGTGCAGGCTCTCAAGATTATCCCACTAACAATGCAGGTACCTTGGATGCTGACTCTGGAAGTGAATTTGAAGATGATGAACATCCCATACTTGTGCCTTCTTTCTCCCCTAACAATGTTGCAGGTAACTCTTCAAGAGATACTTCTGCTGAGCGTGAAGATGAATCACACTATGCTGAGGACCTTGCTAGGCTTCAGACTCAAGAATTTGCAGCTATGCTTGAAGCTGAAAAGGTGACTGGAGAGCTTGTAAATGAGGCTGTCAGTGGAAACCATCTTTCTGCTGACACTGATGCAGTCTCTCCCATCGTCATCAAATCTGCTGAAAGCTCGTCTGTTACTACTCCTACTCCTACTAGAGTGTCGACAGACTATGGGGAACCGTATACTCGCTTTCCAAGTCCTTCAGATCTTGGAAATCATCAACCCAAATCTGGCATTTTCTCCTCACCTTCCTATGACACAACTTTTGTACCAACTGTGTCAAATCTTGAACCTACCATTGAAGTCAACCCCACTGCTTCTAAAAGAATCAACCTCTCTCACCCTCAATCCAATATCATTGGAGACATTCTAGCTCCTGTTAGAACTCGAAAGGCTATCTCTAGCCCTAAATTTGGACAGGTTGCTTTTCTTTCCTATGTCTCAAATCAGCAAAGAGACAATCACACAGACTACAAGCATTGTCTGTTTGCATGTTTTCTTTCCCAAGTAGAACCAACCAGTGTCTCTCAAGCTCTTGAAGACTCAAGCTGGATTGAGGCAATGCAAGACGAAATGCAACAGTTTCAGAACCAACAAGTTTGGATCTTGGTACCTTTACCAGATGGGAAATATGCTATTGGAACTAAATGGATTCTGAAAATCAAAAGAGATGCACGGGGTGTGGTGATTAAGAACAAAGCAAGATTAGTAGCTCAAGGTTACAGGCAAGAGGAAGGGATTGACTATGATGAAGTGTTTGCACCTGTTGCAAGAGTAGAGGCCATTCGAATTTTCTTGGCATATGCCTCTTACATGGGCTTCATGTTATATCAGATGGATGTTAAAGGATCCTTTTTGTATGGAGAGATTGAAGAGGAAGTTTATGTCACACAACCCAAAGGATTTGAAGACCCAGATCATCCTAATCATGTTTACAAAGTCGTTAAAGCTCTCTATGGACTTCATCAGGCACCAAGGGCCTGGTATGCTAGGCTTTCATCATTTCTGCTGAAGCATGGCTACAGAAGAGGTGCCATAGATAAAACTCTTTTCCTGAAGAAGAGCTCGACAGATATCATACTTGTGCAAGTGTATGTGGATGACATTATTTTCGGATCCACTAAAGAAGCTTGGTGTAGGGAATTCGAGGATCTAATGAAGGGAGAATTTCAGATGAGTGCCATGGGGGAGCTCACTTTCTTTTTGGGTCTCCAAGTTCAGCAGAAACAAGATGGGATATTTATCAGTCAGGATAAATATGTGAGGGACATGTTGAAGAATTTCGGCATGGAAGGTATCAGGACTGCCACAACACCTTATGAAGCTCCAAAAACAAAATCCAACAATGATCCATATCTACCTGTGAATGTTCATTTATACAGATCTATGATTGGTTCTTTAATGTATCTAACAGCTTCAAGGCCTGATATTACCTTCGCTGTAAGTGTGTGCTCTCGACATCAAGTCACTCCACTTACTTCCCATCTCAATGCTGTCAAGAAGATCTTTAAGTACCTCAAAGGCCAACCTCTTTTGGGCCTTTGGTACCCAAAAGAGTCTCCTTTTAAGTTGGAAGCATATAGTGACAGTGATTATGCTGGTGCAAATCTGGATAGGAGATCCACAACTGGAGGCTGTCAATTCCTTGGAAAGAGATTGATCTCGTGGCAGTGCAAGAAACAAACCGTTGTGGCTACCTCAACTACTGAAGCAGAGTATGTTGCTGCTGCAAACTACTGTGGGCAAGTACTATGGATCCAAAACCAGTTGCTGGACTATGGGTATAACTTCATGAACACAACTCTTTTTATTGATAATCAGAGTACCATATGCATTGTCAAGAATCCAGTTTTTCACAGTAGAACCAAACATATTGAAATCAGACACCACTTTATAAGAGATGCCTATGAAAAACATTTGATAAATGTTGCTAAAATTCATACAGATGATAATGTGGCAGATCTGTTAACTAAAGCTTTTGATGGACCAAGGTTTCAACACCTAGTGGTCAATATTGGGATGCTTAACCCTTAACTGCCTAGTTTAAGGGGAGGCATAGGCCTCAGGGGAGGCATATGCCTCAAGAGAGAGTTATATTTGGTCTTATTTGTTTACTTTATAATGTTTCTATTACTTGTATTGTTAATTTCTTAGTTATAAAAAAAAAAAAAACTTTCTTTTGCAGATTTATTGTATTTCGTAAAATCATAGGGTCTGCAACCACCCATGCTTAATTGCTGAGAGTTGTATGGTCCTCAATTCACCATGGTCTATTCCTTTTGGAATCCAAGAATTGGCTAGCCCACACGTATATGGATTGTGGTAAAGGCAACTATCTCCATATTTGGTTATCAATTCACCAATTCTAAGAATTGACTAGTCCTGAGCAAACGGCTACAGGTAAAGACACCTCAAATCCGTTAATATAGTTGCTGATTTGCTCATAAATCAGATGGTTATCAATGTACCATAGTTTACGAACTTAAACATTTGGCTACTCCAGTAGTAATGGCTATTGGTAAAGAGACATCAAATCCATTATTTTCAATGATTCACCTCTCTCAGATGTTAACACACCTGGATGTGATGAGAATAGTATGCAACTGATAAGTATTGATGTACATTATGTCATGTGTTGCTGCAAAGACCTGGAGTCTCAAAGGTTGATCATCATAGAGATGAGTTTGTTATTGGTTCTTTGCTACTGATGTGTGAAAACAATCCTCTAGTACTGAAGTCTCAAAGATCTTTCAAGGTCAGGAAACTGGAACTTAACCAAGTCAAATTCCAGTTTAGGGGAGGATTGTTGGGAATTATGTGAAGTAGGATTTCTGCCGTCATTACTGCCGAAGGTTTCTGCTGAAGTAGAAGCAGAATCTGCTGAAGAAGTGATTCTACTGAAGAGTACAAGCATTGCCGTGTTACTGCTGAAGGGTAAAAGCTGACTAGGATCAGCATGCGCTTACTGTATTAAATGCTAACTCATTATTATCTTTGAACGGCCCGAGGTTAGCATGGGTTTTATTGTACTGCTCAATATAGTTTAGTGTATTAGTCATTAAATGAATGCTTGCATGTTTAGTCGATTGGGTAGTAAGAGATTAGGGTTCCTTGTTTATAAAAGGAACCATATAGTTTGTAATAGGAGAGCATCTGAAACATAGAGTTTCAGTGAATAAAAAGATCCATAGAGGATCTAAGTGTTCTTAGTAATAACAACTTGTGTTTACATTCCGCTTTAGAACATGAGTTGTAGAGATTTTCTATTAGTTTGCTTATGATTACATAGGCAACACTAACGATCCACGAGTGCTAGATCTTTCAAGGTCTGAGAGTGTGCAACGTGATAAAACAGTTCAACAGAAATGCACTACATTCATGACACTTATCTGGTATCTCAAGTCTAAGGATAACTATTCATAATTTACTTATAACAATATCCACAAAGTAAATTATGTAGTTGGGATAAGTCCTATATTCAATTCATTGAATATCATCTGAAATTGGTATGCATTCTCATCAATATACTTTCAAGTATATTCTACCACATCTCTCAGATTTGTCTTAGTTTATTGATACTCCCATATCATTAATTGACAGCGGACATTTAGAATAACATAGTTACTCATGGATTAAACATGCAAATACAGGACAACAATATTATAAATAAAAATAAACATAATCCAAACTTTATTTCATCAAAATAATAAATGTTTTAAAATATCCTTTATGCAAATACTAATCACAGTTCTGCATGAAACTATTAGCTAAACGAAGTCCAATTCCATTGGAAAGTCCAATAAGCTTGTCTTTAGCCAAAGCCTTAGTGAAAGGATCAGCTAAGTTATCATCTATGTGAACTTTCAATAGATTTATTTCACCTTCACGGACTTGTTCCCGAACATAGTGATACTTCTGTATAAAATGTCTTGTGCCCTTCATGACTCCAGGTTCATTGGCAAATATGATTGCAACAGAATTGTCACAATACATATCAATAGGCGATTCAATTGAAGGCATAACACCAAGCCCTGAAATGAATTTCCTAATCTAAACAGCCTCCATTGCGCTTCGGCAGCTATGTATTCGGCTTCTGTCGCAGACATGGCAATCGTACTCTGCTTCTTGCTCTTCCAGTCAACTGCTCCTCCGTTGATGACAAAGACATAACCCGTCTGAGACTCGTATCATCTTTATCACACTGCCAGGACGCATCACAGTAACCTGTAACACCAAGCTCTGTGTCTCACCATACACTAAAAACATATCTTTCGTATTCCTAAGATACTTTAAAATATGTTTAACAGTAGTCCAGTGAAGTTCACCCGGATTATGTTGATATCGACTGGTCATGTTCTGAGCGAACGCTACATCTGGCCTTGTGCATCTCACAGCATACATAATAGATCCTACTGCCGAAGCATAAGGAACTTTCTGCATGCATGCCACCTCAACAGGTGTTGAAGCACACATATCGCTACATAAGCCATGCTTTACTTCCATCGGCAAATATCCTTTCATGGAATTTTGCATATTGAATCTCTTCAATATTTTATCAATGTAAGTGTGAAGATCGTTTATAAGCTCATCTAGGGATAACAATAACAAAGACAAACATGAATGCACAGCGGAATAATATGAACATCAATGTTATTGCTAAAGGTTCATCGTCATCATCTCTACCACTAAACACTATAATACTAATCAACTACTAACTAACTATCCCTAGGCGTTTATACACTACGCCTAGGTTACACACACACACACCTTTACTAATGGTGTTCACATCTTGACACCCATAAATCTAATTCCCTGCCTCTCTTTATATACTAGAGAGTCTAGGGTTACAATTGACTACTAGGGACTAAATAATAAAGTCTTCTTTAACAAGTAAGTCCCTTGTCTTTCTTTGTCTTCATAAGTTCTTCATCTTTCATATTTTGTCATAATCAACTCAAATATAATTCCTAACAATCTTCCCCTAGTTGATAATAACCAAACCAAATAAGCACGAACTTCCCCTGAAGTTAATATATCATGAAAGATAAACGAACTTCCCCTTAAACATGCAATCACCAAGAATCGTCTTTGTCGCCTATTGTCGCCTTTCTTCCCCTTTTTGTCATAATCCACTAGGAGAAACTAAGTAGAAGCAACTTTGATCTTCAAAACCACGAACCAATATCATACGACTAATCCATCCTTCTAATGCCTCAAGATACCCGCCATGAAGATCACCAAAAAGCTTGCTAAAAATGAAATTAAGGCAAAAGAAATCTTGAACCAGGAGTATAAATACCAACAAGTAGTAGTAAAAATCTTCCCCTCAAATGATGCATGTAAATAACTATAAGAACTTGTCGAATAACTAACCACCATGATCACAAATACGTTGCAGTTCCAGCCATGAAGAACATAGTACGTCTCAAAATACTAATAAAGATGACTATAATCACATTTGAAACCAAGTAGTAGTAACATGAAGAGTAGCTCTTTTATCGTGAACCTGATTCACAAGAATAAGAATGAGGAACATCAGGTTACAATCAAAAACTCAAAAGCCAAAACATCCTTTTCTTCGTGTGTGTTGTCTAATAACCAAACCCGACATCTTGAAAACTCATACAAGAACATATCAAATTTGCATCCTCTCTTCTTCAAACTCAAATTAGCACCTCTAATATTATACGAAGCAATAAATCTCGAACAATATTAACCATCTTCGTTCAAACAGTACTAATAAATCGTAACAACCATTACTAAAATAATTCGAATAGTACTAACTGTATAATCTCCAAGCCAATGAGCAGTAATCTCCAAATCTTTTAACCATGTAAACCATCTCATAATATGCATGCACAATCTGTATACCCACTAGTAAACAATGCATGACCATGTAGCTTTTAACATTCATATGCTACTTTATAACAATAACATATTTCTGACTTTAAATAATGTACCACCACCCCATGTGATCAATGCAAGTTAAATGAAATCAACCATGTCATGGTATCTATCAATAAAATAATACTCACCACCCTTATTGCTCCATCAAAACCAATGAGAAGCCAACAGTACTAATAGCAGACATGTTATGAAGGCAATAGTAACTAATGAAGAACGAGCAGTATTAAAAACGTACTAACAATATTAACATGCGATGACCAGACTTAACTCGTCGCTAGCAAACCACTCCACTCATCGTTTGATCAATCACGTCTCTCCAACTATCCATCAGTACAATCATTAACCAAACTTGACAGACTTCAACTCCACCACTGTTCTGTAGACTCCGTTCATAACCAGGTCAGTTGCACTTAGCAAATTCAGAAGCCAAGTACAAACAGCAGTAGCTTAAAACAATTTAAAACCCTCGTACACAATGGTAACACAACCATCTATATTCAGATTCATTGCATCACCATAAATATGAGATCAAATAGTAAAAGCACGCGTATGTAATAGAGGTATAAACACTAATGTAAGTTGGGGTTTACTATGCATAAAAGTTCAAACCAAACCTGCTCCTCCTTGTGTGCTATCCAATCACCAATCACATCGACTCACTAGGGTTTCCTAGGTCATATACCCTTGTATTCTTTGTTTTATCCCACAAGATCACACCTCCATCTGGTAACCATCACCAGCACTTACACAAGAGTAACACATCCAAATCACAAACATGAGCAGTCACAATACCAGATCCAGCAGTACTTTGATCAAACCCCAAACAGTACTTTGAAAAACGCAGCAGTACTTTGAGAAATTTAGGGTTTCGTCAACCACAAACAAGCAAACCATACTCCTAAAATAGTGATCATTAAAAGCTCATTGAATTAGGGTTTGATAGTACCCTTTAATGCACACTCAAAAGCATGAAAACCCTAAAAACCTGAAAAATTCGATTTTGAAAACCTCCTTCAGCAGCAAACTTCTACAGTTAATATCTTTTGATTGAGAGTTCAGATCGACGATCCCTCCAGTGGAAAGTTAGATGGCTATATAGAGAACATCCACCTAAAATTTCGTCACGATCCAACGGTTAACTAAAAAGTTATCGCCTCTTGAAAAAAGTCCTGCAGAAACATTACGAAATTTTTTAACAGCTTCGAATTTTGCATCTTTTCTTCGAAAAACCTTGTAGATCCCTATATCAAGAGCTCCCCACTCTGAAACCAATTGTGAAGATCATTTATAAGCTCATCTAGGGATAACAATAACAAAGACAAACATGAATGCACAGTGGAATAATAAAAACATCAATGTTATTGCTAAAGGTTCATCGTCATCATCTCTACCACTAAACACTATAATACTAATCAACTACTAACTAACTATCCCTAGGCGTTTATACACTACACCTAGGTTACACACACACCGTTACTAATGGTGTTCACATCTTGACACCCATAGATCTAATTCCCTGCCTCTCTTTATATACTAGAGAGTCTAGGGTTACAATTGACTACTAGGGACTAAATAATAAAGTCTTCTTTAACAAGTAAGTCCCTTGTCTTTCTTTGTCTTCATAAGTTCTTCATCTTTCATATTTTGTCATAATCAACTCAAATATAATTCCTAACAGTAAGCGCTTTGACTTAAACCAATTAACCGCTTTGACCTATCTCGATAGATCTTGATTCCTAGAATGTATGCAGCTTCTCCTAAATCCTTCATGGAAAAACATTTCCCAAGATATGCCTTAACATTTTGCAAACTTGGAATGTCTTTTCCCATAATTAATATGTCATCGACATAAAGGATGAGGAAAATTACATCACTCCCACTAACTTTGTGATATACACATGGCTCATCAAGATTTTGAATAAATCCATACCTTTTGATTTCTTCATCAAATCTCTTATTCCATTGCCTTGATGCTTGCTTCAATCCATAAATGGACCTTTGAAGTTTGCATACACGGTTTGGAAATTGTGGATTCACGAACCCCTCAGGTTGCTTCATATAGATGTCTTCATCTAAGCGACCATTTAAGAAGGCGGTTTTGACATCCATTTGCCATATCTCATAGTCATAGTATGCCGTTATAGCTATGAGAATTCTAATAGCTCTAATGTCCACTACAGGAGAAAAAGTCTCCTCGTAATCTATGCCATAAGTTTGAGTAAAACCTTGCGCAACTAGACGAGCTTTATAGATGTGTACATTTCCATCCATGTCAGTCTTAATTTTATAGAGCCACTTACTTCCAACCACCGTGGCGTTTGGAGGTAAGTCAACCTCTTCCCAGACTTCATTTTCTCTCATGGATTGCATTTCCCCATTCATTGCAACTGGCCATTTGTCCTTATCAGGACTTGCCATGGCAGCTTTATAACTAGTAGGCTATCCAAGATCTCCTAACATAGTTTCCTCAACCTCTACGTTAAGACATAGACGTTCAGGTGCACGCGTAGACCTTACGGATCTATGAACGGGAATCATTTCTACTTCTGGTGGAGGACCCAGACTATCAGGTTCTACCGGAAGTACGTTAGTGTTTTCAGAAGGTAATGCATCTTCATGATCATCTTCCAGATCATAAACTCTCGCACTGAATTCTTGAGATACGAGATCACTTTCAAGAAAATCTCCATACCTAGCAACAATTACTTTATTTTTAGTTGGATAGTAAAAGTAGTAACCCATAGTTTCCTTAGGGTATCCTACGAAGATACACTTTACAGATCTTTGTTGGAGTTTATCTGCTGAGTCACGTCTAACATACGCCTCGTAACCCCAAACCTTTAAATAAGACATGTTAGGAGCTTTACCATGCCATATTTCATATGGTGTCTTATCAACTATCTTTGTGGGAACCATATTTAGAATGCGAACATCAGATTCTAAAGCATAATCCCAAAATGATAAAGGTAGAGTAGTAAGATTAAACATAGATCGTATCATGTCCAACAATGTACGATTTCTTCTCTCAGATACACCATTTTGTTGTGGAGTATATGGAGAAGTGAGATTCTGGACAATTCCATTCTCAGCTAAGTAATCTTTAAAATCTTGGCTTAGATACTCGCCTCCTCTATCGGATCGAAGAGCTTTAATCTTCTTTCCCAATTGCAGTTCTACTTCCGCTTTGAAAACCTTAAATGTTTCAAACACCTCATGTTTATGCTTAAGTAAATAAACATAACCATAACGGCTGAAATCATTAGTAAAGGTTAAGAAGTAGCTAGCACCTCTCTTTGAAACATGTCTAAGTGGTCCACACACATCAGTATGAATAAGACCAAATAGATCAGAAGCCCTCTCCATATTGCTATGAAAAGGTTTCTTCGTCATCTTCCCAGATATGCATGACTCACATTTATCAAATGATTCATCATTGATATTTTGCAAAAGCCCTTCTTATTGCAGCTTATGCATGCGAGCCTTGCCTATATGAGCAAGTCTACAATGCCAAAGATAAGAAGAATTCAAGTCCAACTTTATTTTCTTATTGATGCTAAACATCGAATTATTATATTTGTTAGATTAATTTCCAATCACATCAATTTCAAACACACCATTCACAGTAATCGCACTAAAATAAAATACACCATTTAAAGAAACAGAAATTCTATTACGTGAAATACTATGAGTAAAACCATCATCCAACAAAACTGAAAAGGAAACAACACCTCTAATTATAGAAGGTGCGTAATGACAATTGTTCAATAACAGTACTAAGCCCGAAGGCAATACTAAACTAAACGTTCCTATGGCTTCAACAGCTGCATGTGCGCCATTTCCCACGTGCAGATATTGCTCCCCATAGGCTAGCTTCCTTTCCACTCTAAATCCCTGCATTTTATTACAAATGTGAATACCACATCCAGTATCATATACCCAGGAATTTTTATGATTTAGAGTAAATAATTCAATGAAAAATAAATTACCTGAAGGACCAGCGCCCGAGGACCCGTAGTACTTCATATTATTTGCCCGCAATTCATCAAGATAGAGAGCACAATTTCTCTTCCAATTCCCAACGACCTTGCAGTGGTGGCATGCTTGATCCTTTTTAGGATTTTCCTTCTTAGGAGTAGGGTACTTCTTGGGTTCTGGTTGATAGGCCATAACCTTTTTACCTTTATCAACTTTCCCTTTTCCCTTCCCCTTCTTGTTGTTCGCACGCTGCGGTTTTGGCTTATTTATCCTTCCACCCTGAATAGCAAGTACCTGGGGAGTAGGAGCCTTTTGAGGTAACCCTTTCTCATAGAATTAGCAATGCGTGTAGGTCAGTAACTGTCTTCCCCACGCAGTGCATATTGAAGTTCCGAACAAAACCATTGAAATCCTTGTTAAGGGATCTGTTGATCAAGTTCACGGCCATGTCATCTTCATAAGTCTTGCCAAGTGCCCTTAATTGGCCCATGTAACTTTTCATTTCTAGTACATGAGCACTTACGGGTTTACCCTATCCCTGCTTACAGCTGTGTAATGCATCGATCAAGTCATAAATCTCGACAGCAGCTGGTTTCTCGAACATAGTTCGAAGTTCATTGAGCATATTAAATGGGAAGTAGTTTTCGAACTACTTTTGGAGAGCAGGTTCCATCGTTCCCAACATAAGACAAGCCACATCATTATGACACTTATACTCAATTTTCCAAGCATCCTTTTCAGCTTGAGTAGCTTCAGGTGCTATTGGTTCAGCAGGGCAAGGTTCGTACATATAATTCAATCGGTCAGCAACTCTACAGACAATTCCCAAAGAGCGGTGCCAATCATTGAAATTCTTAGAGCCAGTCAACTTTTCTCGATCAAAAAAGCTTTTGAACGCAGAACTTAGCGCAGTGTTAGTGTTATCGTTGTTTTGAGCCATTTCTACAGAAAAAAGTTCAAGTATTAGTATTTTCGATAATACAACTTTTCAAGAAAATAAAATATACCCAACGGTAATAAAAACATATAACCATATAATTTTCTCGAAAACTAGGATCCAAATTATCATAGGTTCATTACATCAGTTGATCTGCTAGTAACGAAAGCATATAATAAGGTAATCTGTCGAACAATAATCGGCAAACAATTTCCAATTCCTAGATCATTATGGGATTTATAATTTCCAATGCTATTGCAAATATAAACATGTTTCATCCCATCTTATGCCATGAGTCTCGTTCTTACTTCCTACTCAACTTAAGCGTCTAACTTAAAGAACTGCAAATATGTCCATGTAAGGTCTGACTTTACATAGAGATTTACCTCTCCATCACAATCTAGCCAAGTACTGTCATGACATACATTGCAACTTCAAGTGTTCCTTTTAATTAGATGGCACATAACTTAATTTAAAAGGGTACTAGTTTTGATTGTATGTGGTCAAATCAAATATGTACAAAGATGTCATGCATTCATCTTGTAGCATAATTTTAATAAAAAACTTTTTATTACCAATTCATAAAGATCAAATTATCAAAGTTGTGATTGAGGTATTGGGTTCACCAATCAAGAAATTTAGCGTTAATTATCGTCCATTATACCGTACTTTTGCATAAGTGTAAACACTTAGTGTTTCGGGTAATTATCACCAAAGTGGTGCATGGAATTAAAACTAATTCGCCCTTAAGATGAGTTTGTACATTTATGCCTTACTTAGTAGCTCCAATTTGACTCGCAAGCAAGCGGAGAGTTTGGTCAGCGCTGAAGCAATAACCTCCCTCTTTAGGGTCACAATATTAATGCGCTCCCCTCCTAGTACTTCCCACACAATCCTTCAAATTGGGTGAGCCGTTCAGACTATTTGTACCAAAATCATCAATCAATTAAACTATTGAAAACTTAACTCTTCAAAAACAAATCAAATTTCACCATTGTTTAGTCCGTATTATTTTTCTATTCAAAATTACCCTTTGCTTAAAACTGTCGCACATAATAAACAAACAAGTAAACAAATAAAAAATAAACAACTAAAAACAATGCGCACATAATAAATAATTTAATACATGTAAACAAGTAGCCACATGCAACTTATTTGATAAAACCCTATTAATAATCAATGTCTACGTTAAAATAATGTATATATTAATTAGGGCTTTCACTCTCTCAATTGAAAGTGAGCCACATACATCGATGAATCAATTGCGTAAACCCATAATTAATAATATACCATATTGCACATAATTGATTCATTAATATATATATAATTGGAGTCTTCCCCAATTCAAGATTTATCGTAAATAAACATGTGATAAAATATCTTAACAATTATACAATATTCAAACAACTATCCATGACAAACATGCATGTATCACCATGGATATATCATAACAATTATTCAAATAGTCACAAGATCGCATATAAATAATTCCATGTCACATAACATATTATTCATGAATTAATCACGTAACATATATATTAATTCTAGGTTTCGATAAGGTTAGCAAACAATTTTCAAACCCTAAAAAATTTTTAATGTGTCGACCTAAAAAAATAAAGGTGTACGCCCCAAAAAAAAATCAACCAAAAAAAAATAAATCCAAAACCCTAGATTAACCATATCAAACAACATACAATTATTCGTTTTTTACGCATTTAGTAATAATTACTCATTAAAACCAATGACTCGTGATGCCACTGTTGGAATTATATAACATGACATTCAATAAATAATCACAAAACATCAAAGTATACATGCTGAAGCGTATAGTATTTATTAACGAATAATTAATTAACATAAACAAGAATATGCGTACCTTACTTGATTCTAGCCGAACAAGAATCAAATCCACAAACTAGCAATTTGGATGAACCCTAATTAGGGTTTATAGGATTATATGAATTACCCCTTACCGTTTTGTAATTCAATCCAAGAATACTAACAATATTGTGTTAGTACCACTTTCTTGTACACACGTGCTATACCGAATTAAAGCAATGCTAGTTTTAATCAAACCAAATAACTTGAGTTGGAAAAAGTAAGGGATCGACTCACTATGGTGTTAGTCGACCGGTTTTAGCAAAACACACACAAAACAAATTTTAGGTTTAGCTTAATGAGTACAAGAGATAAATTACAAACACCCTTGGTTTTGTATTTATACCCAAACTAACTTGGTGAACAAGTTTGAGTTGTAGTTGGGTTGGGTTGGGTCTCCTTGGCCGATCGGTGCTAACCATCCCCAAGGGATTCCGGAACCTTCCCAATATTTACAACTTAGTCATTTTCCAATTACATTTAACGACCGTTAGTCCATTACAACTAATTACTTAACATCCGTTACTTATTTCGTTTAATTAATAAATAAATAAAATATTTATATTTAATTAATAACTTTAATTCTCATATGTAAAGTGTGCAATCCCGTGGTCTCGAGTTTGATCCTAACTCACGTCTACTAATTTACATCCATAAAACCAACAAGAGGATCCTTAACTATTTGATTAAAATCAAAAGTTAAAATTAAAAGTGAAATCACATCATCTTAACCTTTCATTTTAATCCAATGGTTCAAGATCCTTTAACTTAAATAAAGTTATTTGAGAGGATCCTCTCCCACTTAGCAGTTAATATTATTGCTCTGGTTAGTTTTAAAAGATTAGATTGTTGTCTCTTTGGCTCTTGTTAGCCAATAATGTTTGGTTGGTTTCCGATCTTGCAATTCGTATGTTGTATCCTTTTGTTGTTGTCATCTTCATATATTTAACGTATATCTTTGCCTAAAGAAATAAAAGTAAAGGATAGTTATTTAGCTCGTCTATTTTTGTTGTTCCGTGTAGTCATGTTTTACTGCTATTAAAACACAAACTTAACATTTCAAGTTTTAATTTTTGTATGTATTTTGTGTCCATTCTACATTTACGTTTTTTAACCATCCTATTAACATCAAGGTAATTGTACATTAATAATATACTCACACATGTCGAGATTTGAAAGTGTTGTGTTTTAATTGCCAATAAAATAAAGCTACACAAAGCAACAAAAATAGACAAGTTTGATACATTTCTTTGTTATTATACAAAAAGTAACTATATAAACTATTTAAGTTTTGGAAATTCTTAACATCTGGTTTTTTCTTTTACAAATTAATTTGTTAAGTTTGGTAAATATTAAAGAACTTAACAAGTAAGAAGAATCGACTAAATTAGTATCAATAATTCAATTTGTTGTATGACTAGGAACTTGGGTTGTGCTCTAGGTTTTTTCCTTTTCACATATCTTGGGCTCCCGATTGATTCTAATATGAGTATAATCTCCAATTGGAAGACTTTAACTGACCAGTTTCATTCGAGGCTCTCCTTTTGAAAGGCGAACATTCTCTCCATAAAAGGTCAACTTACTCTAATCAAAGCGGTTCTAGGTAGTCTTGGCATTAATTACCTTTCAATTTTCAAAGCTCCCGAGACGATTTTGAATTCTTTGGAAATAGCTCGTTCGAATTTCTTCTAGGGAGGTACTTATGACGCCAAAAAGTTTGTTTGGATTAAATGGTCCAATGTTCTTGCTTATTTCGAAAAAGACAGCTAAAATATTGGTAGTATAATGGCATTTAATCTTTCCCTTCTTCAAAAGTGGCGATGGAGGTTGATGCCTTACCCGAATATGCTTTGGGTTAAAGTTATTAAAGCGTTACATAGTCAAGAAGGTGGTTTCGAAAGTCAAGGCTATAATTTCAATGGAACGTGGGCTAAGATAGTTGGTTCATCTAATTACTTACACTCGAAATACATCATCCCGGCTAATTTGTTTCGGTTCAAAGCAGGTTGTGGCACTCGCATTCTTTTTTGGAAGGACATTTGGATAGGTAAGTCTCCTCTTTACATCCGGTATAACTTTATCGTTTGGAACAAGATAAAAATTGTCTCATTATTGATCGTATTGAAAATGGGCAATGGCATTGGAATTGGTCGAGGACCAATCTCGGAGTTCGTAATTTGACTTACTTGCGTGACATGCTTATAGTGATTAGTCTTGTTGATACAAATGATGTAAATAATTCTTGTGTGTGGACGTTGGGTTTAGATGGTAACTTCACGGTGGAGTAATCTCGTCGCCTTATTGATTTCAAGATCCTTCCCTCGTTGGTTCCTTCGACTACATGGACAAAACTCTTCGTAGAGTTCACTACTAGAAAACAGGGCAACAATGACGGTCAAATCCGTGGGTAATCCATCGGTGACGGTTGTTACTGACAGATCACCAACTGTAGCTTTCCGTTGGTAATATCGTTGTCGGTAATTTTACTGACGGATTTTACTAACGGATTTCAAAAATCACTAACGGGATTTTCAGTTGCTAATCCGTCATTAATTAGAATGATTACCAACGTATTTTCCCAACGTATCTATAACAGATTATACTGACGGATTAACTGTCACTAAACACCGATAGTTTACTAACGCTTTACTATACTACCACGATTTACCAACGCGTCCCGACATTTCAATAGTGGATAATGGCGACGGTTTTCTATCAATGTACATTACCATTTAACATTCAAATTACAATACATAATCATAACCAAATACCATCCCAAAAGAACATACATTAAATTCATGTTTAACATACGGATTTAACTTTCGAATTACTAGATCAACGTAACAAAATGTTGATAATATTCGATATCCGACTACAAATACCAAAAGATACTACCGTCAACTATATATTAGTTAGGTGGGAGGGGGCGTGGTGATTTTCCAAGCACAATATCTTGAAACTCCTTAAGCTTGGCTTGCCATTCATGACGATCATCTTCCCGTTGGTCCTCAAATTCCTTCCTTAGAGCATTTTCATGACGAACTTCATCTTCTCGTTGTTGCTCCAACTTTTCTTCTAATTGAAGTACCTGAAATATAGATACATAAAAAACATACACATATAAAGTGCCACATGACTAAATAAATCAAGATGTCTAATGAGTTGAACAAGTTTATCATTGGGTGTACATAAAATGGGTTAAACCGAGAAAATTCTAGGCTGGTAATGTCACAGCCTACTAGCAGTTTGAGAAACAACAAACAGATAGCAACTGGTTTAGTTAAGACTCACGCTGCATTTTTCAGTTTATTATAATTGCGATATATTTTAAATGCACAAGTATGTAGTCCAGATGGTAAATACAAAATCATTTCAAGCAATCAACCCATGTTTTAATATAGTTGGTTTAAATTCTAAGATTTTTAAAACCAAATTGACTTGTACAAAATTTACAAAAGGCTGTCAGTCAATTAAGATAGCGTGAAAGATATGGAACTAGATGTATGCACAAAAGGGATAACATTAAAGGCGCAAGGAATAGACCACTAAACTTAACCATCATAATGGCTTTCTGTTTACTTCCAATTACTGCACACACAGGCTATAAAAATAAGTTTTATGGCATCCACATCAAGGATGTACTTACCATCTATTAACTATTAAGACAACTGAAAAGCAATAATACCCTCAGCTGATGTGAATGTTTATTTGATCAGATTTAGTTTACTTGGCAATAAAGCATATAGTAACCAACTATGGAAAAAACATAGGCACTTTAAACCAAATTTAATCGACACTTGCTTTATATATAAAGACTAATATAAACAAACCTCAGATGTCGAACCCTGATGATGAGACCTGCAATTAGATGGTGTCGAAGGCATACCCGTCATCAAAAAATGTGGATCCAACAATGAACTAGTACCATACGTTCTCCCCTTAACTTTACCACCGCTACAATCGTGCCATAAATCCATATCACCAGTTGGATGAAGAGACTTATCTGACCCATGCTTTATCAATAGTTTTTCTTTGTAAGTTTCCTATATCGTTAGCAAAATGGTTAAATCTCACATTTCAAAATTAAAAACGCTTATATTTCAAAAGAAATGAACAAAATATACCCTAACTCTTTTGGTCTTTGGGGTAATGTACTCCCCATTTTGTGAATGTGTATCTTCAAAAAGAACTTGAAAGGTAACAGGGGCCCCTGTTTCCTTTTCCTACAAAAACAATTTATTAAAAGTTGATAAAAATTCGTAGAAACAAGAGCTGATGTAAACATTTAATAAAGTGATACAGATAGAACACTTACCTTGTTTAACCTATGTTGAGTCATGGTAGTTGATCCACACGTATGCTTCCCTACTGATCCGTCTTCTTCTGTGTTCCTGTTTTTTGATGCTTTTCTTGACTTCTCTCTCCATTTCGGGCTGTTCCATACCCTGTTAATTTTCTCTATCAAAAACTATGCCAGTGGCCTCAGTATACTTTATCTTGGCCTCGTCATGAGCTTCAGCCATGAACCCACGAAAGTTCTTTCTTAGCCATGCCTCCCACGCATCATAAACTTCTTTCTCTATGCATGGATCCCATCGATATATAGTCTGCAGAAATAACATTTTTTAAGTTTAATCCTCAAAAATAACTTCTGATTGGTTTATTTTTTTATACTCTAAAATGTAATACGTAAAAACCTTGAAACGAGTCCATAATTCATTCCGAGAAGCTTCATCAACTTCTTTCCATGTAGCCCAAGGCCCGTGAAATGCGTTCCTCAAGATTTTGGAGATCTTATGAACAACACCTGGATCGTTAACAAACCTACAAAAAATAAAAGTTAGTACATTATTTTACTGGTATTACATTGTGAAAGTGAAAACACACTCGTTTTCAATGACCCAGATCTCTTTCCGTTGTGACGGATGATCAGGATGAGTCTCTGCAGCATTTGGGCCACGTCGTGTTTGTGAGGTGTTGGTCACAACTTCAGCAGCATCAACATGAGGCTCAACATCAACACCGGCTTCATGCTCTAAGCCTACAAGGTTCGGAGAATTAGAGACCCTAAAATGTGATACAGATTCGCGGCTGGTGTGTCTACCCTTGTCACCTCTACATGATCTGTTAGACGGCCTAATTAGCGATTGTATGGTTGAATCAAGGGTCATGCCATCTGCTATAGCATCACTAACATCACCTCGACGTGCTAAGCTAGCTGAACTAGTGCTACCTCGACCCAAAAAGGAAACTTTCTTTGAATTACTAGTACTTATCTTCTCCAAAGTCCGCTTCATGTTCACTAAAACATACATGAAACAGATAGTTAGCAATCAAAGTAATGGTAAAATGATTGTTAGTAAAAAAATTAGCTATCTATTTGAACAATCATATAACTATGTCACTAGCAAACCAAACAGCCCCAACTTAAGTGTTCAAGTAGCCCTAAATTAAATTCCAAACAACCATAATTCAAGTGCCAAACAACCTAAATTTTGAGTGCTTAACAACGGTTTTTTATATGCCAAAGAACTTTTATCTAAGTTTCAAGCAACCCTCATTTTAGTATCAAAATCCTTCATTTCGCTTAATGCTTAGGCTGTTAACCTTATGAATAAACACCACCAGTATACAGTTATATGAACAAATTTGTCAAAAGTCAAAACTTATAAAAACAACTAAATTCAAATTTAGTGCCAAACTACCCCACTTTAATTACCAAACTAAGACCCTACTGAAATCTAATTATATACAATATTTAGCAAGTAATCAACAATTTTAACTAAGCAGAGCCTAACTAATTACTAGACATAAAAAGAAAATCATACACAGTTGTTAACTAAATTTAATAATTATTAGTTCTAAGTTGTTTACATATATCCGAAAACAACAATCAATATACATTTAAGACTTGAATAAAATTTTGAAGATGAAATCCTAGATCTAAAAGCCAATATGATTTCAAAAGCAAAAATCAAAACCTTGGATCCACAATGGTGGCTGATGAGAGATGGCAGTAAGATGTGGTGGCGTGCGTCCGAGATGGGGTAGGACCAGATGGTGAGAAGTAGCTGAGTGGGAAGTAGATATGGGAGTTGAATGGAGAATGGAAAAAGAAAAGTGATAGGGTAAAAGAGAAATGAGTGGCTTATTAGCCAAAGAAAAAAAAATGGGAAATTTTGGGGTTTCGATTTTGGGGAAATTGTTAGCGGGAATAATGAGAGGGAGAAGGAAGAGCCAAAATATTTTGGGCACAAAAAATATCTAGTGATTTTTTTAGCCTCACATTTTTTATATAATTTTGTTTATGAGAACTAGTTAATACTATTTTTTATATAATTTTGTTTATATCATTGTTAAATACATAAATGTAGGGCTAAGCAACCGGTTAAATCGAACCGAACCGATCAAACCTGAACCGAATCGAAAACCAAGCTGTAAGAAAACGTAAACCAAGAGCCGAATCGAAGTTAACAAACGAACAAAAGTGAACAAACAAGCAAAACATAATTATAAACACACTGATACAAAGAGAAACCACACACGACTAATGTAATGGAAATTTACCATGTCGGGAAGACATTCAAGGCATAACGGGTCTATAGACGGATGTGATCAACTTTCTTAATTCATCTCTCGAATGGAAGTGATGTGTAAAGTAGAGTGCGTTGATTGGCTATATGCCTATATGCGACTTTCTTAATATTATCTCGAATGGAAGTGGTGTATAGAGTACAGTTGGTTGATGTTGGCTATAGGTGCCATGACTTATTATATATGACAAGAACGTAATAGTCATTTGTTTAAAATGGGAAGTCGCGCTCGATGAAGCAACTGATTGATGTCATTATTCCTATTACACGTCTGAAAGTATTAACACTCAAAATGAAAGCCATCGACGAATACTAAAAATGTTACGAATGTGTGGCTGCTCGAGTTCCCACATCACAGGGAATAAACCGAGGTTGGGGTGCGTGAACCCCTAAGTGTTACAGAAAATAGCAATCCGTAAGTTGGTATATATACAAACTTGCAGTTACTTACGATGATACAAATATATAGGGATTTAAGAACAAGTGTAGTACATTAAAATATATAGAACCGTAAATTTTGTTGGTAATCCTCTGGTGATAATGGGAAATAACAAATGAATAACCTTACGTCACTAATCCGTCGGTAATTGACGACGGATTACCAACAGATCATCAATCGTCGATGATCTCGATGATCTGTCGGTAATCCGTTAGTAATTAACGACGGATTACCAACGGATTTTCGTCCGTCGATAATCCATCGATTTTTTTTACGGAATACCGACGGTATCTCCCATCCGTCATTAGTCCGTCAGATATCCGTCGGTATTTGGTAACAAATTACTAACGGAATTCCATGCGTCGGTAATCCGTAAGAAATCTGTTGGTAATTCGTTGCAAAAGTCTCTGTCAGTAATCCGTTGGTAATTCTGTCAGGAATCTCCACCGGATTTGTTTCCGTCAGTAAATCCGTCATTGTTGCCCTGTTTTCTAGTGGTGATATATCTTTATATGCAGAATGATCTTGGACCGGCTGCCCAATAGGTCGAATCTTTCGTTTTGTGGCATTGACATTCCGACGATTTCTTGTCCTTCATGTAATGGTAACGTGGAATCCTCTAATCAAATTTTCTTTGAATGTGACATCGCTATGGAGGTGTGGGGACTCGTTCGTAATTGGTGTGATATCCCTTTTACTTCTTTTAAGCATTGGAAGGCTTGGTTTGGCTTGTGGCATGCTTTTAATGAGAAGAAGCATCGTATCTATGTTAAACCATCGGCAGTTAAAAGTAGTTATTAAAGACACCCAAGTTACAAACAATAGTAGAAGTTAAAGTCGGCTAACTTGTCCATTCTAATTGAGTTTTCATCTTTGTGGGCCTCGCGTCATTAGGAAATTATTGATGGGATCACTTAGAGCACTAGGTGTCAAAACGAGCACTAGGTTCGTCGTCGTGCCACCTCAGCGCCACATCAGCATCCCATTTTTCCACAACTAACCACAACAAACCCCCTCCTCACTCATAACAAACCTCAACCTCTTCATTTGGGGCCCACCACTACCACTTTATTTTTTTTATTCAATTTTCCAAATATATATCTAACCACAACAAACCCCCCTTTACAATTTTTTATTTATTTTTACATTTTCACATATATCAAACCGTATACCTTGCGGAAAAAAAAACAAAAACAAAAAAAAACGAAAAAAAAACATATCTTTTTCTTCTCCCTATCTTCTTCTTCACCATACAATACCACCCACCACCATCTATAAAAAAACCCACCATATCTTCTTCTCCAAATATATATCTAACCATAACTCACACACATATCTTCTTCTCCAAAAAAAAACCCACCATATCAAACCATAACTCACACACACAAACACACGCTGCACACACACACACAACCCACCAACCATTTATAAAAATTGAAAAAAAATATTAATCTCACACTTGGCCCCACCTTTGTCAGCACATTTTCTCGTCGTCACCACGATGAGGTGAACGATGGCGAACAAAGACGAGGCGCCCCGATGTCAAAACGAGGCACGGCGGAGTGCCAGGGTGGACGGCGAACTTGGACAAAGAGGGGACACCGGGTGCTCTTAGCAGTTAGCATTGTTGCTCTGGTTAGTTTTATAAGATTATATTGTTGTCTATTTGGCTCTTGTTAGCCAATAATGTTTGGTTAGTTTTCGATCTTGGAATTTCTATGTTGTATCCTTTTATTGTTGTCATCTTTATATATTTAAGGGCTAATTACTTAAAAAGTCATTTAACTTGACACTTTTTATCTTTGTATGTATTTAACATTTTTTTTTCTCATTTTGTGTACTGAACTTTCAAATTTCGATCATTGTGCGTATTTTGTGACTATTCAGCCATGTAAAATGACAATTTTACTCTTCTGAATTTGAAAAAAGTAAGAGTAAAATGTTCACAAAATACACAAAATGATCGAAATTTGAAAGAGTACACACAATAAGATAAAAATAATAATTTAGTGACACAATAACAAAAAGTGACAAATTAGATGATTTTTTTGAGTAATTAGCCATATATTTAATGCTTATCTTTGCCTGAAGAAATAAAAGTAAAAGATAGTTATTTAGCTAGCCTTGTTTTTCTGCTATTAAAACACAAACTAAACATATCAAGTTTCGACTTTTGTATGTATTTTGTAACCATTCTACATTTACGTTTTTTAACCACCCTGTTAACATCAAAGTGTAAAACGGTAATTGTACATTAATAAAATACACACACATGTCGAAATTTGATAGTGTTGTGTTTTAATTGCCAATAAAATAAAGATACACAAAGCAACAAAAATAGACAAGTTTCATACATTTCTTTGTTATTATCCAAAAAGTAACTCTAAAAACTATCTAAGTTTTGGAAATTCTTAACATCTAACATGGTTTTTTTTTACAAATTAATATGTTAATTTTGATAAATATTAAAGAACTTAACAAGTAAGAAGAATAGACTAAATTAGTATCAATAATTCAATGTCTTGTATAGCTAGGAACTTTGGTTGTGCCTTAGGTTTTTTCCCTTTCACATATTTTGGGCTTCCGATTGATTCTAATATGAGTATAATCTCCAATTGGAAGACTTTAATTGACCACTTTCATTCTAGGCTCTCCTTTTTGAAGGCGAACCTTCTTTCCATAGGGGGTCAACTTACTCTAATCAAGGCGATTCTAGGTAGTCTTGGCATTTATTACCTTTCGGTTTTCAAAGCTCCCAAGACAGTTTTGATTTCTTTGAAAAGAGCTCGTTCGACTTTCTTTTAGGGAGGTAATTATGACGCTAAAAAGTTGGTTTGGATAAATGGTCCAATGTTCTTGCTTATTTCGAAAAAGGTGGCTTAAATACTGGTAGTATAATAATCTTTCACTTCTTCAAAAGTGGCGATGGAGGTTGATGCCTTACCCGAATGCGCTTTGGGGTAAAGTTATTAAAGCGTTACATAGTCAAGAAGGTGGTTTCGAAAGCCAAGGTTGTAATTTCAATGGAACGTGGGCTAAGATAGTGGGTTCATCTAATTACTTACACTCGAAAGGCATCATCCCGACTAATTCGTTTTGGTTCAAAGCAGGTTGTGGCACTCGCATTTGTTTTTGGAAGGAAATTTGGATAGGTAAGTATCCCCTTTATATCCGGTATAACTTTATCGTTTGAAACAAGATAAAGATTGTCTCATTATTGATCGTATTGAAAATGGGCAATGGCATTGGAATTGGTCGAGGACCAATCTCGGAGTTCGTAATTTGGATTTCTTATGTGAGTTGTTTATAGTGATTAGTCTTGTTGATAAAAATGATGTAAATAATTCTTGTGTGTGGACGTTGGGTTTAGATGGTAACTTCACAGTGGGGGAATCTCTTCGCCTTATTGATTTCAAGATCCTTCCCTCGTTAGTTCCTTCGACTACATGGGATAAAACTCTTCATAGAAAAGTAAATATCTTTATATGGAGAATGATCTTGGACCGACTGCCTCATAGATCGAATCTTTCATTTCGTGGCATTGACATCTCGAAGATTTCTTGTGCTTCACGTAATGGTAACGTGGAATCCTCTAATCACATTTTCTTTGAATGTGACATCGCTATGGAGGTTTGGAGACTTGTTCGTAATTGGTGTGATATCCCTTTTCCTCCTTTTACATCTTTTGAGGGTTGGAAGGCTTGGTCTGGCTTGTAGCATGCTTTTAATTAGAAGAAGCATCGTTTCTATGTTATTTTTGCTACGTCGCTTTGGTGGCTATGGAGGTTTCGCAATAGTGTTGCTTTTTGTTAGCATCCGATGAGGAAAAGTGACATTTTCGACAACATTCAATCGTATTCTTTTTCTTGGCTATATCATAGGAATCACATGGCTTGTAATTGGTTAGATTGGCTTAAGTCTCCTATGTTGCTCGTGAGTTATGACGTGCGATGATGTGTTTTGCTTTTTGATTCTGGGAGTATCAGGCTTCTTTGGGTGTTTGGTTCATTTTAGTTTTATGTCTATTCTTATTGTATCTTTTCCTCGAGGCTTGTTTGGGGCTGCATCAAAAACACTCCGGAGTGAAAACCTGTGGCTCGGCCTCCGTGGGTGAGGATTTTTCTCTTGTCTTATTTCTCTGTAATCGTCAAGAGTTTTTCATCCTTTTTGTAGTCTCCGCCGTTAAACCCTCGGGTGTAATCTAGCAAGTGTTGTTTAGTTTATTTCTAGATTTGTATTCGTTTCTCTCACTTCTAGCGCCTTTCTGATAGCTTTTTATTTTATATACAATATATTACTACCGTTAGAAAAATCAATGTATTGTAACAATAAGAAACCTCTAAAGCAAAAGATAGAAATGTCAAAACTTGATAAACTGGTGCCCAATTTTAAAAGGCATATGAGGTTGAATCAAGGTTGTAAAAATCGCTAGGCGCTAGTGAGGTGGTTAGGTAAGGCCTAGCGATTAATCGGTTAGGCGGGGATTAATCAAGGATTAATCGGATTGGAATTTTTATGCACAAAATTGTAATTTTAGATATTATATGTATGAGATAAACATAGCGCATCAAAGTTCAATTATTTAAAGTGTTCAAATATAAACATAATATATAATTTTTCAAAGTTTAAAGTCAAAAATAGATATTAACCATTGAATTATTGATACGGGAAGTGCGTGTGTACAATTTTAGAAGGCATGCGGGGTTAAATTACTGGTATGGGAAGGCGTGAAGAAAGAAAGAGGCTAGCTAGTGTACTTGGGTGAAGACTTAAAACAAAAAGCCTGACCTTTCATGCGTTAAAGTGAAAGATGGGTAAATGGCACCGTTACTCAATCTTCCCACTAAGGCTGAGCACATTCGTGACTTTCAACGACTTTTATTTTACTTGTCATATCAGCTTTTTTATCCGGCGATCTACAAAAGACTTTTTACTACACTAAGGCAACCTTTATCTTCCACTTTTTAAAAAAAAAAAAAAAAAAACCCTTCTTTTTTCCCTATATATATCCACTACATTTTCAAAACATAAAAAAAATAAAAAACCCATCTCACACACAACTTCTCTCAACTTAATAAAATATGGTTGATAACCTAAATGAAGTGAGACGAACAGTCGTTAGACGACTATGAAGAGAACTAGCTCCTTAGGTGACATTGGCAAATGAATTGTTGACCGAGTTGGGACGTATTTTTGAGCAACTGCACAGCCATACACCAGAAATGGAGAGATTGCGTTCTATGCCACTGGACCAGCCTCTTTTTAGCTACGGTCTACACACTCTCCTTATAAGCCATGAAGGAGATATACGTACTTCCACCAATTTGAGGACAACAAGAGAGGAAGTGTTGCGAAGCATTGCTGAGAAACAAGAATCTATTGCGAATTACATAGCAATATAAAAGCTCGAACCATGTTTAGCTGACGAACTTATGTGTATTATTTTTAATTTTCGTATCGTAATTTGTATTTTTATTTCAATGCCGTATTCTAATTTGTTGTTCAAATAAATAAAAGTCCGTATTCTAGTTTGTATCTTCGTACTCGAAAATAAAATTTTCATTCATTTAAATAAAAATAGATATTACAATACAAAAAAATTTAAAACAATACAAAAACACAATATTCTTATTTATTTTTTAGATGCATCCAAACAAATTTAGAATTCATTTGTTATTCTATTTTTTCCGCCTTTCTAAACAAATCATTATGAATCTCGTAATTGAAATCAGATTCTTGTAACAAATAAGCGTCGATGAAATCACCAATCTTTTGTGGAATGTCACTGCATTCATCGTATGCTTTCCTCAGACCATCTTTAGCTATGCTTGCATTCTCAAATTTAACAGCTAAGTTCATAATGGCTAGCTGACGAACTTTATCCCCCTCGATTTGTTTCTGAACCATAGCTTTGATTTCATCGATTTTGTGTGGAAACGACAAATCATTTAGAAAAGTTGATGAAAGTGTATAAAGTCCATATAAGCTATGTAGAAAATGATAAAATAAATGAAGTGTTTATAAGGTAAAGGGGTTAGATTTTTAAAAGTTATATTTTTTTATATTTTTTTATAAAAGTACCAAACGGTACAATTTTTGAAACACATATACATGCTCGAAAATGGTCTAGTTCTCGACCAAATTCCCCTTCCAACTGAGCTCGACCGACACCTCCACATCAAGGCCAACCGACTCGGCCGACCTTAGTGCGCCCAGCCTAATAGTCTTAGATTGGCGTTTGTTTTAACCTTCGGCAGGGACCCTAATTTTTAATATCGTTAAGAATCTCTTTAAATATAAAAATATCTTTGTCTTTCTAACAATTTTATTTTCTGTACCTTTGAAAAACTTGCAAATTAGTTTAATATCCTTGTAAATTTACGATAATATTTTTTCAGAAAATTTAAATACTCATGTTTAGGAGTGTAAGTGAGTCAAGTTCTTATCGAGTAACTCGAGATTGAACTCAAATCGAGCTTGTTTGAGCCGAGTTTTTATCGAGGCCTTAGAGCCCCGTAAATGACTCGAATATTTAACTGATTCGGTCGAGCTTCTAAAACCGAATCGAATTATTGTCTAGCTTTTCAATCTTTTTTGTGATATATTTATATATATTATGTATATCTTAAGTGCTTATGTGTAAATACTATAAGTGTTAATACTTTATGAATGTATCGAGTTTTTGAGTCGAGCTCGAGCCGAATTTATGTATTGCGCCATATTTAAATTTTAGTTGAATAAAAAACACATCATTACAAGTATATCGAGGTTTCTTAGCCGAGCTAGAGCAAAACTTAAACTCTCTCAAGCCGAGCTATGCTAAAGTTCGACTTAGTTACCCCTATTCATATTTATCCGGATCAATAATATAAATATTACTAATTAATTGTAATATAATTAGAATATTTATAGTTGATGTGTAAGATCATGTTTCCATATTAAAACAATAATTTAACCGACTCCCTATTACACAAAGGAAAAATTGCATTAAATAGTACTTTATTTTAAGTCGATTTAAATTTAAAGTACTCAACTGTTTTTTTTCTTAATTTAAGGTATCGAACTTAATTTTACATGCAATTTATGTTTTTTGACTTTTCAAAATAGGTTATCGGTCATAATTTTAGTTAAAATGACTTTTAAATGCCCAATAATAATAATACATCACATTAATTAATCATTTCAGCAGAAACAATGACGGGAAACCTCTTTCGAAATGTAGAAAAAACCTCAAAATTTTTTACATTGCACATAAAAATAACTTCGATACCTTAAATTAAGATAAAAATTAGATACCTAAAATTCAAATTAACTTAAAGTAAAGTACTTTTTATGCGACTTGCCTTTACACAAAGAGAATTGATACCTATATCACATTTTTTGATGCATACATCACAATTTATGCATTATAGTTTGTTCCGTACAATATAATAATGCATAAATTATAATGCATGCATAAAAAAATATAACGAGAGTACCACCCCCTTTACACGAATGACCAATGTACTATATCGTATACAGTATAGTTGTGGTCAGTCCTGATTCGACACATGAAACTATGTAGTTTTATTGGTTATTGTGTTTCGACTATTTATTCTTTTGGGGTATTGCCGTATTGGTTGTCACTAACAAAACAAAAAATAAATAATCTTCTAAATAAAAGATCGCAAAGCATTAGGTTTTAAACAATAATAGTAAAAATGTACACTCGTTTCATATGCTACTTAATTAATTGAATGAAATAATGACTGTACGAGTTTACTATTGTTAAATCATTAACAAATAAAAAATAAGTTAATTACGAAATGACTCGTTAATTCAATTAACAATTGACTCTTTATAGAATTACACTTTCTGGAAATCTGTGGTGTTCAGATAGTCCAATCTATATATAACTTCGCAATTGGTGCTAATGCTCAGTTTGTCATGTTAGGATTTATCAGTGGCATTACCTAATCAAAAAGATCAATGTTTAACTCAGTGAAATGTTGCCCTAGTCAATACTTGTAGATCAATGCTTAAGTCTTGGAGCAAATGTCAGGTAATTACCAACTATACTACGACTCTACGAGCTATTAGTGTTTCTTGTACCAAGTTATAGATAAAAGGCATATTGGGTTATATTCCCATGCATTTATCAGTAAGCGTTTTAGAGGCTGACTAGCGCAATTATTATATGCAATGCTTAATAGTCAAACAACTAAAACATAAGAATACGCACGGTTGGATATTTATATAAACATAACATGTGCGACTATATAACAACAAACCTTAATCGTTAGATTTACAACTAGTTTACATATTCAAACGAGTGCACAAATGGATTCAGCCGGCAATCATTGTAAAACAAACATTCATACTCATATTAATTGAAGTATACATGAAGCGATTTCAAAGGATTGAATGATGAATGAAAAATAAAAGTGTTACACACTTACACGCATGAGGAATCTTGTTATACGAACGAATGGCATAAAATGGATCAATCTTCGTTCCCATCTTCACGGCTCCAGGATCATCCTTTAAACTCTATGAATTTCGTGGGTAGAAGTAATGTTTTAGGTCACATGTTGCCTTATATTTATAGGGAAAAACTAGATTTTTGGTCAGACACCCCGTCGTGATGTGACGAATTGCTTGCATTGCAATCATGGTCTTTTGTCTCCATTCTTTGTCTCACGGCCTTTGTTTGCGAGGTATTTCATAAGTTATTTTTTAATTGTCACAACACAACCATGTTTGTCACATCACGATATACCACTCCAACAGAAATCTCACGATTTTAGACTTATTTATGTTTTGAGTCGTTGTATCTTCTTTTCTTTATCTTTTGACATCATAACTTGATATAATTTTTCCATTGTACTTCTATCATTAACCTATAATAAACATTTACAAGCAATGACCAAAAGTCTACAATATCCGTATAAATACATATTTAAAACACATGATAACGAGTGTAGAAACATGTGTAAAATGGAAGTTATCAATTATCATGTCTTATTCCCTATCTATCCTTATATTCCAAATATTTGCCAAGTATACTTATTGCTTCTTCCATGATTCAATTCTTTTGATTAAACCTAATAGTATTTTTTCTAAGCATAAGTTTTTAATCCTGAAACTCACTTTCATTATACCATTTCATTCAAATACAACTATTGAGTATGCTCAAATTAAGATTAGGAATTCTGAGGTGCAATTTGTT